>CAHIKZ030002446.1:3537500-3652500 GCA_903632075.3 Acanthosepion pharaonis
TGTCTTATATTGTTAACAAACCCTGGTAGAGTCTCCAGTTTCCTTAGGATAGGGTCGCATCCGGAGAGAAGACGCATCCTTGTCTCACGCCCATATTTTTGTATAGCTACTCAATTCATTTTTTATCAGCATGCAAACGGTTTGCGCCCAGTATAAGTCCTGGATTCTTCTTCTTTATGTGCCATGTTCCATTAGGATGTAGGCGATCATGGCTCTCCATAACATCCTCTCACTTGTAGCTTTTTGTAAAAAAGTATATGTAAAGGTTCATATTGTTTTGTTTTTAATTGGGGGGGTTGCTATTTGCCCATAACTGGAACCCTAACAGATGCTACCCCTCCCGGTCAGGGTGGATCTGGGAACAAAAGCAATTGAGAGGTGGTTCAATGAGTGCACTGGAGGGCGTTCTACCCTGATGTCGACGTGATGTTTTCATTTCTTTCGAGCATGTTTTTCACGCCGGTGGCAAGCCTCCGTTTCTCCTCTCCTCACGCCGGCTCTCGGTGTAAATCGCGTCTCCAGTGTGTGATTATCGTCGGCGACGTCCTCCCTCCTCTCGATGTCCATGTCCATCAACCTCATGTCGCTTTTCCAGATATCCTCGAAGCGAAGATCATAAATAGATAGATTATGAAAAGATTGAGATAGATAGATAGATAGATAGATAGATAGATAGATAGATAGGAGGCTGTGACAGAGAAATAGAGAGATCGATAGATACACAGATCATAATTAGACTGAGATATATATATATATATATATATAGATATGAATAGAGATAGATAGCTAGATAGATATAGACACGTTGGATTTGATACATTCAGCAGAATAAGGTAATATTATATCTATCTACCTCTCTCTCTCTCTCTCTCTATATATATATATATATATATATATATATATATATGTATGTATGTGTGTGTGATTTTGAACAAAGTAAATTAGATAATTAAATTGATAGGTAAGAACAAACTGCCATAGATAAATATAAAATGATCGAGATACGTATAAAAATACTGGATTGTATAATGAGGTACCCGCCGGTCACGAGATAACACGGATATTTGCCTAGATAGTTATGCTTCAGCTGCTGACGCCCTCGTTGCATCTGTTATGGCAGTTTCGATTGCAACGAAAGCATGTGAAGAGGCTCACCCACGATGTCGCAAAGTACTTAAATTTCTGTCGATCACGCTTCATTCTGGTGGCCGAGATTCGATTTACAGGAGAAAGAGAAGATTGAAGATGCACATCGATAGGTCAGAAGACGTCGCCAACGACTGCTCACACTGGGAAGGCGATTGACACCGAGGGCTGGAAAAAGGAGAGGAGAAGCAGAAGTTTGAAGATGCACATCGATAGGTGAGAAGACGTTGCCAACGATTGCTTACACTGGGAAAGCGATTGAGACCGAGGTCTGGAAGAAGGAGAGGAGAAAGAGAAGTTTGTAGATGCACATCGATAAGTGGGAAGACGTCGCCAACAATTGCTCACACTGTGAAGGCGATTGACACCGAGGGCTGGAAAAAGGAGAGGAGAAAGAAAATTGTGAAGATGCACATTGAATGGTGAGAAGACGTCGCCAACGATTGCTGACAGTGGGAAGGCAATTGACAAAGCAGGCTGGAAAAAGGAGACGAGAAAGAAAAGTTTGAAGATGCACATCGATAAGTGGGAAGACGTCGCCAACGATTGCTCAAACTGGGAAGACGATTGACAACGAGGGCTGGAAAAAGGAGAGGATAAAGAGAAGTTTGAAGATGCACATCGATTGGGGAGAAGACGTCGCCAAAGTTTGCTCACACTGGGAAGGCAATTGACACCGCAGGCTGGAAAAAGGAGAGGAGAAAGAAAAGTTTGAAGATGCACACCGATAAGTGGGAAGACGTCGCCAACGATGGCTCAAACTAGGAAGACGATTGACACCGAGGGCTGGAAAAAGGAGAGGAGAAAGAGAAGTTTGAAGATGCACATCGATAAGTGGGAAGACGTCGACAACGATTGCTCACACTGGGAAGGCGATTGACACCGAGCCTGGAAAAAGGAGAGCCTGGAAAAGAAAGAGAAGTTTGAAGATGCATCGATAGGTGGGAAGACGTCGCCAACGATTGCTCACACTGGGAAGGTGATTGACACCGAGGGCTGGAAAAAGGAGAGGAGAAAGAGAAGTTTGAAGATGCACATCGATAGGTGGGAAGACGTCGACAACGATTGCTCACACTGGGTGGCGATTGACACCGAGCCTGGAAAAAGGAGAGGAGAAAGAGAAGTTTGAAGATGCACATCGATAGGTGGAAAGACGTCGCCAACGATTGCTCACACTGGGAAAGGGATTGACAACGAGGACTGGAAAAAGCAGAGGAGAAAGAGAAGTTTGAAGATGCACATCGATAGGTGGGAAGACGTCGCCAAAGATTGCTCACACTGGGAAGGCGATAGACACCGAGGGCTGGAAAAAGGAGTGGAGAAAGTGAAGTTTGAAGATGCACATCGATAGGTGGGAAGACGTCGCCAACGATTGCTCACACTGGAGAGGAGGAAAATTGAAGACACCGAGGTGGGAAGGCTGGAAAAGAGAGGGAAAAAGGAGAGAGAAAGAAGTTTGAAGATGCACATCGATGGGTGGGAAGGCATCACACCAACGATAGGCAACGAGGGCTCACACTGGGAAGAGGATTGACACATCGACGGAACGATTGACACCGCAGGCTGGAAAAAGACAGAGGAGAAAGAAAAGTTTGAAGATGCACATCGATAGGTGGGAAGACGTCGCCAACGATTGCTCACACTGGGAAGGCGATTGACACCGAGGGGCTGGAAAAGGAGAGGAGAAAGAGAAGTTTGAAGATGCACATCGATGGGTGGGAAGACGTCGCCAACGATTGCTCACACTGGGAAGGCGATTGACACCGAGGCTGGAAAAAAGGAGAGGAGAAAGAGAAGTTTGAAGATGCACATCGATAGGTGGGAAGACGTCGCCAACGATTGCTCACACTGGGAAGGCGATTGACACCGAGGGCTGGAAAAAGGAGAGGAGAAAGAGAAGTTTGAAGATGCACATCGATAGGTGGGAAGACGTCGCCAACGATTGCTCACACTGGGAAGGTGATTGACACCGAGCCTGGAAAAAGGAGAGGAGAAAGAGAAGTTTGAAGATGCACATCGATAGGTGGGAAGACGTCGCCAACGATTGCTCACACTGGGAAGGTGATTGGACACCGAGCCTGGAAAAAGGAGAGGAGAAAGAGATTTTTGAAGATGCACATCGATAGTTGGGAAGACGTCGCCAACGATTGCTCAAACTGGAAAAAGAGAGGAGAAAGATAAGGAAGGTCGATATTGACGATTGCTCACGAGCCTGGAAAAGGAGAGGAGAAAGAGAAGTTTGAAGATGCACATCGATAGGTGGGAAGACGTCGCCAACGATTGCTCACACTGGGAAGGTGATTGACACCGAGGCCTGGAAAAGGAGAGGAGAAAGAGAAGTTTGAAGATGCACATCGATGGGTGGGAAGACGTCGCCAACGATTGCTCACACTGGGAAGGGACGAGGGCTGGAAAAAGGAGGAGAAAAGAAGTTTGAAGATGCACATCGATAGGTGGGAAGACGTCGCCAACGATTGCTCACACTGGGTGGCGATTGACACCGAGCCTGGAAAAAGGAGAGGAGAAAGAGAAGTTTGAAGATGCACATCGATAGGTGGGAAGACGTCGACAACGATTGCTCACACTGGGTGGCGATTGACACCGAGCCTGGAAAAAGGAGAGGAGAAAGAGAAGTTTGAAGATGCACATCGATAGGGTGGGAAGACGTCGCCAACGATTGCTCACACTGGGAAGGCGATTGACAACGAGGGCTGGAAAAGGAGAGGAGAAAGAGAAGTTTGAAGATGCACATCGATGGGTGGGAAGACGTCGCCAACGATTGCTCACACTGGGAAGGCGATTGACACCGAGGGCTGGAAAAGGAGAGGAGAAAGAGAAGTTTGAAGATGCACATCGATGGGTGGTGGGAAGACGTCGCCAACGATTGCTCACACTGGGAAGGCGATTGACACCGAGGGCTGGAAAAGGAGAGGAGAAAGAAGTTTGAAGATGCACATCGATAGGTGGGAAGACGTCGACAACGATTGCTCACACTGGGAAGGCGATTGACACCGAGGGCTGGAAAAGGAGAGGAGAAAGAGAAGTTTGAAGATGCACATCGATAGGTGGAAAGACGTCGCCAACGATTGCTCACACTGGGAAGGCGATTGACACCGAGGGCTGGAAAAAGGAGAGGAGAAAGAGAAGTTTGAAGATGCACAGCGATAGGTGGGAAGACGTCGCCAACGATTGCTCACACTGGGAAGGCGATTGACAACGAGAGGCTGGAAAAGGAGAAGGAAAGAGAAGTTTGAAGATGCACATCGATGGGTGGGAAGACGTCGCCAACGATTGCTCACACTGGGAAAGGCGATTGACACCGAGGGCTGGAAAAGAAGAGAAGAGAAAGAGAAGTTTGAAGATGCACATCGATAGGTGGGAAGAGGTCGCCAAACGATTGCTCACACTGGGAAGACGGCGATTGACACCGAAGGGCTGGAAAAGGCTGGAAGGGAGAAAGAGAAGTTTGAAGATGCACATCGATAGGTGGGAAGACGTCGCCAACGATTGCTCACACTGGGAAGGCGATTGACACCGAGGCTGGAAAAAGGAGAGGAGAAAAGAAAGATTTGAAGATGCAACGATCGATAGGTGGGAAGACGATTCGACAACGAGTTTTGCTCGATAGGTGGGAAGACGTCGCCAACGATTGAGGTGATTGACACCGAGGCCTGGAAAAAGGAGAGGAGAAAGAGAAGTTTGAAGATGCACATCGATAGGTGGGAAGACGTCGCCAACGATTGCTCACACTGGAAAGGGATTGACAACGAGAACTGGAAAAAAGAGGAGAAAGAGAAGTTTGAAGATGCACATCGATAGGTGGGAAGACGTCGCCAAAGATTGCTCACACTGGGAAGGTGATTGACACCGAGGCCTGGAAAAGGAGAGGAGAAAGAAAAGTTTGAAGATGCACATCGATAGGTGGGAAGACGTCGCCAACGATTGCTCACACTGGGAAGGCGATTGACACCGAGGCCTGGAAAAAGGAGAGGAGAGAGAAGTTTGAAGATGCACATCGATAGGTGGGAAGACGTTGCCAACGATTGCTCACACTGGAAGGCGATTGACTGAGCCCTGGAAAAAGGAGAGGAGAAAGAGAAGTTTGAAGATGCACATCGATAGGTGGGAAGACGTCGCCAACGATTGCTCACACTGGGAAGGCGATTGACACCGAGGGCTGGAAAAAGGAGAGGAGAAAGAAAAGTTTGAAGATGCACATCGAATGGGTGGGAAGACGTCGCCAACGATTGCTCACACTGGGAAGTTGATTGACAAAGAGCCTGGAAAAAGGAGACGAGAAAGAAAAGTTTGAAGATGCACATCGATGGGTGGGAAGACGTCGCCAACGATTGCTCACTGGGAAGACGATTGACACCGAGGGCTGGAAAAGGAGAGGATAAAGAGAAGTTTGAAGATGCACATCGATAGGGGAGAAGACGTCGCCAACGATTGCTCACACTGGGAAGGCGATTGACACCGAGGCTGGAAAAAAAGGAAAGAAGGAGAAAGAGACGTCGCCAAAGTTTGAAGATGACACATCGATAGGTGGGAGAAAGAGACGTCGCCAACGATGGGGAAGCTCACAACGATTGGAAGGTGGCGATTGACACCGAGCCTGGAAAAAGGAGAGGAGAAAGAGAAGTTTGAAGATGCACATCGATAGGTGGGAAGACGTCGCCAACGATTGCTCACACTGGGAAGGTGATTGACAACGAGGGCTGGAAAAAGGAGAGGAGAAAGAGAAGTTTGAAGATGCACATCGATAGGTGGGAAGACGTCGCCAACGATTGCTGCACTGGGTGGCGATTGACACTGAGCCTGGAAAAAGGAGAGGAGAAAGAGAAGTTTGAAGATGCACATCGATAGGTGGGAAGACGTCGCCAACGATTGCTCACACTGGGAAGGAGGATTGACACCGAGGACTGGAAAAGGAGAGGAGAAAGAGAAGTTTGAAGATGCACATCGACAGGTGGGAAGACGTCGCCAACGATTGCTCACACTGGGAAGGCGATTGACACCGAGGGCTGGAAAAGGGAGGAGAAAGAGAAGTTTGAAGATGCACATCGATAGGTGGAAGACGTCGCCAACGATTGCTCACACGATTGACACTGAGGGCCTGGAAAAGGAGGAGAAAGAGAAGTTTGACACCGAGGTCTGCCAACGAACCTGGGAAGACAAGAGGAGAAAAACGTCGCCAAGTTTGAAGATGCACATCGAATAGGTGGGAAGACGTCGCCAACGATTGCTCACACTGACAGGAAGGTGATTGACACCGAGCCTGGAAAAAAGGAGAAAAGAGAAGAAAGAAAAGTTTGAAGATGCACATCGATAGGTGGGAAGACGTCGCCAACGATTGCTCACACTGGGAAAGCGGGATTGACAACGAGCCTGGAAAAAGGAGGAGAAAAGAGAAGTTTGAAGATGCACATCGATTGGGGGGAAGACGTCGCCAAATGATTGCTCACTGGGAAGGCGATTGACACCGAGGGCTGGAAAAGGAGAGGAGAAAAAGAAGTTTGAAGATGCACATCGATAGGTGGGAAGACGTCGCCAACGATTGCTCACACTAGGAAGGCGATTGACACCGAGGCTGGAAAAAGGAGAGGAGAAGAGAAGTTTGAAGATGCACATCGATAGGTGGGAAGACGTCGCCAACGATTGCTCACACTGGGGAAAGCGATTGGAACACCGAGGGCTGGAAAAAGGGAGAGGAGAAAGAGAAGTTTGAAGATGCACATCGATAGGTGGGAAGACGTCGCCAACGATTGCTCACACTGGGAAGGTGATTGACACCGAGGGCTGGAAAGAAAGAGGAGAAAAGTCGAAGAAAAGTTTGAAGATGCACATCGATCGCCAACGAGGTGGAAAGACGTCGACGTCAACGATTGCTCACACTGGGAAGGCGATTGACACCGAGGCCTGGAAAAGGAGAGGAGAAAGAGAAGTTTGAAGATGCACATCGATAGGTGGGAAGACGTCGCCAACGATTGCTCACACTGGGAAGGCGATTGACACCGAGGCCTGGAAAAAAGGAGAAGGAGATGCAAGAGAAGTTTGAAGATGCACATCGATAGGTGGGGAGAGGAGTCGACAACGACGTCGCTGGGGGAACGATTGATTGACACCGAGGGCTGGAAAAGGAGAGGAGAAAGAGAAGTTTGAAGATGCACATCGATAGGTGGAAAGACGTCGCCAACGATTGCTCACACTGGGAAGGTGATTGACACCGAGGCCTGGAAAAGGAGAGGAGAAAAGAAGTTAGAAGATGCACATCGATAGGTGAGAAGACGTCGCCAACGATTGCTCACACTGGGAAGGTGATTGACAACGAGGACTGGAAAAAGGAGAGGAGAAAGAGAAGTTTGAAGATGCACATCGATAGGTGGGAAGACGTCGCCAACGATTGCTCACACTGGGAAGGCGATAGACACCGAGGGCTGGAAAAAGGAGAGGAGAAAGAGAAGTTTGAAGATGCACATCGATAGACACCGAGGTGGGAAGACGTGAAGATGCCAACGATTGCTCACACTGGGAAGGCGATTGACACCGAGGGCTGGAAAAAGGAGAGGAGAAAGGGAAGTTTGAAGATGCACATCGATGGGTGGGAAGACGTCGCCAACGATTGCTCACACTGGGAAGGCGATTGACACCGAGGGCTGGAAAAGGAGAGGAGAAAGAGAAGTTTGAAGATGCACATCGATAGGTGGGCCAAGACGTCGATTGACACCGACGAATTGAAGATGCACATCGATAGGTGGGAAGGTCGCCAACGATTGCTCACACTGGAAGGCGAGACACCTGGAAAAAGAGAGGAGAAAGAGAAGTTTGAAGATGCACATCGATAGGTGGGAAGACGTCGCTGGTGGAGAGTAAAACGATTGCTGACACTGGGAAGGTGATTGACACCGAGCCTGGAAAAAGGAGAGGAGAAAGAGAAGTTTGAAGATGCACATCGATAGGTGGGAAGACGTCGCCAACGATTGCTCAAACTGGGAAGGCGATTGACACCGAGCCTGGAAAAGAAGAGAGGAGAAAGAAGAAGTTTGAAGATGCACATCGATAGGGTGGGAAGACGTCGCCAACGATTGCTCACACTGGGAAGGCAATAGACACCGAGGCCTGGAAAAAAGGAGAAAGATCGAAGTTTGAAGATGCACATCGATAGGTGGAAGACGTCGCCAACGATTGCTCAAACTGGGAAGGTGATTGACACCGAGGGCTGGAAAAAGGAGAAGGGAAGAGAAGTTTGAAGATGCACATCGATAAGTGGGAAGACGTCGACAACGATTGCTCACACTGGGTGGCGATTGACACCGAGCCTGGAAAAAGGAGAGGAGAAAGAGAAGTTTGAAGATGCACATCGATAGGTGGGAAGACGTCGCCAACGATTGCTCACACTGGGAAGGTGATTGACACCGAGCCTGGAAAAAGGAGAGGAGAAGAGAAGTTTGAAGATGCACATCGATAGGTGGGAAGACGTCGACAACGATTGAAGCTCACACTGGGAAGGCGATTGACACCGAGCCTGGAAAAAGGAGAGGAGAAAGAGAAGTTTGAAGATGCACATCGATAGGTGGGAAGACGTCGCCAACGATTGCTCACACGACTGGAAAAAGGAGAGGGAAAAGTTTGAAGATGCACATCGATAGGTGGGTAGATTGACACCGAGGGCTGGAAAAAGGAGAGGAGAAAGAGAAGTTTGAAGATGCACATCGATAGGTGGGAAGACGTCGCCAACGATTGCTCACACTGGGAAGGCGATTGACACTGAGCCTGGAAAAAGGAGGAGAAAAGAAGTTTGAAGATGCACATCGATAGGTGGGAAGACGTCGCCAACGATTGCTCACACTGGGAAGGTGATTGACACGAGGGCTGGAAAAAGGAGAGGAGAAAGAAGTTTGAAGATGCACATCGATAGGTGGGAAGACGTCGCCAACGATTGCTCACACTGGAATTGACACCGAGGCTGGAAAAAGAGAGGAAAGAGAAGTTTGACATCGATGGGAAGACGTCGCCAACGATTGCTGGAAAACTGGGAGACGTCGCCAACGATTGGAACGAGGGCTGGAAAAAGGAGAGAGGAGAAAGAGAAGTTTGAAGATGCACATCGATAGGTGGGAAGACGTCGCCAAAGATTGCTCACACTGGGAAGGCGATAGACACCGAGGGCTGGAAAAAGGAGTGGAGAAAGCGAAGTTTGAAGATGCACATCGATAGGTGGGAAGACGTCGCCAACGATTGCTCACACTGGGAAGGCGATTGACACCGAGGGCGGGAAAAGGAGAGAGAAAGAGAAGTTTGAAGATGCACATCGATAGTGGAAGACGTCGCCAACGATTGCTCAAACTGGGAAGACGATTGACAACGAGGGCTGGAAAAGGAGAGGAGAAAGAGAAGTTTGAAGATGCACATCGATAGGTGGGAAGACGTCGCCAACGATTGCTCACACTGGGAAGGCGATAGTCACCGAGAGCTGGAAAAAGGAGAGGAGAAAGAGAAGTTTGAAGATGCACATCGATAGGTGGGAAGACGTCGCCAATGATTGCTCACACTGGGAAGGTGATTGACAACGAGGGCTGGAAAAATGAGAGGAGAAAGAGAAGTTTGAAGATGCACATCGATAGGTGGGAAGGCGTCGCCAACGATTGCTCACACTGGGAAGGCGATTGACACCGAGGGCTGGAAAAAGGAGAGGAGAAAGAGAAGTTTGAAGATGCACATCGATAGGTGGGAAGGCATCGCCAACGATTGCTCACACTGGGAAAGCGATTGACACAGACGGCTGGAAAAAGGAGAGGAGAAAGAGAAGTTTGAAGATGCACATCAATAGGTGGGAAGACGTCGCCAACGATTGCTCACACTGGGAAGGCGATAGGCACCGAGGGCTGGAAAAAGGAGAGGAGAAAGAGAAGTTTGAAGATGCACATCGATAGGTGGGAAGACCTCGCCAACGATTGCTCACACTGGGAAGGCGATAGACACCGAGGGCTGGAAAAAGGAGAGTAAAAGAGAAGTTTGAAGATGCAACATCGATAGGTGGGAAGACGTCACAACGATTGCTCACACTGGGAAGGTGATTGACAACGAGGACTGGAAAAAGGAGAGGAGAAAAGAGAAGTTTGAAGATGCACATCGATAGGTGGGAACTGGGAACGTCGACCGAGGGCTGGAAAAGGAACGAAGTTTCCTCACACGATAGGGAAAGGTTGTCAATGTTTGCCTCACGAGGGCTGGAAAGGAGAGGGAGAGAAGTTTGAAGATGCACATCGATAGGTGGAAAGACGTCGCCAACGATTGCTCACACTGGAAAGGCGATTGACACCGAGGGCTGGAAAAAAGGAGAGGAGAAAGAAGTTTGAAGATGCACATCGATAGGTGGGAAGACGTCGCCAACGATTGCTCACACTGGGAAGGCGATAGACACCGAGGGCTGGAAAAGGAGAGGAAAAAGTTTGAAGTTTGAAGATGCACATCGATAGGTGGGAAGACGTCGCCAACGATTGCTCACACTGGGAAGGTGATTGACAACGAGGGCTGGAAAAGAGAGGAGAAAAGAGAAGTTTGAAGATGCACATCGATAGGTGGGAAGACGTCGCCAACGATTGCTCACACTGGGAAGGTGATTGACACCGAGGGCTGGAAAAGGATAGAGAAAGAGAAGTTTGAAGATGCACATCGATAGGTGGGAAGACGTCGCCAACGATTGCTCACACTGGGAAGGCGATTGACACCGAGGGCTGGAAAAAGGAGAGGAGAAAGAGAAGTTTGAAGATGCACATCGATAGGTGGGAAGACGTCGCCAACGATTGCTCACACTGGGAAGGCGATAGACACCGAGGGCTGGAAAAAGGAGTGGAGAAAGCGAAGTTCGAAGATGCACATCGATAGGTGGGAAGACGTCGCCAACGATTGCTCAGAACTGGGAAGGTGATTGACACCGATTGACACCGCCTGGAAAAAGAGGAGAAAGGGAAAGAGAAGTTTGAAGATGCACATCGATAGGAGAGGAGGAGGGGAAGACGTCGCCAACGATTGCTCAAACTGGAAGGCGATTGTCACCGAGGCTGGAAAAAGGAGAGGAGAAAGAGAAGTTTGAAGATGCACATCGATAGGTGGAAAGACGTCGCCAACGATTGCTCACACTGGGAAGGCGATTGACACCAAGGGCTGGAAATAGAGAGGAGTAAGAAAAGTTTGAAGATGCACATCGATAGGTGGGAAGGCATCGCCAACGATTGCTCACACTGGGAAAGCGATTGACACCGAGGGGCTGGAAAAAGGAGAGGAGAAAGATCGAAGTTTGAAGATGCACTGGGAAGGTTGATCGATAGGTGGAAAGACGTCGACAACGATTGCTCACACTGGGAAAGGCGATTGACACCGAGGGCCTGGAAATAGAGAGGAGAAGAGAAGTTTGAAGATGCACATCGATGGGTGGGAAGACGTCGCCAAGACGATTAAAAAGCAGGAGAAAGCGAAGCTCACACTGGGAAGACGTCGCCAATGATTGGATTGACACCGAGGACTGGAAAAAGGAGAGGAGAAAGAGAAGTTTAAAGATGCACATCGATGGGTGGGAAGACGACAACGATTGCTCAAACTGGGAAGGCGATTGACACCGAGGGCTGGAAAAAAGGAGAGGAGAAAAGAGAAGTTTGAAGATGCACATCGATAGGTGGGAAGACGTCGCCAACGATTGCTCACACTGGGAAGGCGATAGACACCGAGGGCTGGAAAAAGGGAGGAGAAATGAGAAGTTTGCTAAGATGCACATCGATAGGTGGGAAGAGACGTCGCCAACGATTGCTCAAACTGGGAAGGCGATTGACACCGAGGGCTGGAAAAATGAGAGGAGAAAGAGAAGTTTGAAGATGCACATCGATAGGTGGGGAAGACGTCGCCAACGATTGCTCACACTGGGAAGGCGAGGAAAGGAGAGGAAGAAAGAGAAGTTTGATGATGCATCGATAGGTGGGAAGGGTCGCCAACGGAACTGGAAGCGAGATTGACAACGAGGCTGGAAAAAGGAGAGGAGAAAGAGAAGTTTGAAGATGCACATCGATGGGTGGGAAGACGTCGCCAACGATTGCTCACACTGGGAAGACGATTGACACCGAGGGCTGGAAAAGGAGAGGAGAAAGTGAAGTTTGAAGATGCACATCGATAGGTGGGAAGACGTCGCCAACGATTGCTCACACTGGGAAGGCGAGGACACCGAGGGCTGGAAAAAGGAGAAGAGAAAGAGAAGTTTGAAGATGCACATCGATAGGTGGGAAGACGTCCAATGATTGCTCACACTGGGAAGGTGATTGACACTGGAAAAAGGAGAGGAGAAAGAGAAGTTTGACACATCGATAGGGAAAACGTCGCCAACGATTGCTCAAAATGGGAAGGATTGACAGACCGAGGGCTGGAAAAAAGGAGGAGAAAGAGAAGTTTGAAGATGCACATCGATAGGTGGGAAGACGTCGCCATGACGATTGCTCTTCGAGGGCTGAAAAAAAAACGATTGACACCGATAGGGTGGGCTCGCCAAAACTGGGAGGCGGAGAAAGGGTTGGAAGGAGAGGAGTTTGAAGTTTTTAAGCACATCGATAGGTGGGAAGACGTCGCCAACGATTGCTCACACTGGGAAGGCGATACAACACCGAGGAGGCTGGAAAAGGAGAGTTGAAAAGAAGTTCGAAGATTGCTGGGAAGACATCGATAGGTGGGAAAACGTCGCCAACGATTGCTCACACTGGGGAAGGCGATTGACAACGGGGGCTGGAAAAAGCTGAGAGGAGAAAGAGAAGTTTGAAGATGCATCGATAGGTGGGAAGACGTCGCCAACGATTGCTCACACTAAAAGGTGATTGACAACGAGGGCTGGAAAAAGAGAGGAGAAAGAGAAGTTTGAAGATGCACATCGATAGGTGGGAAAACGTCGCCAACGATTGCTCACACTGGGAAATCGATTGACACCGAGGGCTGGAAAAAGGAGAGGAGAAAAGAGATCGATGGGTGGGAAACGTTGCTCACAGATAGGCACCGAGGGCTGAAAAATAGAGGGAGAAACAGTTCGAATATGGGTGGGAAGACGTCGCCAACGATTGCTCACACTGGGAAGGCGATTGACACCGAGGGCTGGAAAAAGGAGAGGAGAAAGAGAAGTTTGAAGATGCACATCGATGGGTGGGAAGGCGTCGCCAACGATTGCTCACACTGGGAAGGGGATAGACAACGAGGGTGGAAAAAAGAGGAGAAAGGAGAAGTTTGGGGATGCACATCGATAGGTGGGAAGACACCGATTGGGCTGGAAGGCGAAAAGAGGGCTGGAAAGGAGAGAAAAGGGAAGTTTGAAGATGCACATCGATAGGTGGGAAGACGTCGCCAACGATTGCTCACACTGGGAAGGCGATTGACAACGAGGGCTGAAAAATAGAGGAGAAAGAGAAGTTTGAAGATGCACATCGATAGGTGGGGAAGACCTCATAACGATTGCTCACACTGGAAGGAGATTGACACCGAGGGCTGGAAGGATAGGAGAAGAGGAAGTTTAAGATGCATATCGATAGGGAAGACGTTGCCAACGATTGCTCACACTGGGAAGGGATTGACACCGAGGGCTGGAAAAAGGAGAGGAAAGAGAAGTTTGAAGATGCATCGATAGGTGGGAAGACGTCGCCAACGATTGCTCACACTGGGAAGGTGATTGACACCGCTGGAAAATGGTGAGAAAAAAGTTTGAATATGCACATCGATAGGGAAGACGTCGCCAACGACTGTCACACTGGGAACGATTTCAAGGGCTGGAAAAAAGGAGAGAGGAAGGCGAAGATGATTGAAAGACATCGCACCGATCTGGAAATGGGAGAAAGGAGAAAGACGTGAAGATGCCATCGATAGGTGGGAAGACGTCGCCAACGATTGCTCACACTGGGAAGGCGATAGACACCGAGGGCTGGAAAAAGAGAGGAGGAAAAGAGAAGTTTGAAGATGCACATCGATAGGTGGGAAGACGTCGCCAACGATTGCTCACACTGGGAAGGCGATTGACACGAGGGCTGGACAAAAGAGAGGAGAAAGAGAAGTTTGAAGATGCATCGATGGGTGGGAAGACGTCGCCAACGATTGCTCACACTGGGAAGGTGATTGACACCGAGGACTGGAAAAAGGAGGAGAAGAGAAGTTTGAAGATGCACATCGATAGGTGGAAGACGTCACCAACGATTGCTCACACTGGGAAGGCGATTGACACCGAGGGCTGGAAAAGGAGAGGAGAAAGAGAAGTTTAAAGATGCACATCGATGGGTGGGAAGACGTCGCCAATGATTGCTCACACTGGGAAGGTGATTGACACCGAGGGCTGGAAAAAGAGAAGAAGATGCACAGTTCGAAGATGCAAAGATCGATAGGTGGGAAGGCGTAGACAACGAGGGCTGAAAAAGAGAGGAAGAAGCGATGCCACAGGGAAGACTGGGAAGAGAAGTTTGAAGATGACATCGATAGGGTGGGGAAGGCTCGCCAACGAAACTGGGGAGGTGACAACGAGGACTGGAAAAAAGCAGAGGAGAAAAAAAGTTTGAATATGCACATCGATGGGTGGGGAAGACGTCATAACGATTGCTCACACTGGGAAGGCGATTGACACCGAGGCTGGAAAAAGGAGGAGGAGAAAGAGAAGTTTGAAGATGCACATCGATAGGTGGGAAGACGTCGCCAACGATTGCTCTTTGGAAAATGACTGGGAAGGCGATAGACACCGAGGGCTGGAAAATAAGGACCGAGGGGAAAAGGAGAGAGTTTGAAAGATGCACATCGATAGGTGGGAAAACGTCATAACGATTGCTCACACTGGGAAAGCGATTGACACAGGGGCTGGAAAAAGGAGAGGAGAAAAGAAGTTTGAAAGATGCACATCGATGGGTGGGAAGACGTCATAACGATTGCTCACACTGGGAAGGTGATTGACAACGAGGGCTGGAAAAAGGAGAGGAGAAAGAAGTTTGAAGATGCATCGATGGGTGGAAAGACGTCGCCAACGATTGCTCACACTGGGAAGGTGATTGACACCGAGGGCTGAAAAAAGGAGAGGAGAAAGAGAAGTTTGAAGATGCATCGATGGGTGGGAAAACGTCGCCAACGATTGCTCACACTGGGAAGGAGATTGACAACGAGGGCTGGAAAAGGAGAGGAGAAAGAAGTTTGAAGATGCACATCGCAGAACACGATAGGTGGGAAAAACGTCGAACGATTGCTCATACTGG
The DNA here is from genome assembly GCA_903632075.3 of Acanthosepion pharaonis. Lineage (NCBI taxonomy): Eukaryota > Metazoa > Mollusca > Cephalopoda > Sepiida > Sepiidae > Acanthosepion > Acanthosepion pharaonis. The sequence goes on from CAHIKZ030002446.1 coordinate 3,552,896, forward strand.
GAAGGAGATTGACACCGAGGGCTGGAAAAGGAGTGGAAAGAGAAGTTTGAAGATGCACATCGATAGGTGGAAAGACGTTGCCAACGATTGCTCACACTGGGAAGGCGATTGACACCGAGGGCTGGAAAAGGAGAGAAGAAAGAGAAGTTTGAAAGATGCACATCGATAGGTGGGAAGACGTCGCAAACGATTGCTCACACTGGACACGGAGGGGCGAGAAAGAGAATTGAAGACACCGAGGGGGACTGGAAAAGAGAGAGTTGAAAAAGTTTGAAGATGCACATCGATGGGGTGGGAAGACGTCGCCAACGATTGCTCACACTGGGAAGGCGATTGACACCGAGGGGCTGGAAAAGGAGAGAGAAAGAAGTTTAAAGATGCACATCGATGGGTGGGAAGACGTCGCCAACGATTGCTCACACTGGGAAAAGAAGTGATTGACATAGGTGGAAGACGGCTGGAAAAAAAAGGAGAGAGAAAGAGAAGTTTGAAGATGCATATCGATAGGTGGGAAGACGTCGCCAACGATTGCTCAAACAACTGGGAAGATGCACATCGATTGAGAAGACGTTGCCAAACCAAACTGGGGCTTGAAAAGGAGGAGGAGAAAGAGAAGTTTGAAGATGCACATCGATGGGTGGGAAGACGTCGCCAACGATTGCTCACACTGGGAGGCGATAGTCACCGACGGCTGGAAAAGCAGAGGAGAAAGAGAAGTTTGAAGATGCATCGATGGGTGGGAAGACGTCGCCAATGATTGCTCACACTGGGAAGGTGATTGGACAACGAGGGCTGGAAAATGAGAGGAGAGGAGAAGTTTGAAGATGCACATCGATAGTTGGGAAGCATGCGACTGGGAAATCGATTGACACCGACGGCTGGAAAAGGAGAGGAGAAAGGGAAGTTGAAAGATGCCATGGGTGGGAAGACGTCGCCAACGTTACTCACTGGGGAAGGCGATAGGCACCGAGGGCTGGAAAAAAGGAGAGGAGAAGAAGTTTGAAGATGCACATCGATGGTGGGAAGACCTCGCCAACGATTGCTCCACACTGGGAAGGCGATAGACACCGAGGGCTGGAAAAAGGAGAGGAGAAAGAGAAGTTAGAAAATGCACATCGATGGGTGGGGAAGACGTCGCCAACGATTGCTCACACTGGGAAGGTGGATTGACAACGAGGGCTGGAAAAAAAGGAGAAAGAAGTTTAGAAAATGCACATCGATAGGTGGGAAGACGTCGCCAACGATTGCTCACACTGGGAAGGCGATTGACACCGAGGGCTGGAAATAGAGAGGAGTAAGAGAAGTTTGAAGATGCACATCGATAGGTGGGAAGACGTCGCCAACGATTGCTCACACTGGGGAGGTGATTGACAACGAGGACTGGAAAAAGCAGAGGAGAAAGAGAAGTTTGAATATGCACATCGATAGGTGGGAAGACGTCGCCAAAGATTGCTCACACTGGGAAGAGCGATAGACACCTGAGGGCTGGAAAAGGAGAGGAAAAGAGAAGTTTGAAGATGCACATCGATAGGTGGGGAAGAGACGGTCAACGATTGCTCACACTGGGGAAGGCGATAGTCACCGAGGGCTGGAAAAGGAGAGGAGAAAGAGAGTTTGAAGATGCACATCGATAGGTGGGAAGACGTCGCCAATGATTGCTCACACTGGGAAGGTGATTGACACCGAGGCTGTAAAGGAGTTGAAAAGAGAAGTTCGAATATGCACATCGATAAGGGAAGGTCGCCAACGGACACTGGGAAGGGGATTGACACTGAGGGCCAGGAGAGGAGCTCCACACAGGCATCATTAGGTGCGATTGGGACATTGACACTGAGGGCTAAAAAAGGATAGAGAAGAGAAGTTTGAAGATGCACATCGATGGGTGGGGAAGACGTCGCCAACGATTGCTCACACTGGGGAAGGCGATTGACAACGAGGACTGGAAAAAGGAGGAGAAAGAGAAGTTTGAAGATGCATATCGATAGGTGGGAAGACGTTGCCAACGATTGCTCAAACTGGGAAGACGACACGCAAGGGCTGGAAAAAGGAGAGGAGAAAGAGAAGTTTGAAGATGCAATACATCGATAGGTGGGAAGAGACGTCGCCACGATTGCTCGAGTAGACATTGAGGGCTGGGAGTGGAGGCGATAGTCACCGATAGGTGGGAAGACGTGGAAAAAGCAGAGGAAAGAGAAGTTTGAAGATGTACATCGATAGGTGGGAAGAGCCAACGATTCGCCGGGAGGTGATGATTGGAAAAGCTCACGATATGTGGAGAAGACTGGGAAGGTGATGATTGACAACGAGGGCTGGAAAAAGAGAGGAGAAAAGAGAGTTTGAAGATGCACATCGATAGGTGGAAGACGTCGCCAACGATTGCCTCACACTGGGAAGGTGATTGACACCGACGGCTGAAAACGGATAGGGAGAAAAGAGAAGTTTGAAGATGCGTAATGGGTGGGGAAGACGTCGCCAACGATTGCTCTCAGCACTGGTAAGGTGATTACAGGAGGGCTGGAAAAGGAGAAAAGGCGATATGGCCATCGATAGGTGGGGACTGGAAAAAAGGATTGACAACGAGGAAAGAAAGCAGGGAGGAGAAAGGTTTGAAGATGCACATCGATAGGTGGGAAGACGTCGCCAACGATTGCCTCCACTGGGAAGCAAGGGGATAGGACACCGGAGGGCTGGAAAAAGGAGAGGGAAAGATAAGTTTGAAAACGCACATCGATAGGTGGGAAGACGTCGTCTCAACGATTGCTCACACTGGGAAGGCGATAGACAACGAGGGCTGGAAAAAAAGTGGAGGAAAGAAGTTCGAATATGCACGACGATGGGTGGAAGACGTCGCCAACTATTGCTCACACTGGAAGGCGATTGACACTGGAAATAGAGAGGGCGAATGAAGACATCATCGATAGGTGGAAGACGTGCTGGAAACTGCTGGGGAGGTGATTGACAACGAGGACTGGAAAGCAGAGGAGTTTGAAGAGGCACATCGATAGGTGGGAAGACGTCGCCAACGATTGCTCACACTGGGACACTGAGTGCTGGAAAGGAGAGGAGAAAAGAGAAGTTTGAAGAACGATAGGTGGGGACTGGAAAATTGAACCGAGCCTGGAAAAAGGAGAGAAAAGAGAAGTTTGAAGATGCACATCGATGGGTGGGGAATCGCCAACGATTACCACACTGGAACGCGGATAGACAAGAAGTTCGAAGATCACACTGGAAGGTCGCCAACGATAGACTGGGAAGGTGGAGGAGCCTGGTAAAAAGGAGAGGAGAAAGAGAAGTTTGAAGATGCACATCGATAGGTGGGAAGACGTCGCCAACGATTGCTCACACTGGGAAGGTGATAGTCACCGAGGACGGAAAAGGAGAGGAGAAAGAGAAGTTTGAAGATGCATCGATAGGTGGGAAGATTGTCACACTGGGAAGGTGATTGCTCACGACTGGGAGAGGAGATTGAGAACGTTGCACATCGATATGGAAGGAGCCAACGATTGTTTGGGAATAGCGACATGAGGACTGGAAAAAGGAGAGGAGAAAGAGTCGAAGATGCACACGATAGGAAGGCGATTGACTACATTGGGAAGGGATTGCTGGAGCCTAAAAAAAGGAGAGGAGAAAGAGAAGTTTGAAGATGCACATCGTTAGGTGGAACGTCCCGATCGCCAACAATTGCTCACGAGCCTGGGAAGAAAAAGAGAATAAGATGCAATATCGATAGGGAAGACGTTGCCAACGAAAAAGATTGACATAGGAAAAAGATAGGAGAAAGGATTTGAAGATGCACATCGATGGGTGGGAAGACGTCGCCAACGATTGCTCACACTGGGAAGGCGATTGACACTGAGGCTGGAAAAGGAGAAAAGAAAGAGAAGTTTGAAGACGCACATCGATAGTGGGAAAGACGTCGCCAGCGATTGCTCCACACTGGGAAGGCGATAGACAACGAGGGTTGGAAAAGGAGAGGAGAAAGGAAGACGAAGATGCACATCGATAGGTGGGAAGACGTCGCCAACGATTGCTCACACTGGGCAGGCGATAGACACTGAGGGCTGGAAAAAGAGGAGAAAGAAGTTTGAAGATGCACATCGATAGGTGGAAGACGTCGCCAACGATTGCTCACACTGGAAGGTGATAGACACGAGGGCTGGAAATAGAGGAGAACGAGAAGTTTGAATATGCACATCGATAGGTGGAAGACGTCGCCAACGATTGCTCACACTGGGAAGGCGATTGACAACGAGGGCTGGAAAAAGAGAGGAGAAAGAGAATTAGAAAGATGCACATCGATGTGTGAAGACGTCGCCAACGATTGCTCAGCACTGGGAGGTGATTGGACAACGATGACTGGAAAAAAGCAGAGGAGAAAGAGAAGTTTGAATATGCAGAATCGATAGGTGGGAAGACGTCGTCAACGATTGCTCACACTGGGAAGGTGATAGACACCGAGGGCTGGAAAAAGGAGAGGAGAAAGTGAGCGAAGAGAGATTTGGGGAAGATGCACAATCGATAGGTGGATGAGAGGAGATGGTGATAGAGACGGAGAAAGGGAAGATTGCTCATCGACTGGTAAGTCGAGATGCCAACGAGGGCTGGAAATGACACTGAGGCTGGAAAAAAGTGGAGAAAGGAAGTTGAAGATGCACATCGATCGGTGGGTAGACGTCGCCAACGATTACTCACACTGGGAAGGTGATTGACAACGGGACTGGAAAAAGCAGAGGAGAAAGGAAGTTTGAATATGCACATCGATGGGTGGAAGACGTCGCCAACGATTACTCACACTGGGGAGGCGATGAACATGAGGGCTGGAAAAAGGAGAGGAGAAAGATAAGTTTGAAGATGCACATCGATGGGTGGGAAGACGTCATATGGTATCACTGGAAGGCGATGGGCGCAGGGCTGGAAAAAGTGGAGAAAGCGAAGTTGAATATGCACATTGATAGGTGGAAGACGTCATAACTATTGCTCACACTGGGAAGGCGATTGGTACCGAGGGCTGGAAATAGAGAGGGAGTAAGAAGAAGTTTGAAGATGAGAAATGGGGTGGGAAGAGTCGCCAACGAATGCTGTCTGGGGAGGTGAGAGGAGGACTGGAAAAAAGAGAGGGGAAGAGGTTTGATATGATACGTAGAACGATTGTTCACTGGGAGACGAGAGGAGAGTGCTAGCGAGAGAGGGAGAAAGAGATATAAGATGCACAGGGAATGTTTGAGAGACGAGAGGAGATAGTGATAGAGAGAGAGAGAAAGGGATATAGATACAGAGAATGTGTTCGAGAGACGAGAGGAGATGAGTGAGAGAGAGAGAGAAAGGGATATAGATAGGGAGAATGTGTTCGAGAGACGAGAGAGATAGTGATAGAGAGAGAGAAAGGATATAGATACATAGAATGTGTTCTGAGAGACGAGAGGAGATAGCAGAGAGAGAGAGAGAGAAAGGATATAGATACATAGAATGTGTTCTGAGAGACGAGAGGAGATAGTGATAGAGAGAGAGAAAGGGATAGATACATAGAGGAGAGACGAGAGGAGATAGTGATAGAGAGAGAGAAAGGGATATAGATACATAGAATGTGTTCGAGAGACGAGAGGAGATAGTGATAGAGAGAGAGAAAGGGATATAGATACATAGAATGTGTTGAGAGACGAGGAGGAGATAGAGATAGAGAGAGAGAAGGGATATAGATACATAGAATGTGTTCGATATAGAGAGACGAGAGGAGATAGTGAGAGAGAGAGAGAGAAAGGGATATAGATACATAGAATGTGTCTGAGAGACGAGAGGAGATAGGATAGAGAGAGAGAGAGGAGAAAGGGATATAGATACATAGAATGTGTTCGAGAGACGAGAGGAGATAGTGATAGGAGAGAGAGAAAGGGATATAGATACATAGAATGTGTTCGAGAGACGAGAGGAGATAGTGATAGAGAGAGAGAAAGGGATATAGATACATAGAATGTGTTCGAGAGACGAGAGGAGATAGTGTGAGAGAGAGAGAAAGGATATAGATACATAGAATGTGTTCGAGAGACGAGAGGAGAGGAGATAGTGATAGAGAGATAGAGAATGGGATATAGAGACATAGAATGTGAGGAGAGACGGGATATAGATACAGAGAAGTGATAGAGAGACGAGAGGAGAAAGGGATAGAGATACATAGAATGTGTGTTAGAGAGACGAGAGGAGATAGTGATAGAGAGAGAGAAAGGGATATAGATACATAGAATGTGTTCGAGAGACGAGAGGAGAGAGTGGATAGAGAGAGAGGAAAGGGATATAGATACATAGAATGTGTTCGAGAGACGAGAGGAGATAGTGATAGAGAGAGAGAGAAAGGGATATAGATACATAGAATGTGTTCGAGAGACGAGAGGAGGAGATAGTGATAGAGAGAGAGAAAGGGATATAGATACATAGAATGTGTTCGAGAGACGAGAGGAGATAGTGATAGAGAGAGAGAGAGAAAGGGATATAGATACATAGAATGTGTTCGAGAGACGAGAGGAGATAGTGTGATAGAGAGAGAGAGGAGAGAATGATAGAGGAGAAAGGGTTATACATAGAATGTGTTCGAGAGACGAGAGGAGATAGTGATAGAGAGAGAGAGAAAGGGATATAGATACATAGAATGTGTCTGAGAGACGAGAGGAGATAGTGAGAGAGAGAGAGAAAGAGATATAGATACATAGAATGTGTTAGAGAGACGAGAGGAGATAGTGATAGAGAGAGAGAGAAAGGGATATAGATACATAGAATGTGTTCGAGAGACGAGAGGAGATAGTGATCGCCAGAGAGAGAGAGAAAGGGATATAGATACATAGAATGTGTTCGAGAGAGACGAGAGGAGATAGTGATAGAGAGAGAGAAAGGGATATAGATACATAGAATGTGTTCGAGAGACGAGAGGAGATAGATAGATAGAGAGAGAGAGAAGGGATATAGATACATAGAATGTGTTCGAGAGACGAGAGGAGATAGTGATAGAGAGAGAGAGAAAGGGATATAGATACATAGAATGTGTTGAGAGACGAGAGGATAGTGATAGAGAGAGAGAGAAAGGGATATAGATACATAGAATGTCACACTGGGAGAGACGAGAGGATAGTGATAGAGAGAGAGAGAAAGGGATATAGATACATAGAATGTGTTCGAGAGAGAGAGGAGATAGTGATAGAGAGAGAGAGAAAGGGATATAGATACATAGAATGTGTTCGAGAGACGAGAGGAGATAGTGATAGAGAGAGAGAGAAAGGGATATAGATACATAGAATGTGTTCGAGAGACGAGAGGAGATAGTGATAGAGAGAGAGAGAAAGGGATATAGATACATAGAATGTGTTCGAGAGACGAGAGGAGATAGTGATAGAGAGAGAGAAAGGGATATAGATACATAGAATGTGTTCGAGAGACGAGAGGAGATAGTGAGAGAGAGAGAAAGGGATATAGATACATAGAATGTGTTGAGAGAGACGAGAGGAGAGATAGAGAGGAGGGATAGATACATAGATAGAGAGAACGATAGATAGTGAGGGAGAAGGGATATAGATACATAGAATGTGTTCGAGAGACGAGAGGAGATAGCGAGAGAGAGAGAGAAAGGGATATAGATACATAGAATGTGTTCGAGAGACGAGAGGAGATAGCGATAGAGAGAGAGGGAGAAAGAGATATAGATACATAGAATGTGTTCGAGAGACGAGAGGAGATAGTGATAGAGAGAGAGAGAAAGGGATATAGATACATAGAATGTGTTCGAGAGACGAGAGGAGATAGTGATAGAGAGAGAGAGAAAGGGATATAGATACATAGAATGTGTTCGAGAGACGAGAGGAGAGATAGTGATAGAGAGAGAGAAAGGGATATAGATACATAGAATGTGTTCGAGACGAGAGGAGATAGTGATAGAGAGAGAGAAAGGGATATAGATACATAGAATGTGTTCGAGAGACGAGGAGATAGTGATAGAGAGAGAGAGAAAGGGATATAGATACATAGAATGTGTTCGAGAGACGAGAGGAGTGAGTGATAGAGAGAAGAGAGATAAGGGATATAGATACATAGAATGTGTTCGAGAGACGAGAGGAGATAGTGATAGAGAGAGAGAGAAAGGGATATAGATACATAGAATGTGTTCGAGAGACGAGAGGAGATAGTGATAGAGAGAGAGAGAAAGGGATATAGATACGTAGAATGTGTTCGAAAGTCGAGAAGAGATAACGATAGGGAGGGAGAAAGAGATATAGATACATAGAATGTGTTCGAGAGACGAGAGGAGATAGTGAGAGAGAGAGGGAGAAAGAGATATAGATACATAGAATGTGTTCGAGAGGAGACGAGAGAGAGAGATATAGATACATAGAATGTGTTCGAGAGACGAGAGGAGATAGTGATAGAGAGAGAAAGGGATATAGATACATAGAATGTGTTCGAGAGACGAGAGGGAGAGAGAGAGAGAGAGAAAGGGATATAGATACATAGAATGTGTTCGAGAGACGAGAGGAGATAGTGATAGAGAGAGAGAGAAAGGGATATAGATACATAGAATGTGTTCGAGAGACGAGAGGAGATAGCGATAGAGAGAGAGGGAGAAAGAGATATAGATACATAGAATGTGTTCGAGAGACGAGAGGAGATAGTGACAGAGAGAGAGAGAAAGGGATATAGATACATAGAATGTGTTCGAGAGACGAGAGGAGATAGTGATAGAGAGAGAGAAAGGGATATAGATACATAGAATGTGTTCGAGAGACGAGAGGAGATAGTGATGAGAGAGAGAGAGAGAGAGAGAAAGGGATAGAGATACATAGAATGTGTGTTTGAGAGACGAGAGGAGACGATAGAGAGAGAGAAAGAGATATAGATACATAGAATGTGTTCGAGAGACGAGAGATAGATAGAGAGAGAGAAAGGGATATAGATACATAGAATGTGTTCGAGAGACGAGGAGATAGTGATAGAGAGAGAGAAAGAGTTATAGATACATAGAATGTGTTCGAGAGACGAGAGGAGATAGTGATAGAGAGAGAGAGAAAGGGATATAGATACATAGAATGTGTTCGAGAGACGAGAGGAGATAGTGATAGAGAGAGAGAAAGGGATATAGATACATAGAATGTGTTCGAGAGACGAGAGGAGATAGTGATAGAGAGAGAGAGAAAGGGATATAGATACATAGAATGTGTTCGAGAGACGAGAGGAGATAGTGATAGAGAGAAAGGGATATAGATACATAGAATGTGTTCGAGAGACGAGAGGAGATAGCGATAGAGAGAGAGGGAGAAAGAGATATAGATACATAGAATGTGTTCGAGAGACGAGAGGTGGGATCGATAGTGATAGAGAGAGAGAGAAAGGGATATAGATACATAGAATGTGTTCGAGAGACGAGAGGAGAGATAGTGATAGAGAGAGAGAAAGGGATATAGATACATAAAATGTGTTGAAGAGACGAGAGGAGAAGAGAATGTGTAGATACATAGAATGAGTTCGAGAGACGAGAGGAGATAGTGATAGAGAGAGAGAAAGGGATATAGATACATAGAATGTGTTCGAGAGACGAGAGGAGATAGTGACGATAGAGAGAGAGAGAAAGGGATATAGATACATAGAATGTGTTCGAGAGACGAGAGGAGATAGTGATAGAGAGAGAGAAAGGGGATATAGATACATAGAATGTGTTCGAGACGAGAGAGAGGAGATAGAGATAGAGAGAAAGGATATAGATACATAGAATGTGTTCGAGAGACGAGAGGAGATAGTGATGGAGAGAGAGAGAAAGGGATATAGATACATAGAATGTGTTCGAGACGAGAGGAGAGGTGATAGAGAGAGACAAGGGATATAGATACATAGAATGTGTTCGAGAGACGAGAGGAGATAGTGATAGAGAGAGAGAGAAAGGGATATAGATACATAGAATGTGTTCGAGAGACGAGAGGAGATAGTGATAGAGAGAGAGACAAAGGGATATAGATACATAGAATGTGTTCGAGAGACGAGAGGAGATAGTGATAGAGAGAGAGAGAAAGGGATATAGATACATAGATGTGTCTGAGAGACGAGAGGGAGATAGTGATAGAGAGAGAGAAAAGGATATAGATACATAGAATGTGTGGAGAGAGACGAGAGGAGATAGTGATAGAGAGAAAGGGATATAGATACGTAGAATGTGTCTGAGAGACGAGAGGAGATAGTGATAGAGAGAGAGAGAGAAAGAATACATAGAATGTATAGAGAGACGAGAGGAGATGTGATAGAGAGACGAGAGGATAGATACATAGTTTGATAGAGAGAGAGATAGGGAGAAAGAAGCGGGGATAGATCACATAGATATGTGTCTGAGAGATAGAATGTGTTCGAGAGAGACTGAGGGATCGATAGGAGATAGTCGATAGAGAGAGATAGGGGAAGGGATATAGATACATAGAATGTGTTCGAGAGACGAGAGGATAGTGAAGTGAGAGAGAGAAAGGGAAACGGGTGTTCGAGATACATGGGAATGTGATAGAGAGAGCCTGGAAGAGGATATAGATACATGGGATGTGTTCGAGAGACGAGATCGATGGGATAGAGAGAGAGGGAGAAAGATATAGATTGAAGAATGTTTTCGAGAGACGAGAGGAGATACCGAGAGAGAGAGAAAGGGATATAGATACACAGAATGTGTTCGAGAGACGAGAGGAGATAGTGATAGAGAGAGAAAGGGATATAGATACATAGAATGTGGAGACGAGGAGAGGATGATAGAGAGAGAATGGATATAGATAGAATGTGTTTGAGAGACGAGAGGAGATAGTGATAGAGAGAGAGGAAAGGGAGGCGAGAATGTTCGAGAGACGAGAGGGATAACGATAGAGGGAGAGAGAAAGAGATATAGATACATAGAACGTGTTCGAGAGACGAGAGGAGATAGTGATAGAGAGAGAGAGAAAGGATATAGATACATAGAATGTGTTTGAGAGACGAGAGGAGATAGATAGTGAGAGAGAGAGAAAGGGATATAGATACATAGATGTGTTCGAGAGACGAGAGATAGTAGAGAGAGAGAGAGAAAGGGATATAGATACAGAATGTGTCTGAGAGAGGAGATAGTGATAGAAGAGAGAGAGAGAAGGGATATAGATACATAGAATGTGTTCTGAGAGACGAGAGGAGATAGCTGGATAGAGAGAGGGAGAAAGGGAGATATAGATACATAGAATGTGTTCGAGAGACGAGAGGAGATAGTGATAGAGAGAGGGATAAAGGGACACATAGAATGTGTTCGAGACGAGAGGAGATAGTGATAGAGAGAGAGAGAAAGGGATATAAGATACATAGAATGTGTGTGAGAGACGAGAGGAGATAGTGATAGAGAGAAAGGGGATAGATACATAGAATGTGTCTGAGAGAGACGGAGGAGATAGTAGATAGGAGAGAGAAAGATATAGATACATAGAATGTGTTCGAGAGACGAGAGGAGATAGTGATAGAGAGAGAGAGAAGGGATATAGATACGTAGAAATGTGTCTGAGAGACGAGAGGAGATAGTGATAGAGGGAGAAAGGGATATAGATACATAGAATGTCTCGAGAGACGAGAGGAGATTGTGATAGAGAGAGAGAGAAAGGGATATAGATACATAGAATGTGTCTGAGAGACGAGAGGAGATCGAGAGAGAGAGAGAAAGGGATATAGATACATAGAATGTGTTCGAGAAAGTGAGAAGAGATTGAGAGAGAGGAAAGAGATATAGAACATAGAATGTGTTGAGAGACGAGAGGAGATAGTGATAGAGAGAGAGAGAAAGGGATATACGATGCATAGAATGTGTTCGAGAGACGAGAGGAGATAGTGATAGAGAGAGAAAGGGATATAGATACATAGAATGTGTTCGAGAGACGAGAGGGAGATAGTGATAGAGAGAGAGAAAAGGGATATAGATACATAGAATGTGTTTGAAGACGAGAGGAATCGAGACGAGAGGAGATAGTGATAGAGAGAAAGGAAAGGGGATATAGAATGATGGGTTGAGAGACGAGAGGAGATAGTGGAGAGAGGAGAAAGAGAAAGGGATACAAAAATGTGTTCGAGACGAGGAGATAGTGATAGAGAGAGAGAGAAAGGGATATAGATACAGAAGAATGTTTGAGAGACGAGGAGGAGTGATAGAGAGAGAGAGAAAGGGATATAGATACATAGAATGTGTTCGAGAGACGAGAGAGATATAACGAGAGAGAGGAGAAAGGATATAGATACATAGAATGTGTTCGAGAGACGAGAGGAGATAGTGATAGAGAGAGAGAGAAGGGATATAGATACATAGAATGTGTTCGAGAGACGAGAGGAGATAGTGATAGAGTGGGAAGAGAAAGGATATAGATTGATAGAATGTGGAGAGACGGAGGAGATAGGATAGAGAGAGATATGAAAGGGATATAGATACATAAAATGTTTGTTCGAGAGACGAGAAGAGATAGCGATAGAGAGAGAGAAAGGGATATAGATACATAGAATGTGTGAGAGACGAGGAAAGGTGATAGAGAGGCTGGAGAATGGGATATAGATACATAGAATGTGTTCGAGACGAGAGGAGATAGTGATAGAGAGAGAGAAAGGGATATAGATACATAGAATGTGTTCGAGAGACGAGAGGAGATAGTGATAGAGAGAGAGAGAGAAAGATAGAATGTGTTGACGAGATACATAGAATGTGTCTGAGACAGAATGTGTCGAGAGAGGAGAGGAGATAGTGAGAGAGAGAGAGAAAGGGATATAGAGCCTGGAGAATGTGTTCGAGAGACGAGAGGAGATAGTGATAGAGAGAGAGAGAAAGGATATAGATACATAGAATGTGTTTGAGAGTCGACGAGAGGAGATAGTGATAGAGAGAAAGGGATATAGATACATAGAATGTCTGAGAGACGAGAGGAGATAGTGATAGAGAGAGAGAGAAAGGGATATAGATACATAGAATGTGGAGACGACGAGAGTGATAGAGAGAGAGAGAGAAAGGGATATGACACATAGAATGTGTTCGAGAGACGAGAGGAGATAGTGAGAGAGAGAGAGAAAGGGATATAGATACAGAATGTGTCTGAGAGAGACGAGAGGAGATAGATAGAGAGAGAGAAAGGGGATATAGATACACAGAATGTGTCTGAGAGACGAGAGGGATAGTGATAGAGAGAGAGGGAGAAAGGGATATAGATTAGAATGTGTTGAGAGACGAGAGGAGATAGTGATAGAGAGAGAGAGAAAGGGATAGATACACAGAGAATGTGAGAGAGAGGGAGATAGTGAGAGAGAGAGAGAAAGGGATATAGATACATAGAATGTGTCTGAGAGACGAGAGGAGATAATGATAGAGAGAGAGGGGAGAAAGAGATATGATACATAGTCTGAGAGTCGAGACGAGAGAGAAGATAGAGAGAGAGAGAAAGGGATATAGATACATAGAATGTGTTTGAGAGACGAGGAGAACGATAGAAAAGGGTGATAGAGATGTGTTCGAGAGACTGAGAGAGATAGGATAGAGAGAGAGAGGAGATAGAGATGTGTTCGAGACGAGGAGATACGATAGAGAGAGGAGGAGAAACTGGGAAGGTATAGAGAGACGAGAGGGATGTGAAAAAGAGAGAGAGAAAGAGATATAGATTTGAAAGAGAGAGACGAGAGGGAGGGATAGAGATAGAGAAAGGAATATAGATACACTGGAATGTGTTTCGAGAGACGAGAGGAGATGGATAGAGAGAGAGAGAAAGGTTATAGGATAAGAATGCACTGAGAGACGAGAGGAGACGTCGAGAGAGAGAGAGAAAGGGATATAGATACATAGAATGTGTCGAGAGACGAGAGGAGATATGTGATAGAGAGAGAGAGAAAGGGATATAGATACATAGGAATGTGTTCGAGAGACGAGAGGAGAGATAGTGATAGAGAGAGAGAGAAAAAGGGATATAGATACATATAGAATGTGTCTGAGAGACGAGAGGAGATAGTGATAGAGAGAGAGAGAAAGGGATAGATACATAGAATGTGTCTGAGAGACGAGAGGAGATAGTGATAGAGAGAGAGAGAAAAAGGGACTGGAAAGATAGATAGAGAGAGAAAGGATATAGTTTGAAGATGTGTGTTCGACGAGGAGAGAGATAGTGATAAGAGAGAAAGGGATATAGATACTCAGAATGTGTTCGAGAGGTGAGGAGATACCGAGAGAGAGAGGAAAGAGAGATATAGATACATAGAATGTGTAGGAGAGACGAGAGGGAGATAGTGAAAGAGAGAGAGAGGAGAGGATATAGACATAGAATCTCCAAGACGAGAGGTAGTGAGAGAGAGAGAGAAAGAGATATAGATACATAGAATATGTTCGAGAGACTGGAGAAGCGAGAGAGAGGAGAAAGAGAAATATGGACATAGAAAAGGTGTCAGAGAGACGAGAGGAGATAGGATAGAGAGAGAGAGAAAGGGACATAGATACATAGGGGAATGTGTTTGAGAATGAGAGGAGATGGTGAAAGAGAGAGAGAAAGGGATATAGACGATTGCCAACGAATGTCACACTGAGAGACGAGAGGAGAGATAGTGATAGAGAGAAAGGGCAAAGGGAGACATAGAATGTGTTGAGAGATGAGAGGAGATAGGATAGAGAGAGAGAGGAGAAAGAGATATAGATCACAGAATGTGTCTGAGAGACAGAGAGATAGTGATAGAGAGAGAGAAAGGGATATAGTTACATAGAATGTGTTTGAGAGACGAGAGGAGATAGTGCCAGAGAGAGAGAGAAAAGGGATAGGTGATTGACACCGAGGAATGTGTTCGAGAGACGAGAGGGATAGTGAAGTTTGAAAGGGATATAGATACATAGAATGTGTTCGAGAGACGAGAGGAGATAGTGATAGAGAGAGAGGAAAGGGATAGATCATAGAATGTGGAGAGACGGAGAGAGTGATAGAGGAGGAAAGGGATATAGATACATAGAATGTTTCGAGAGACGAGAGGAGATAGTGAACGAGAGAGAGAGAAAGGATATAGATACATAGGAATGTGTTCAGAGACTGAGACGAGATAGAGATAGAGAGAGAGGAAAGAGAGGGATAAAGAAATGTTCGAAGATGAGAATCGATAACGGGAGAGTCGGGAGATTGTCACATAGAATGTGATCGAGACGAGCAGGAGATAGAGAGGAAGAAGGGATATAGATACATAGAATGTGTTCGAGAGACGAGAGGAGATAGTGATAGAGAGAGAGAGAGAGAAAGGGATATAGATACATAGAAATGTGTTCGAGGACGAGAGGGAGATAGTGATAGAGAGGAGAAAGGGATATGATACATAGAATGTGTTTGAGAGACGAGAGGAGATAGCGATAGAGAGCTGGAAAAAGGATATAGGACATAGAATGTGTTCGAGACGAGAGGAGATAGTGATAGAGAGAGAGAGAAAGGTTCGAGATAGATACAGAATGTGTCTGAGAGACGAGAAGAGGTAATGAGAGAGAGGGAGAAAGGATATAGATACAGAAGAATTTGTCTGAGAGACGAGGAGAGAGGATAGAGAGAGAGAGAAAGGATATAGATATACAGAATGTGTGAGAGAGACGAGAGAGAGAGAAGTGATAGAGAGAGAGAAAGGGATACGATATACAGAATGGGTTCGAGAGACGAGAGGAGAGAAGATAGAGAGAGAGAAAGGGATATAGATACGTAGAATGTGTGTCTGAGACGAGAAGAGATAACGATAGGGAGGGAGAAAGAGATATAGACATAGAATGTTGAGAGACGAGAGGAGATAACGAGAGAGAGGGAGAAAGAGACAGGATACACAGAATGTGTCTGAGAGACGAGAGGAGAAAGGATAGAGAGAGAGGAGAAAGAGATAGATACAGAATGTGTCTGAAATGAAGAGGTAACGAGAGAGAGAAAGAGACATAGATGTTATGAATGTCTGAGAGACGAGAGGAGATAGAGAGAGGGGAGAAAGAGATAGACATAGAATGTGTTTGAGAGACGAGGAGATAGTGATAGAGAGAGAGAGAAAGGGATATTGATATAGAATGTGTCTGAGAGACGAGAGGAGAAAGGATATGAGAGAGAGAGAAAGGGTTAGATACATAGAATGGCTGAGAGAGAGAGGAGAAGGACAGAGAGTGAGGCATAGGATAGATATTTCGAAGAGCCTGAGAGGAGATGATAGCAATGAAGAGAGGGAGGGATAGATACAGAATGGGGTTCGAGAGAGGAGGAATGGCGATAGAGAGAGGGAGAAAAGAAAGATAAGATACATAGAATGTGTCTGGAGACGAGAGGAGATAACGATAAAGAGAGAGAGAAAGGATATAGATACATAGAATGGTTTCGAGAGACGAGAGGGAGATAGTGATAGAGAGAGAGGGAGGAAATATTTACATAGAATGTGTTCTGAGAGACGAGAGAGATAGTGAGAGAGAGAGAGAGAGGGATAGATGCATAGAATGTGTTCGAGAGACGAGAGAATAGCGATAGAGAGAGAGAGAAAGGGATATATTTACATAGAATGTGTTCGAGAGACGAGAGGATAGCGAAGGAGAGAGAGAGAGAAAGGGATAGATACATAAGAATGTTCGAAAGAAGAGAGGAATAAAGATAGAGAGGGGAGAAAGAGATATAGATACATAGAATGTGTTCTGAGACGAGAGGAGATAGTGATAGAAGAGAGAGAGAAGGGATATAGATACATAGAATGTGTTCGAAAGACGAAAGGAGATGGCGATGAGAGAGAGAGGGAGAAAGATGTAGATACATAGAATGTGTTCGAGAGACGAGAGGAGATAGTGATAGAGAGAGAGAAAGGATATAGATACAGAATGTGTTCGAGAGACGAGAGATAGCGATAGTGAGAGAGAGAGGGAAAGAGATATAGATACATAGGATTTGTTCGAGAGACGAGAGGAGATAGTGATAGAGAGAGAGAGAGAAGGGATATAGATACATAGAATGTGTTCGAGAGACGAGAGGAGATAGTGATGAAGTGAGAGAGAAAGGGATATAGATACATAGAATGTGTTCGAGAGACGAGAGGGAGATAGGAAAGAGAAAGGACATAGATACAGACGTTCTGGAGAGACGAGGCAGGAAAGACAGAGTGAGAGAGAAAGGAGATAGATACACACGTGTCTGAGAGACGAGAAGAGATAAAGGAGAGAGAGGAGAAAGAGATATAGACATAGAATGTGTCTGAGACGAGAGGAGTGTTTCACACTGGGAAGGTGATTGACAATGAGGACTGGAAAAAGCAGAGGAGAAAGAGAAGTTTGAAGATGCACATCGATAGGTGGGTAGACGTCAACGATTGCTCACACTGGGAAGGTGATTGACACTGAGCCTGGAAAAGGAGAGGAGAGAGAAGTTTGAAGAATGCACATCGATAGGATGGGAAGAGAGAGGCCAACGATTGATACATTGGGAATGTGTTCGAATACTGAGAAGGAAAACGAGAGGAGAAAGAGAAGAATGTAGATGCATATCGATAGGTTCGAGACGAGTCAAGATAGCGAGAGACTGGGAGAGGGGATATGATACCGAGGAATGTGTTCGAGGAGAGGAGAAGAGAAGATGAAAGTGATAGAGAGAGGGTAGACGTCGCCAAGGGATGTTGATACATAGAATGTGATTGACACCGAGGGGGAAGATAGTGAGGGAGAAAGGGATAGATGCACATCGATATGTGTTCGAAGACGAGCCAACGATTGCGATAGAGTGAGGAAGTTGATTGACATGTAGATACATAAGGAGAGAGTGTAGGAAGTTTGAAGATGCACATCGATAGGGTGGGAAGGGATCGCCAACGATTGTTCACACTGGGAAGGGGATTGACATAACGAGGAGGAAAAGACAGAGGAGAAAGAGAAGTTCGAAGATGCACATCGAGATAGGTGGGAAGACGTCGCTAAAAGATTGTTCACACTGGGAATGGATTGACACTGAGGGATGGAAAAAGGAGGGAGAAAGAGAAGTTTGAAGACGTACATCGTTAGGTGGGAAGACGTCGCCCACGTTAACGAGAGACACTGGGAAGGCGATAGACACCGTGAGGGGCTGGAAAAGGAGAGGAGAAAGAGAAGTCAGAAGATGCAACATCGATAGGTGGGAAGACGTTGTGTTCGATTACCACAGAGGGAAAGTGATTGACAACGAGGCTGGAAAATGAGAGAGGAGAAAGGAAGTTCGAAGATGAGAGGAGATAGGTGGGAAGACGTCGCCAACGATAGACACATGGGAATGTGTTTGACACCGAGGCTGGAAAAAGTGAGAGGAGAAAGAGAAGGATGAAGATGCACATCGATAGGTGGGAAAAACGACGAAAGGATTGCTCACACTGGGAAGGCGAAAGATATAGAGCATGGAAAAAGGAGGGAGAGACGAGAGGAGAAGTGATAGAAAGAAAGGTGGAAAGACGTCGCCAAGGATTAGATACATGGGAAGGTGTTCGACAGACGAGAGGAAAAGGAAAGGATAAAGAGAAGAGAGGAAGAAGACATGATAGATGCATAAGATGTGTTCGAATGCTCAGACTGGAAGATATTGATAGAGAGTCGGAAAAGGGAGATAGATAAAGAGAAGTGTTGAAGATGCACACGATAGGATGGGTAGAGAGAGACAAAGTGATGCTCACACTGGAAGGTGGACCGACAGACAGAGAGGAAAAAAGAAGAGAGAAAGAGAGTTTGAAGAGGGATATAGATAGTTGGGCAGTGTTCGCCAACGAGAGGAGATAGTGGAAGGGTGAGAGATACCGAGGATGTGGAAAAAGGAGAATGTGTTCGAGAGACAGAAGAGATAGCATCGATAGGGAGAAGACGTCGCCAAGAATTGTTCGAGACTGGGAAGGTGATTGACAGAGAGCTCTGGAAAAGGAGAGGAGAAAGAGAAGTTTGAAGATGCACATCGATAGGGGGGAAGACGTCGCCAACGATTGCTCACACTGGGAAGGTGATTGACACCGAGCCTGGAAAAGGAGAGGAGAAAAGAAGTTTGAAGATGCACATCGATAGGTGGGGAAGACGTCGCCAACGATTGCTCACACTGGGAAGTGGATTGACAACGAGGCCTGGAAAAGGAGAGGAGAAAGAGAAGTTTGAAGATGCACATCGATAGGTGGGAAGACGTCGCCAACGATTGCTCACACTGGGAAGGTGATTGACACTGAGGACTGGAAAAAGGAGAGGAGAAAGAGAAGTTTGAAGATGCACATCGATAGGTGGGAAGATTGCTCACACTGGGAAGGTGATTGACACCGAGCCTGGAAAAAGGAGAGGAGAAAGAGAAGTTTGAAGATGCACATCGATAGGTGGGAAGACGTCGCCAACGATTGCTCACACTGGGAAGGTGATTGACACCGAGGACTGGAAAAAGGAGAGGAGAAAGAGAAGTTTGAAGATGCACATCGATAGGTGGGAAGACGTCGCCAACGATTGCTGCACTGGGAAGGTGATTGACACCGAGGGCTGAAAAAAGGAGAGGAGAAAGAGAAGTTTGAAGATGCAGATCGATAGGTGGGAAGACGTCGCCAACGATTGCTCACACTGGGAAGGGGATTGACACCGAGGCTGGAAAAGGAGAAAGAAAGAGAAGTTTGAAGATGCACATCGATAGGTGGGTAAAGACGTCGCCAACGATTGCTCACACTGGGAAGGCGATTGACAACGAGGACTGGAAAAAGGAGAGGAGAAAGAGAAGTTTGAAGATGCACATCGATAGGTGGGAAGACGTCGCCAACGATTGCTCACACTGGGAAGGCGGATTGACAATGAGGGCTGGAAAAAAGGAGAGGAGAAAGAGAAGTTTGAAGATGCACATCGATAGGTGGGAAGACGTCGCCAACGATTGCTCACACTGGGAAGGTGATTGACACCGAGGGCTGGAAAAGGAGAGGAGAAAGAGAAGTTTGAAGATGCACATCGATATGGGTGGGTAGACGTCGCCAACGATTGCTCACACTGGGAAGGCGATTGACAACGAGACTGGAAAAGCGAGAGGAGAAAGAGAAGTTTGAAGATGCACATCGATAGGTGGGGAAGTGACGTCGCCAACGATTGCTCACACTGGGAAAGGCGATTGACACTGAGGGCTGGAAAAGGAGAGAGGAGAAAGAGAAGTTTGAAGATGCACATCGATAGGTGGGAAGACGTCGCCAACGATTGCTCACACTGGGAAGGTGATTGACAATTGAGTTTGGGGCTGGAAAAAGGAGGGAGAAAGCGAAGTTCGAAGATGCACATCGATAGGTGGGAAGACGTCGCCAACGATTGCTCACACTGGGAAGGTGATTGACACCTGAGCCTGGAAAAGGGGAGAGAGGAAAGAGAAGTTTGAAGATGCACATCGATAGGTGGAAGACGTCGCCAACGATTGCTCACACTGGGAAGGTGATTGACACCGAGCCTGGAAAAAGGAGAGGAGAAAGAGAAGTTTGAAGATGCACATCGATAGTGGGAAGACGTCGCCAACGATTGCTCACACTGGGGAATGCGATTGACACTGAGCCTGGAAAAGGAGAGAGAAAGAGAAGTTTGAAGACGTACATCGATAGGTGGAAGACGTCGCCAACGATTGCTCACACTGGGAAGGTGTGATTGACACCGAGGCCTGGAAAAGGAGAGGAGAAAGAAGTTTGAAGATGCACATCGATAGGTGGGAAGACGTCGCCAACGATTGCTCACACTGGGAAGGCGATTGACGAGGGCTGGAAAAGGAGAGGAGAAAGAGAAGTTTGAAGATGCACATCGATAGGTGGGAAGACGTCGCCAACGATTGCTCACACTGGGAAGGTGATTGACACCGAGGGCTGGAAAAAGGAGGAGAAAGAGAAGTTTGAAGATGCACATCGATAGGTGGGAAGACGTCGCCAACGATTGCTCACACTGGAAGGCGATAGACACCGAGGGCTGGAAAAAGGAGAGGAGAAAGGAAGTTCGAAGATGCACATCGATAGGTGGGAAGACGTCGCCAACGATTGCTCACACTGGGAAGGCGATTGACACCGAGGCTGGAAAAGAGGAGAAAGAGAAGTTTGAAGATGCATCGATGGGGTGGGAAGACGTCGCCAACGATTGCTCACACTGGGAAGGCGATTGACACCGAGGGCTGGAAAAGGAGAGGAGAAAGAGAAGTTAGAAGATGCACATCGATAGGTGGGGAAGACGTCGCCAACGATTGCTCACACTGGAAGGTGATTGACAACGAGGGCTGGAAAAGGAGAGGAGAAAGAGAAATTTGAAGATGCACATCGATAGGTGGGAAGACGTCGCCAACGATTGCTCACACTGGGAAGGCGATTGACACCGAGGGCTGGAAAAGGAGAGGAGAAAGAGAAGTTTGAAGATGCACATCGATAGGTGGGAAGATGTCGCCAACGATTGCTCACACTGGGAAGGTGATTGACAACGAGGACTGGAAAAAGAGGAGAAAGAGAAGTTTGAAGATGCACATCGATAGGGGGAAGACGTCGCCAACGATTGCTCACACTGGGAAGGTGATTGACAACGAGGCCTGGAAAAGGAGAGAGAAAGAGAAGTTTGAAGATGCATCGATAGGTGGGAAGACGTCGCCAACGATTGCTCACTGGGAAGGTGATTGACACCGAGGCCTGGAAAAAAGGAGAGGAGAAAGTAGTTTGATGCACATCGATAGTGGGCAGACGTTGCCACAACGATTGCTCACACTGGGAAGGTGATTGACACCGAGGACTGGAAAAAGGAGAGGAGAAAGAGAAGTTTGAAGATGCATCGATAGGGGGTAGACGTCGCCAACGATTGCTCACACTGGGAAGGTGATTGACACCGAGCCTGGAAAGGAGGGAGAAAGAGAGAAGTTTGAAGATGCACATCGATAGGGTGGGAAGACGTCGCCAACGATTGCTCACACTGGGAAGTTGATTGGACACCGAGCCTGGAAAAGGAGAGGAGAAAGAGAAGTTTGAAGATGCATCGATAGGTGGGAAGACGTCGCCAACGATTGCTCACACTGGTAAGGCGATTGACACTGAGCTGGAAAAAGAGAGGAGAAAGAGAAGTTTGAAGATGCACATCGATAGGTGGGAAACGTCGCTAACGATTGTTCACACTGGGAAGGCGATTGACACTGGAGAGACTGGAAAAAGGAGAGGAGAAAGAGAAGTTTGAAGATGCACATCGATAGTGGGAAGACGTCGCCCACGATTGCTCACACTGGGAAGGCCAAGATTGACACCGAGCCTGGAAAAAGAGGGAGAAAAGAAGTTTGAAGATGCACATCGATAGGTGGAAGACGTCGCCAACGATTGCTCACTGGGAGGTGATTGACACCGAGGCCTGGAAAATGGAGAGGAGAAAGAAGTTTGAAGATGCACATCAGATGGGTGGGGAAGAAGACGTCGCCAACGATTATTTAACTGGGAAGGCGATTGACACTGAGCCTGGAAAAAGGAGAGGAGGAAGAGAAGTTTGAAGATGCGTACATCGATAGGTGGGAAGACGTCCAACGATTGCTCACACTAAAGGCCGATTGACAACGAGGCCTGGAAAAAGGAGGAGAAAGAGAAGTTTGAAGATGCACAACGATAGGTGGGAAGACGTTGCCAACGATTGCTCACACTGGGAAGGTGGGATTGACAACAGGGGCTGGAAAAGATTGAGAAAGCGAAGTTTGAAGATGCACAACGATAGGTGGGAAGACGTCGCCAACGATTACTCTCACACTGGGAAGGTGATTGACACTGAGCCTGGAAAAGGAGAGGAGAAAGAGAAGTTTGAAGATGCATATCGATAGGGAAGACGGCCAAGATTGCTCACACTGGGAAACATTGCGAGCCTGGAACTGGGAAAGGCGATAAATGCATATCGAGGGACGTCGCCAACGATTGCTCAAAGGCGAGGAGAGGAGAAAGAGAAATTAGAAGATGCACATCGATAGGTGGGGAGACGTCGCTAACAATTGCTCACATTGGGAAGGTGATTGACAACGAGGACTGGAAAAGGAGAGGAGAAAGAAGTTTGAAGATGCACATCGATAGGTGGAAGACCTCGCCAACGATTGCTCAAACTGGGAAGGCGATAAACACCGAGGACTGGAAAAAAGGAGAGGAGAAAGAGAAGTTAGAAGATGCAGATCGATAGGGTGGGAAGACGTCACCAACAACGATTGCTCACACTGGGAAGGCGATAGACACGAGGGCTGGAAAAAGGAGAGGAGAAAGAGGACGAAGATGCACATCGATGGGTGGGAAGACGTCGCCAACGATTACTCTCAAACTGGGAAGGTAGATTGACAACGGACTGGAAAAAGGTAGAGGAGAAAGAGAAGTTTGAAGATGGGCCACGATAGGGTGGGTAGACGTCGCCAACGATTGCTCACACTGGGAAGGCGATTAACACCGAGCCTGGAAAAGGAGAGGAGAAAGAGAAGTTTGAAGATGCACATCGATAGGTGGGTAGACGTCGCCAACGATTGCTCACACTGGGAAGGTGATTGACAACGAGGACTGGAAAAAGAGAGGGAAAAAGAGAAGTTTGAAGATGCACATCGATGGGTGGGTAGACGTCGCCAACGATTGCTCACACTGGGGGGTGATTGACACCAAGGGCCTGGAAAAGGGAGAGAAAGAGAAGTTTGAAGATGCACATCGATAGGTGGGCAGACGTCGCCAACGATTGTCACACTGGTAAGGTGATTGACACCGATTGAGGGAGAAAAAAAGAGGGGAGAAAGAGCAGTTTGAAGATGCGCATCGATAGGTGGGAAGACGTCGCCAACGATTGCTCACACTGGTAAGGCGATTGACACCAGGGCCTGGAAAAGGAGAGGAGAAAGAAGTTTGAAGATGCACATCGATAGTGGGAAACGTCGCTAACGATTGCTCACACTGGGAAGGTGATTGACACCGAGAGCTGGAAAAGGGGAGAGAAAGAGAAGTTTGAAGATGCACATCGATAGGTGGGAAGACGTCGCCAACGATTGTTCACACTGGGAATGTGATTGACACTGAGGACCTGGAAAAAGGAAAGGGAGAAAGAGAAGTTTGAAGATGCACATCGTTAGGGTAGACGACGTCGCCGTTTGCTCACACTGGGAAGGCGATTGACACCGAGCCTGGAAAAAGGAGAGGAGAAAAGAAGTTTAAGTGCACATCGATGGGTGGAAGACGTTGCTGGCGATTGTTCCACACTGGGAATGTGATTGACACTGGGGACAACGAGGGAAGAAAATTTGGAGAGGAGGGTGAGAACGTCGAAGATGTACAACGAGCCTGGAAAAGGGTGTGAAGAGAGTTTGAAGCCTCGATTGCTCACACTGGGAAGGTGATTGACAACGAGCCTGGAAAAAGAGAGGAGGAAGAGAAGTTTGAAGATGCACAATCGATAGGTGGGAAGACGTCGCCAACGATTGCTCACACTGGGAAGGTGATTGACACCGAGCCTGGAAAAAGGAGAGAGAGAGAAGTTTGAAGTGCACATCGATGGGTGGGGGAGACGTCGCCAATGATTGCTCACACTGGGAAGGTGATTGACACCGAGGGCTGGAAAAGGAGTGGAGAAGAGAAGTTCGAAGATGCATATCGATGGGTGGGAAGACGTCATAACGATTGCTCACACTGGGAAGACGATGACACCGAGGGGCTGGAAAAAGGAGTGGAAAGCGAAGTTTGAAGATGCACACCGATAGGTGGGGAAGACGTCGCCAACGATTGCTCACACACTGGGAAGGTGGATTGACACCGAGCCTGGAAAAAAGGAGGAGAAAGAGAAGTTTGAAGATGCTCATCGATAGGTGGGAAGACGTCGCCAACGATTACTCACACTGGAAGGTGATTGACACGAGGCCTGGAAAAAGGAGAGGAGAAAGAGAAGTTTGAAGATGCACATCGTTAGGTGGGAAGACGTCGCCAATGAATACTCACACTGGGAATGTGGATTGGATAACGAGGGCTGGAAAAAATGAGAGGAGAAAGAGAAGTTTGAATGGCGCCATCGATAGGTGGGAAGAAGTCGCCAACGATTGCTCACACTGGAAGGCGATTGACACCGAGGGCTGGAAGTGGAGAGGAGAAAGAGAAGTTTGAAGATGCACACGATAGGTGGAAAGGCATCACAACGATTGCTCACACTGGGAAAGCGATTGACACACAGTGGGCTGGAAAGGAGAGAGAAAGAAGTCGAAGATGCACATCATCAGGGTGGGAAGACGTCGCCAACGATTGCTCACACTGGGAAGGTGATAGACACCAAGGGCGGAAAAGGAGAGGAGAAAGAGAAGTTTGAAGATGCAATATCGATAGGTGGGAAGACGTCGACAACGACGTCAAGTACTGGGAAAAGGATAGGACAATGGAGTCTGGAAAAGGAGAGAAAAAAGAGAAGCTTTGAAGATGCACATCGATAGGTGGGAAGATGTCTCAACGATTGCCTTCACTGGGAAAGGGATTGACAACGAGAACTGGAAAAAGCAGAGGAGAAAGAGAAGTTTAGATGCAATATCGATAGGGAAAGACGTCGCCAAAGATTGCCTCACACTGGAAAGGCGATTGACACTGAGGGCTAGAAAAGGAGAGGAGAAAGAGAAGTTTGAAGATGCACATAGATAGGAAAAGACGTTGCCAACGATTGCCAATACATTGGGAAGGATGACGACACTGAGGGCTGGAAAAAGGAGAGGAGAAAGAGAAGTTTGAAGATGCACATCGATAGGGTGGGGAAGACGTTGCCAACGATTGCTTTTCACACTGGGAAAGGATTGACACCGAGGTCTGGAAAAGGAGAGGAGAAAGAGAAGTTTGAAGATGCAATAATCGATAGGTGGAAGACGTCGCCAACAATTGCTCACACTGGAAGGCGATAGACACCGAGGGCTGGAAAAAGGAGAGGAAAAGAAAAGCTCTGAAGATGCACATCGATAGGGAGAAGACGCCAACGATTGTTTGACAGTGGGAAGGTGATTGACAAAGCAGGCTGGAAAAGGAGACGAGAAAGAAAAGTTTGAAGATGCACATCGATAATGAGAAGACGTTGCCAACGATTGCTCAAACTGAGAAGACGATTGGAAAACGAGGATGGAAAAGGAGAGGATAAAGAGAAGTTTGAAGATGGCATCGATTGGGAGAAGACGTCGCCAACGTTTGCTCACACTGGGAAGGCAATAGACACCGCAGGCTGAAAAAGGGAGTGGAGAAAGAAAAGTTTGAAGATGCACATCGATAGGTGCCAACGATGGCTCAAACTAGGAAGACGCTGACACTGGGAAGGAAAATTGACAGAGAAAGAGAAGTTTAAAGATGCATTATCAAAGGAGAGGAGAAAACTGGGAGAAGGCACCGAGGGCTTGAAAATGGAGAGGAGAAAGAGGTGGGGTAGTGGAAACGTCGCCAACGATTGCCAAACTAGGGAAGGTGATAGACACCGAGGGCTGGAAAAGGAGTGGAGAAAGAGAAGTTCGAAGATGCACATCGATATGGGAAGACGTCGCCAACGATTGCTCACACTGGGTGGCGATTGACACCGAGCCTGGAAAAAGGAGAGGAGAAAGAGAAGTTTGAAGATGCACATCGATAGGGTGGGAAGACGCTGCCAACGATTGCTCACATGGGAAGGTGGAATGGACACTGAGGCCTGGAAAAGGAGAGGAGAAAGAGAAGTTTGAAGATGCAACATCGATAGGTGGGAAGACGTCGACAACGATTGCTCACATGGGAAGGTGACACTGAGCCTGGAAAAAAGGAGGAGAAAGAGAAGTTTGAAGATGCACATCGATAGTTGGGTAGACGTCGCCAATGATTGCTCTCACACTAGAAGGGGATTGACAACGAGCCTGGAAAAAGGAGAGAGAAGGAGAAGTTTGAAGATGCACATCGATAGGTGGGGAAGACGTCGCCAAAGATTGCTCACACTGGGAAGGGATTGACAACGAGGGGTGGGAAAAAGCAGAGGAGAAAGAGAAAGTTTAAGATGCACATCGATAGGTGGGAAGACGTCGCCAAAGATTGCTCACACTGGGAAGGCGATTGACACCGAGGGCTGGGAAAAGGAGAGGAGAAAGAGAAGTTTGAAGATGCACATCAGATAGGTGGGAAGACGTCGCCAACGATTGCTCACACTGGGAAAGCAAGGATTGACACCGAGGGGACTGGAAAAAGGAGAGGAGAAGCAGAAGTTTGAAGATGCAACATCGATAGGTGAAGACGTTGCCAACGATTGCTTACACTGGGAAAGGATTGGAGACCGAGGCTGGAAAGGAGAGAAAAAGAAGTTGAAGATGCACATCGATAGTGGGAAGACGTCGCCAACAATTGCTCACACTGGGAAGGCGATGGACTACCGAGGCTGGAAAATGGAGAGGAGAAAGAGAAGTTTGAAGATGCACATTGAATAGTGAGAAGGTCACAACGCACGTGACAGTTGGAAGGCAATTGACAAAGCAGGCTGGAAAAGGGGAGATGAGAAAGAAAAGCGAAGATGCACACCGCTAACGAGCTCAACTGGGGAAGACGATTGGAAAAAAGTGGAAAAGAGGAGAAAGAGAAGTTGATGATGCAACATCGATTGGGGGAGAAGACGCTGCCAAAGATTGCTGACACTGGCAGGCAATTGACACCGCAGGCTGGAAAAAGGGGAGAGGAAAGAAAAGTTTGAAGATGCACACCGATAAGTGGGGAAGACGTCGCCAACGATGCACTAAATTAGGGAAGACGATTGACACCGAGGGGCTGGAAAAAGGAGAGGAGAAAGAGAGAAGTTTGAAGATGCACACGATAAGTGGGAAGACGTCGACAACGATTGCTCACTGGGGCGCGATTGACACTGAGCCTGGAAAACGGAGAGGAGAAAAGAGAAGTTTGAAGATGCACATCGATAGGTGGAAGACGTCGCCAACGATTGCTCACACTGGGGAAGGTGATTGACAACGAGGGCTGGAAAAAAGAGGGAGAAAGAGAAGTTTGAAGATGCATCGATAGGTGGGAAGACGTCGCCAACGATTGCTCACACTGGTGGCGATTGACACCGAGCCTGGAAAAAAAGGAGAGAAGAAAGAGAAGTTTGAAGATGCACATCGATAGGTGGAAAGACGTCGCCAACGATTGCTGCACACTGGGAAAGGGATTGACACAGAGGGCTGGGAAAAGGAGAGGAGAAAGAGAAGTTTGAAGATGCACATCGACAGGTGGGAAGACGTCGCCAAAGATTGCTCACACTGGGAAGGGGCGAGGGTACCGAGGGCTGGAAAAAGGAGAGGAGAAAGCGAAGTTTGAAGATGCACATCGATAGGTGGTAAAGACGTCGCCAACGATTGCTCACACTGGGAAGGCGGAGGACACCGAGGGCTGGAAAAAGGAGAGGAGAAAGAGAAGTTTAAGATGCACACGATAGGTGGGAAGACGTCGCCAACGATTGCTCACACTGGAAAGGTGATTGACAACGACGACTGGGAAAAAAGGAGAGAGGAGAAAGGGAAGTTTGAAGATGCACATCGATAGGTGGGAAAACGTCGCCAACGATTGCTCACACACTGGGAAGGCGATAGGCACCGAGGGCTGGAAAAAAGGAGAGGAGAAAGAGAAGTTTGAAGATGCACATCGATAGGTGGGAAAACGTTGTCAATGATTGCTCGCACTGGGAATGCGATAGACACCGAGGGCTGGAAAAAGGAGTGGAGAAAGCGAAGTTCGAAGATGCACATCGATAGGTGGGAAGACGTCGCCAACGATTGCTCACACTGGGAAGTTGATTGACACCGAGCCTGGAAAAAGGAAAGGAGAAAGAGAAGTTTGAAGATGCACATCGATAGGTGGGAAGACGTCGCCAACGAATGCCTGCCACTGGGAAGGTGATTGACACCGAGGCCTGGAAAAGGAGAGGAGAAAGAGAAGTTTGAAGATGCAATCGGGATAGGTGGGGTAGAAGTGGACAACGATTGCCAACTAAAGGGGTGATTGACACCGAGCCTGGAAAAGAAAGAGAAAGAGAAGTTTGAAGACAACGCCAAGGGCTAGGAAGGTGTTTGGCCACCGAGCCTGGAAAAAGGAGAAAAGAGAAGTTTGAAGATGCATATCGATAGGTGGGTAGACGTTGCCAACGATTGCTCACACTGGGAAGGTGATTGACACTGAGTGGGCTGAAAAAGGAGAGAGAAAGAGAAGTTTGAAGATGCACATCGATAGGTGGGAAGACGCCGACAACGATTGCTCACACTAAAGGCGATTGTCACCGAGGCCTGGAAAAAGGAGAGAAAGAGAAGTTTGAAGATGCACATCGATAGGTGGGGAAGACGTCGCCAACGATTGCTCACACTGGGAAGGTGATAGACACCAGAGGGCTGGAAAAAAGAGGAGAAGAAAGCGAAGTTTGAAGACGCATCGATAGGTGGGAAGACGTCGCCAACGATTGCTCACACTGGCGGCGACTGACACCAAGCCTGGAAAAAGGAGAGGAGAAAGAGAAGTTTGAAGATGCACATCGATAGGGTGGGAAGACGTCGCCAACGATTGCTCACACTGGGAAATCGATTGACAACGAGGACTGGAAAAAGCAGAGAAAGAGAAGTTTGAAGATGCACATCGATAGGTGGAAGACGTCGCCAAAGATTGCTCACACTGGGAAGGCGATAGACACCGAGGGCTGGAAAATAGAGAGGAGAAAAGAGAAGTTTGAAGATGCACATCGATAGGTGGGAAGACGTCGCCAACGATTGCTCACTGGGAAGGCGATTGACACCGAGCCTGGAAAAGAGCAGAGAAAGGAAGTTCGGAAAATGCATCGATAGGTGGAAGACGTCGCCAACGATTGCTCACACTGGGGAAGGCGATTGACAACGAGGGGCTGGAAAAGGAGAGAGAAAAGAGAAGTTTGAAGATGCACATCGATAGGTGGGAAGGAACGTCGCCAACGATTGCTCACACTGGGAAGGCGATTGACACCGAGGGCTGGAAAATGGAGAGGAGAAGAGAAGTTTGAAGATGCACATCGATAGGTGGAAAGACGTCGCCAACGATTGCTCACACTGGGAAGGCGATTGACACCGAGGGCTGGAAAAAGGAGAGAGGAGAAAGAGAAGTTTGAAGATGCACATCGATAGGTGGAAGACGTCGCCAACGATTGCTCACACTGGGAAGGTGATTGACACCGAGGCTGGAAAAAGAGAAGAAGGAGAAAGGGTCAAGTTTGAGACGATTGCACATCAATAGGAGAGGGAGGGGAAGACGTCGCGAACGACGTTGCCAACGACTCACACTGGGAAGGCGATGAGCACCGAGGCTGGAAAAAGGAGAGAGAAAGAGAAGTTTGAAGATGCACATCGATAGTGGGAAAACGTCGCCAACGATTGCTCACACTGGGAAATGTGATTGACAACGAGGGCTGGAAAATGAGGAGAAAGAAGTTTGAAGATGCACATCGATAGGTGGGAAGACGTCGCCAACGATTGCTCACATGGGAAGGTGATTGACACCGAGGGCTGGAAAAAGGAGAGGAGAAAGAAGTTTGAAGATGCACATCGATAGGTGGGAAAGGCATCGCCAACGATTGCTCACGCACTGGGAATGTGATTGACACAGACCCTGGAAAAAAATGAGAGGAGAAAGAGAAGTTTGAAGATGCACATCGATAGGTGGGAAGATGTCGCTAACGATTGCTCACACTGGGAAGGGGATTAGATCGAGCCTGGAAAAAGGAGAGGAGAAAAGAGAAGTTTGAAGATGCACATCGATAGGGTGGGAAGAGCCAACGATTGCTCACACTGGGAAGGTGTGTTGAACGAGTGGGCTGGAAAAAAGGAGAGGAAAAGAGAAGGAAGGCATCGATAGGTTGGTGAACGTCGCCAACGATTGCTCACACACTGGGAAGGTGATTGACACCGAGACCTGGAAAAGGAGAGGAGAAAGGGAAGTTTGAAGATGCACATCGATAGGTGGGAAGACGTCGCCAACGATTGCTCACTGGGAAGGCGATTGGCACCGAGGGCTGGAAAAAGGAAGAGAAAAGAGAAGTTTGAAGAAAGAGAAGGTTAAAGACGCATAATGATTGCTCACACTGGGAGGTGATTGACACCGAGGGCTGGAAAAAGGAGAGGAGAAAGAGAATTGCACATCGATGGGGGGGGAAGGCGTTGCCAACGATTGCCTCACACTGGGAAGGCGATAGACAATTCGAGCCTGGGAAAAAAGGAGAGGAGAAAAGAGAAGTTTGAAGATGCACATCGATAGGTGGGAAGACGTCGCCAACGATTGCTCACACTGGGAAGGGATAGACATTGAGGGCTGGAAAAAGGAGAGGGAGAAAGAGAAGTTTGAAGATGCACATCGATAGGTGGGGAAAACGTCGCCAACGATTGCCTCATACTGGGAAGGCGATTGACAACGAGGGCTGGAAAAGGAGAGGAGAAAAGAGAAGTTGAAGATGCATATCGATAGGTGGGAAGACGTCGCCAACGATTGCTCAACACTGAGAAGGCGATTGACACCGAGGGGCGGAAAAAAGAGGAGAAAGAGAAGTTTGAAGATGCATCGATCGATAGGTGGGAAGACGTCGACAACGATTGCTCACACTGGGAATGCGATAGACACGAGGGCTGGAAAAGCAGAAGAGAAAGAGAAGTTTGAAGATGCACATCGATAGGTGGGAAGACGTCGCCAACGATTGCTCACACTGGGAAGGAGTTTGACACCGAAAGTGGGAACTGGAAAAAGCCTGGAAAAAAGAGAGGAGAAAGAGAAGTTTGAAGATGCACATCGATAAGGTGGGAAGACGTCGACAACGATTGCTCACACCTGCGGCGATTGTCACTGGAAGGAAGATCGCCAACGATTGCTCAATTTGGAAGGGGAGGGAAAAAGGAGAGGAGAAAGAGAAGTTTGAAGATGCACATCGATAGGGTGGGAAGACGTCGCCAACGATTGCTCAAACTGGAAGCCTGGAAAAGGGAGGACACCGAAGTTTGAAGGCTGGATGGGTGGAAAGACGTCGCCAACGATTGCCTCACGAAGATGCACATCGAAAGGTTTGGGACATCGATAGGTAGGGAAGACGACGCCAAAGATTCACCTGGGAAGGCGATTGACACCGAGGGCTGGAAAAGGAGAGAAAGAAAGAAGTTTGAAGATGCACACGATAGGTGTGAAGACGTCGCCAACGATTGCTCACAGTGGGAAGGCGATTGACAACGAGGACTGGAAAAGGAGAGGAGAAAGAGAAGTTTGAAGATGCGATAGGTGGGAAGACGTCGCCATCGATAGGTGGGAAGACGTCATAACGATTGAAAAAGGGAAAACTGGAAGACGAAGATGCACATCGATAGGTGGGAAAAGGCCAAGGATAAACACTGGGAAGGCGATTTGAAGATGAAAAAGGAGAGGAGAATCGATAGGGGGAAGACGTCGCCAACGATTGCTCACACTGGGAAGGCAATTGACACCGAGGGCTGGAAAAATGGAGAGGAGAAAGAGAAGCTTGAAGATGCACATCGATAGGTGGGAAGACGTCGCCAACGATTGCTCAAACTGGGAAGACGATTGACACCGAGGGCTGGAAAAGGAGAGGAGAAAGAGAAGTTTGAAGATGCACATCGATAGGTGGGGAAGACGTCGCCAACGATTGCTGACACTGGGAAGGCGATTGACAACGAGGACTGGAAAAAGGAGAGAGTTTGAAGATGCACACATCGATAGGTGGGAAAGACGTCATAACGACGCTCAAACTGGGAATGCGATTGACACGAGGGGCTGGAAAAAGGAGAGGAGAAAGCAGTTTGTTCAATACATCGATGGGTGGGAAGACGTCGCCAACGATTGCTCACACTGGGGAAGGCGATAGACACCGAGAGCTGGAAAACGAAGGAGAAAGAGAAGTTTGAAGATGCACATCGATGGGTGGGGAAGACGTCGCCAACGATTGCTCACACTGGGAAATGTGATTGACACCGAGGGCTGGAAAAATGAGAGGAGAAAGAGAAGTTTGAAAATGCACATCGATAGGTGGGAAGGCGTCGCCAACGATTACTCCACTGGGAAGGTGATTGACACCGAGGCCTGGAAAAAAAGAGGAGAAAGAGAAGTTTGAAGATGCACATCGATAGTTGGGAAGACGTCGCCAACGATTGCTCACACTGGGAAAGTGATTGACACCGAGGCTGGAAAAAGGAGAGGAGAAAGAAAAGTTTGAAGATGCACATCGATAGGTGGAAGACGTCGCCAACGACGCTCACACTGGGAAACGATTGCTAGGCACTGGAAAAAAAAGAGGAGGAAGAGAGTTTGAAGAGATTGGTGGGAAGACGCGTCGCCAAACGATTGCTCACACTGGGAAGGCGATAGGCACCGCCAACGAAAAGAGGAGAAAGAGAAGTGGGAAGATGCACACGATGGGTGGGAAAACGTCGCCAAAGAGAGAAGCCCGAGGACTGAAGAGTGGAAATCGAAGTTTGAAGATGCACATCGGGGAAGACGTCGCCAACGATTGCTACACACTGGGAGGTGATTGACAACGAGCCTGACTGGAAAAGGAGAGGAGAAAGAGAAGTTTGAAGATGCACATCGATAGGTGGGAAGACGTCGCCAACGATTGCTCACATCAAAGGTGATTGACAACGAGGCCTGGAAAAAGGAGAGGAGAAAGAGAAGTTTGAAGATGCACATCGATAGGTGGAAAGACGTTGTCAACGATTGCTCACAGTTGGAAGGTGATTGGACACCGAGGGCTGGAAAGGAGAGGAGAAAGAGAAGTTTGAAGATGCACATCGATAGGTGGGGAAGACGTCGCCAACGATTGCTCACACTAGGAAGGTGTTTTGACACCGAGGCTGGAAAAAGGAGAGGAGAAGGAGAAGTTTGAAGACGCACATCGATAGGGGGGAAGACGTCGCCAACGATTGCTCACACTGGGAAGGCGATTGACACCGAGGGCTGGAAAAAGGAGAGGAAAAGAGAAGTTTGAAGATGCACATCGATAGGTGGGAAGACGTCGCCAACGATTGCTCACACTGGGAAGCGATTGACAACGAGGGCTGGAAAAAGGAGAGGAGAAAGAGAAGTTTGAAGATGCACATAGAGGGTGGGAAGACGTCGCCAACGATTGCTCACACTGGGATGGCGATTGACACCGAGGCCTGGAAAAAGGAGAGGAGAAGCAAAAGTTTGAAGATGCACATCGATGGGGAGAAGACGTCGCCAACGATTGCTGACAGGGGAAAGGCGATTGACACCGAGGGCTGGAAAAAGGAGAGGAGAAAGAAAAGTTTGAAGATGCACATCGATAGGTGGGAAGACGTCGCCAACGATTGCTCACATGGGAAGGCGATTGACACCGAGGGCTGGAAAAGGAGAGGAGAAAAGAAGTTTGAAGATGCAGATGATTGGGGAGAAGAGCCAACGACAATGCAGATGGAAGCAAATTGACAAAGCAGGCTGGAAAAGGAGAGGAGAAAGAAAAGTTTGAAGATGATCGATAGGTGGGAAGACGTCGCCAACGATTGCTCAAATAGGAAGACGATTGACACCGACGGCTGGAAAAAGGAGAGGAGAAAAGAGAAGTTTGAAGATGCACATCGATAGGTGGGAAGACGTCGCCAAAGATTGCTCACACTGGGGAAGGGGCGAAGGACACCGCAGGCTGGAAAAGGAGAGGGAAAGAGAAGTTTGAAGATGCACATCGATAGGTGGGAAGACATCGCCAACGATTGCTCACACTGGGAAGACGACAGACACCGAGGGCTGGAAAAAAGGAGAGGAGAAAGAGAAGTTTGAAGAAAAGTGGGAAGACGTCGACAAGAGAGACACTGGGAAAATGACACACGAGGGCTGGAAAAGGAGAGGAGAAAGAGAAGTTTGAAGATGCACATCGATAGGTGGAAAGACGTCGCCAACGATTGCTCACACTGGGAAGGTGATTGACACCGAGGAGGAAAAAGGAGAGGAGAAAGAGAAGTTTGAAGATGCACATCGATAGGTGGGAAGACGTCGCCAACGATTGCTCACACTGGGAAGGCGATTGACACCGAGGCCTGGAAAAGGAGAGGAGAAAGAGAAGTTTGAAGATGCACATCGATAGGTGGGAAGACGTCGCCAACGATTGCTCACACTGGGAAAAGGATTGACACCGAGGGCTGGAAAAGGGAGAGGAGAAAGAGAAGTTTGAAGATGCACATCGATAGGTGGGAAGACGTCGCCAACGATTGCTCCACTGGGAAAGGATTGACACCGAGGCTGGAAAAAGGAGAGGAGAAAGAGAAGTTTGAAGATGCATCGATAGGTGGGAAGACGTCGCCAACGATTGCTCACACTGGGAAGGCGATAGGCAACGAGGGCTGGAAAAAGGAGAGGAGAAAGAGAAGTTTGAAGATGCACATCGATAGGTGGGAAAAGCCAACGTTGCCAACGATTGCTCGACACTGGGAAGAGAGGAGAAAGGATTGAAGGACACTGAGGCTGGAAAAAAGGAGAGGAGAAAGCAGAAGTGGAAAAAGGAGAAGAGAGAAGTCGATAGGTGGGGAAGACGTCGACAACGATTGCTCACACTGGGAAGGTGGTGACAACGAGGGCTGGAAAAAGGGAGGGGAGAAAGAGAAGTTTGAAGATGCACATCGATAGGTGGGAAGACGTCGCCAACGATTGCTCACACTGGGAAGGTGATTGACACCGAGGGCCTGGAAAAAGGAGAGGAGAAAAGAGAAGTTTGAAGACACCGATAGGTGGAAGACGTGCCAACGAACACTGGGAAGATTGACACCGAGCCTGGAAAAAAGGAGAGGAGAAAGAGAAGAAGATGCACATCGATAGGTGGGTAGGGCCAACGATTGCTCACACTGGGAAGGTGAAGACACTGAGCCTGGAAAAAGAAGAGGAGAAAGAGAACTGGGAAGACGTCGCCAACGATTGCTCACACTGGGAAGGTGAGACACCGAGGGAAAAGGAGAGGAGAAAGAGAAGTTTGAAGATGCACATCGATAGGTGGGGAAGACGTCGCCAACGATTGCTCACACTGGGAAGGTGATTGACAACGAGGACTGGAAAAAGGAGAGGAGAAAGAGAAGTTTGAAGATGCACATCGATAGGGTGGAAGACGTCGACAACGATTGCTCACACTGGGAAGGCGATTGACAACGAGGCTGGAAAAAAGGAGAGGAGAAAGAGAAGTTTGAAGATGCACATCGATAGGTGGAAAGACGTCGCCAACGATTGCTCACACTGGGAAGGCGATGGACACCGAGGGCTGGAAAAGGAGAGGAGAAAGAGTAAAGTCAGTAGATGCACACGATAGGTGGGAAGACGTCGACAATGATTACCATTAAAGAAGCCACACTGGCTCGGAAAAAAAGTGGAGAGAAAGAGAAGTTTAAAGGATGCCACCGATAGGTGGAAAGACGTCGCCAACGATTGCTCACACTGGAAAAGGACGACAACGAAAGGAGGGAAAAGCAGAGGAGAAAAGAAACAAGATGCACATCGACAGGTGGGAAGACGTCGCCAAAGATTGCTTCACACTGGGAAGGCGATAACTGAGGGCTGGAAAAGGAGTGGAGAAAGCGAAGTTTGAAGATGCACAGCGATAGGGTAAAATAACACGCCAACGATTGCTCACACTGGGCAGGCGATAGGACACTGAGGCTGGAAAAGGAGAGGAGAAAGAGAAGTTTGGAAGATGCACACGATAGGGTGGGAAGGCATCGCCAACGATTGCCTTTGCTACACTGGGGAAGGCGATTGACAATCGAGGGCTGGAAAAGGAGAGGAGAAAGGGAAGTTTGAAGATGCACATCGATAGGTGGGAAGACGTCGCCAACGATTGCTTCTAATTGGAAGGCGATTGAGACCGAGGTCTGGAAGAAGGGAGGAGAAAGAGAAGTTTGTAGATGCACATCGATAAGTGGAAGACGTCAACGATTGCCGATTGGGATGGGATAGGACACCGAGGCTGGAAAAAGGAGAGGAGAAAAGAAAATTGGGAAGATGCACATTGAATGGTGGAGACGTCGCCAACGTGCTCAGACAAAGTTGATTGCTGAGCCTGGAAAAAGGAAAGGGAAGGCGAAGATGACAAAGCAGGCTGGAAAAAGGAGACGATTGAAAGTTTAAAAAATTTTGAAAGAGAAGTTTAAGATGCGATAAGTAAAGACGTCGCCAACGATTGCTCACACTGGGAAGACGATTGACAACGAGGCCTGGAAAAAGAAGAGGAGAAAGAGAAGTTTGAAGATGCACATCGATTGGGGGGAAGATGTCGCCAAAGTTTGCTCACACTGGGAAGGTGTTTGACACCGCAGCCTGGAAAAGGAGAGGAGAAAGAAAGTTTGAAGATGCACACCGGATAGGTGGGAAGACGTCGCCAACGATGGCTCAAACTAGGAAGATGATTGACACCGAGCCCGAAAAAAGGGAGGAGAAAGAGAAGTTTGAAGATGACATCGATAAGTGGGAAGACGTCGACAACGATTGCTCACACTGCGGCGATTGTCACCGAGCCTGGAAAAGGAGAGAGAAAGAGAAGTTTGAAGATGCCAACGGATAGGTGGGAAGACGTCGCCAACGATTGCTCACACTGGGAAGGTGATTGACACCGAGGGCTGGAAAAAGGAGAGGAGAAAGAGAAGTTTGAAGATGCACATCGATAGGGAAGCATGTCGACAATGATTGCTCACACTGGGTGGTGATTGATACCGAGCCTGGAAAAAAGAGGAGAAAGAGAAGTGAAGAGATGCACACATCGATAGGTGGAAGACGTCGCTAACGATTGCTCACACTGGGAAAGCGGATTGACAACGAGGACTGGAAAAAAAAGGAGAAAGAGAAGTTTGAAGATGCACATCGATAGGTGGGAAGATGTCGCCAAAGATTGCTCACTGGAAGGCGAGATACCGAGGGCTGGAAAAGGAGTGGAGAAAGGGAAGTTTGAAGATGCACATCGATAGGTGGGGAGACGTCGCCAACGATTGCTCACACTGGGAAGGATAGACACCGAGGGCTGGAAAAGGAGAGGAGAAAGAGAAGTTTGAAGATGCACATCATCGATAGGGAAGGTACGTCGCCAACGATTGCTCACACTGGGAAGGCGATTGACACCGACGGCTGGAAAAGGAGAGGAGAAAGAGAAGTTTGAAGATGCACATCGATGGGTGGGAAGACGTCGCCAACGATCACCTACACTGGAAGGTGATTACCACTGAGGGCTGGTGGAGAGGAGAAAGAGAAGTTTGAAGATGCACATCGATAGGTGGGAAGACGTCGCCAACGATTGCTCACACTGGAAATGCGATAGACACCGAGGCCTGGAAAAAGGAGAGGAGAAAGAGAAGTTTGAAGATGCCATCGATAGGTGGAAGACATCGCCAACGATTGCTCACACTGGGAAGGCGATTGACACCGAGCCTGGAAAAAGGAGAGGA
The DNA here is from genome assembly GCA_903632075.3 of Acanthosepion pharaonis. Classification (NCBI taxonomy): domain Eukaryota; kingdom Metazoa; phylum Mollusca; class Cephalopoda; order Sepiida; family Sepiidae; genus Acanthosepion; species Acanthosepion pharaonis. Next base: position 3,591,262 of record CAHIKZ030002446.1, read on the forward strand.
GAAAGAGAAGTTTGAAGATGCACATCGATAGGTGGGGTAGACGTCGCCAACGATTGCTCACTGGGGGGGATTGACACTGAGGACTGGAAAAAGGAGAGGGAGAAAGAGAAGTTTGAAGATGCACATCGATGGGTGGGAAGACGTCGCCAACGATTGCTCAAACTGGGAAGACGATTGACACTGAGGGCTGGAAAAGGAGAGGAGGAAGAGAAGTTTGAAGATGCACATCGATAGGTGGGCAGACATTGCCAACGATTGCTCACACTGGGAAGGATAGACACCGAGCCTGGAAAAAGGAGAGGAGAAAGAGAAGTTTAAAGATGCACATCGATAGGTGGGAAGACGTCGCCAATGATTGCACTCACACTGGGAAGGTGATTGACACCGAGGGCTGGAAAAAGGAGAGGAGAAAGAGGGAAGTTTGAAGATGCACATCGATGGGTGGGAAAACGTGGAAAAACGATTGCTCACACTGGGGCGGCGATTGACAAACTGGGAGAGGCTGGAAAAGGAGAGGAGAATAGAGAAGTTTGAAGATGCACATCGATAGGTGGAAAGACGTCGCCAACGATTGCTCACACTGGGAAGGTGATTGACAGAGGGCTGGAAAAGGAGAGGAGAAAGAGGAAGTTTGAAGATGCACATCGATAGGTGGGAAGACGTCGCCAACGATTGCTCACACTGGGAAGGCGATTGACACCGACCCTGGAAAAAGGAGAGAGGAGAAAGAGAAGTTTAAGATGCACATCGATAGGTGGGAAGACGTCGCCAACGATTGCTCACACTGGGAAGGCGATAGACACCGAGGCCTGGAAAAAGAGGAGAAAAGAAGTTTGAAGATACATCGATAGGTGGGAACGTCATCAAAGATTGCTCACACTCGACACTGAGGGCTGGAAAAAGGAGGGAGAAAAGGTTTGAAGATGCACATCGATAGGTGTCAACGATTGCTCACACTGGGAAGGTATTGACACCGAGGCTGGGAAAAGGAGAGGAGAAAGAGAAGTTTGAAGATGCACATCGATAGGTGGGAAACGTCGACAACGATTGCTCACACTGGGGAAGGAGATTGACACCGAGCCTGGAAAAGAGATAGAGAAAGAGAAGTTTGAAGATGCACATCGATAGGTGGGAAGACGTCGACAATGATTGCTCACACTGGGAGGTGATTGACACCGAGGGCTGGAAAAAGGAGGAGAAGAGAAGTTGAAGATGCACATCGATAGGTGGGAAGACGTCGACAACGATTACTCACACTGGAAGGCGATTGACACCGAGCCTGGAAAAAAAGGAGAGGAGAAAGTTTGAAGATGCACATTTGAAGATGCACATCGATAGAACTGGAAAAAGCAGAGGGGAAGAGTTTGTCGCCAACGATTGCTCACATTGGAAGGCGATTGACACCGAGGGCTGGAAAAGGAGTTGAAAATCGAAGTTTGAAGATGCACATCGATAGGTGGGAAGACGTCGCCAACGATTGCTCACACTGGGGGCATGAACACCGAGGACTGCAGAAGTTTGAAGATGCATCGATTGAGACATCGAGGATTGGGAAAGGTCTGGAAGAGGAGAAAGAGAAGTTTGAAGATGCATCGATGGTGGGAAGACGTCGCCAACGATTGCTCACACTGTGAAGGCGATTGACACCGAGGGCTGGAAAAAGGAGAGGAGAAAGAAAATTGTGAAGATGCACATTGAATGGTGAGAAGACGTCGCCAACGATTGCTCACACTGGGAAGGCGATAGACACCGAGGGCTGGAAAAAGGAGAGGAGAAAGAAAAAGTTTGAAGATGCACATCGATGGGTGGGAAGACGTCGCCAACGATTGCTCACACTGGGAAGACGATTGAACGGGGGCTGGAAAAAACCGAGGGAGAGTTTGAAGATGCAAAGAGAGGAGAAAGAGAAGTTGCCCACTGGGAAAGATTGGACCAAGGGCTGGAAAGACGTCGCCAAAGATTGCTCAAACTAGGAAGGCGATTGACACCGAGGCTGGAAAAAAGGAGAGGAGAAAGAGAAGTTTGAAGATGCACATCGATGGGGAAGACGTCGCCAACGATTGCTCAACACTGGGAAGGCGATTGACACTGAGCCTGGAAAAAGGAGAGGAGAAAGAGAAGTTTGAAGATGCACACTGGTTGTATGGGGGGAAGACGTCGCCAACGATTGGGCACTGGGAAGGTGATTGACACCGGGGGCTGGAAAAAGGAGGAGAAAGAGAAGTTTGAAGATGCACATCGATAGGTGGAAACGTCGACAACGATTGCTCACACTGGGTGGCGGACACCGAGGGCTGGAAAAAGGGAGAGGAGAAAAGAAGTTTGAAGATGCACATCGATAGGTGGAAAGACGTCGCCAACGATTGCTCAACTGGGAAAGTGATTGACAACGAGCCTGGAAAAAGGAGAGGAGAAAAGAGAAGTTTGAAGATGCACATCGATAGGTGGGAAGACGTCGCCAACGATTGCTCACACTGGGAAGGCGGATAGACACCGAGGCCTGGAAAAAGGAGAGGAGAAAGAGGAAGTTTGAAGATGCACAGCATCGATAGGTGGGAAGAACGTCGCCAACGATTGCTCACACTGGGAAGGCGATAGACACCGAGGGGCTGGAAAAGGAGAGAAAGAGAAGTTTGAAAGATACATCGATGGGTGGGAAGACGTCGCCAACGATTGCTCACTGGAAGGTGATTGACACCGAGGCCTGGAAAAGGAGAGGAGAAGGAGAAGTTTGAAGATGCACATCGATGGGTGGGAAGACGTCGCCAACGATTGCTCAGCACTGGGAAGGGATTGACACCGAGGGCTGGAAAAAGGAGAGGAGAAAGAGAAGCTTGAAGATGCACATCGATAGGTGGGAAAGACGTCGCCAACGATTGCGTCACACTGGGAAAGGCGATTGACACCGAGCCTGGAAAATGGAGAGGAGAAAAGAAGTTTGAAGATGCACATCGATGGGTGGGTAGACGTCGCCAACGATTGCTCACACTGGGAAGGCGATTGACACCGAGGCCTGGAAAAAAAGGGAGAAGAGAAGTTTGAAGAAGCACACGATAGGTGAGAAGATGCCAACGATTGCTGACACTGGGAAATTGATTATTTACCGAAAAAGGGAAAGAAAGAGGAGAGAAGATCGACATCGATAGTGAGAAGACGTCGCAACAATTGCTCAAACTGGGAAGACGATTGACACCGAGGCCTGGAAAAAAAGAAGGAGAAAGTGAAGTTTGAAGATGCACATCGAAAGGTGGGAAGACGTCGCCAACGATTGCTCGATTGAAAAACAGACCTGGGGAGAGGCGAGTTTGAAGACACATCGATGGGTGGGGAGAAGACGTCGCCAAAAAAGGTACCGACACCGCAGCCTGGAAAAGGAGAGGAGAAAGAAAAGTTTGAAGATGCACATCGATAGGGTGGGGAAGACGTCGCCAACGATTGCTCACACTGGGAAGACGATTGACACCGAGGGCTGGAAAAGGAGAGGAGAAAGAGAAGTTTGAAGATGCACATCGATGGGGTGGGAAGACGTCGACAACGATTGCTCACACTGGGTGGCGATTGACACCGAGGGCTGGAAAAGGAGAGGAGAAAGAGAAGTTTGAAGATGCACATCGATAGTGGGAAGACGTCGCCAACGATTGCTCACACTGGGAAGGCGATTGACACCGAGGGCTGGAAAAAGGAGAGGAGAAAGAGAATTTTGAAGATGCACATTGATGGGTGGAAGACGTCGCCAACGATTGCTCACTGGGTTGGAAGGCGATAGACACCGACGGCTGGAAAAGGAGAGGAGAAAAAAGTTTGAAGATGCACATCGATGGGTGGGAAGACGTCGCCAACGATTGCTCACTGGGAAAGCGATAGAAAACGAGGGCTGGAAAAAGGAGAGGAGAAAGAGAAGTTTGAAGATGCACATCGACAGGTGGGAAGACGTCGCCAAACGATTGCTCCACACTGGGAAGGCGATTGACACCGAGGGCTGGAAAAAGGAGAGGAGAAAGAAAAGTTTGAAGATGCACATCGATAGGGTGGGAAAACGTCGCCAACGATTGCTCATACTGGGGAAGGCAATTGACAACGAGGGCTGGAAATGGAGAGGAGAAAGAGAAGTTTGAAGATGCACATCGATAGAAAGACGTTGACGTCGCCAACGATTGCTCACACTGGGAAAGATTGACACCGAGGGCTGGGAAAAAAGGAGTTTGGAGAAAGAGAAGTATGAAGATGCACTGGAAAAACAAAAGAAGTTGAAGATGTCGCCAACGATTGCTCACACTGGGAAGACGATAGACACCGAGGCCTGGAAAAAGAGAGGGAGAAAAGAGAAGTTTGAAGATGCACATCGATAGGTGGGAAAACGTCGCCAACTGGGATTGCTCACACTGGGAAAGCGAGTTTGACACCGTTAAGGGCTGGAAAAAAGGAGGGCTGGAGAAAAGAAGTTTGAAGATGCACATCGATGGGTGGGGAAGACGTCGCCAACGATTGCTCACTGGGAAGGCGATTGACACCGAGCCTGGAAAAAGGAAAAGGAGAAAGAGAAGTTTGAAGATGCACATCGATAGGTGGGGCAGACGTCGCCAACGAATGCTCCACACTGGGAAGGATTTGACACTGAGACGGCTGGAAAAGGAGGGAAAGAGAAGTTTGAAGATTGCATCGATAGGTGGGAAGATGTCGCCAACGATTGCTAGACTGGGAGGCGATTGACACTGAGCCTGGAAAAAGAAGAGGAGAAAGAAGTTTGAAGATGCACATCGATAGGTGGGAAGACGTCGCCAACGATTACTCACACTGGAAGGCGATAGACACCGAGGCCTGGAAAAAGGAGAGGAAAAGAGAAGTTTGAAAGATGCACATCGATAGGTAGGAAGACGATCATCATAGACTGGGAATTGCTCACGACTGGGAAAGGGATTGAGGGTGGGAAGACGTCGACAACGATGTTCGGGTGGGCTGGAAAAAGGAGAGGAGAAAGAAGTTTTTGAAGATGCATCGATAGGTGGGAAGACGTCGCCAACGATTGCTCATACTGGGAAGGTGATTGACACCGAGGGCTGGAAAAAAGGATAGGAGAAAAGAAGTTTGAAGATGCACATCGATAGGTGGAAGACGTCGACAACGATTGCTCACACTGGGTGGGACAGGCGAAGTTCGGAAGATGACATCGTGAGGGGCTGATTGAAAGCCTGGAAAAGAGAGGAGAAAAGAAGTTTGAAGATGCACATCGATAGGTGGGAAGACGTCGCCAACGAATGCTCACACTGGGAAAGGCGATAGACACCGAGGTTGAAGAGGAGAGAGAAGTTTGAAGATGCACGATAGATGGAAGACGTCGCCAACGATTGCTCAGACTGGGAAGATTGACACCGAGCCTGGAAAGATTTGAAAAAGAAGTTTGAAGATGCACATCGATAGGTGGGAAGACGTCGCCAACGATTGCTCACACTGGGAAGGTGATTGACCGAGGGACTGGAAAAAAGAGAGGAGAAAGAGAAGTTTGAAGATGCACATCGATAGGTGGGAAGACGTCGCCAACGATTGCTCACACTGGGAAGACGATTGACACCGAGGCTGGAAAAAGGAGAGGAGAAAGAGAAGTTTGAAGATGCACATCGATAGGGTGGGAAGACGTCGCCAACGATTGCTGACACTGGGAAGGCGATTGACACCGAGGACTGCTGGAAAAGGAAGAGGAGAAAGAGAAGTTTGAAGATGCACATCGATAGGTGGTCAAATGAAGACGATTGATCGCCAACGATTGAAGCTCACACTAGGGGAAGGTGATTGATTGACACCGAGGGCTGGAAAAGGAGAGGAGAAAGAGAAGTTTGAAGATGCACATCGATAGGTGGGAAGACGTCGACAACGATTGCTCACACTGGGTGGCGATTGACAACGAGCCTGGAAAAGGAGAGGAGAAAGAGAAGTTTGAAGATGCACATCGATAGGTGGGAAGGCGTCGCCAACGATTGCTCACACTGGGAAGGTGATTGACACCGAGGACTGGAAAAAGGAGAGGAGAAAAGAAGTTTGAAGATGCACATCGATAGGTGGAAGGCATGCGCCAACGATTGCTCACACTGGGAAGGCGATTGACACCGGAGGCTGGAAAAAAAGGAGAGGAGAAAGAGAAGTTTGAAGATGCACATCGATAGGTGGGAAGACGTCGCCAACGATTGCTCACACTGGGAAGGCGATAGACACCGAGACTGGAAAAGGAGAGAGAAAGAGAAGTTTGAAGATGCACATCGATAGGTGGGAAGACGTCGCCAACGATTGCTCACACTGGGAAGGTGATTGACAACGAGGGCAGGAAAAAGGAGAGGAGAAAGAGAAGTTTGAAGATGCACAACGTTAGGTGTGAAGACGTCGCCAACGATTGCTCACACTGGGAAGGCGATTGACACCGAGGGCTGGAAAGGAGAAAGAGGAGTTTGAAGATGCACATCGATAGGGTGGGAAGACGTTTGAAGACTGGAAGATGCAATGGATCGATGGAAAAAAGTGGAGGGAAGAAGTTCGAAGCCAACGATTGCTCACACTGGGAAGGCGATTGACACCGAGGGCTGGAAAAAGGAGGAGAAAGAGAAGTTTGAAGATGCACATCGATAGGTGGGAAGACGTCGCCAACGATTGCTCAAACGGGAAGGCGATAGACACCGAGGGCTGGAAAAGGAGAGGAGAAAGAGAAGTTTGAAGATGCACATCGATAGGGTGGGAAGACGTCGCCAACGATTGCTCACACTAAAGGTGATTGACACCGAGGCCTGGAAAAGGAGAGGAGAAAGAAGTTTGAAGATGCACATCGATGGGTGGGAAGACGTCGCCAACGATTGCTCAAACTGGGAAGGCGATTGACACCGAGGGCTGGAAAAGGAGAGGAGAAAGAGAAGTTTGAAGATGCACATCGATGGGTGGGAAGACGTCAAACTGGGAACGATTGCTCACACTGGGAAGGCGATTGAAGACGTCGCCAAGGGCTGGAAAAAGGAGGGCTGGAAAAAAGGAGAGGAGTTTGAAGATGCACATCGATAGGTGGGAAAACGTCGCCAACGATTGCTCATACTGGGAAGGAGATTGACAACGAGGGCTGGAAAAAGGAGAGGAGAAAGAGAAGTTTGAAGATGCACATCGATAGGTGGGAAGACGTCGCCAACGATTGCTCACACTGGGAAGGCGATTGACACCGAGGGCTGGAAAAAGGAGAGGAGAAAGAGAAGTTTGAAGATGCACATCGATAGGTGGGAAGACGTAGCCAACGATTGCTCACACTGGGAAGGCGATTGACACCAAGGGCTGAAAAAAAGGAGAGGAGAAAGAGAAGTTTGAAGATGCACATCGATAGGTGGGAAGACGTCGCCAACGATTGCTCACACTGGGAAGGCGATTGACACCGAGGCTGGAAAAGGAGAGGAGAAAGAGAAGTTTGAAGATGCATATCGATGGGTGGGAAGACGTCGCCAACGATTGCTCAAACTGGGAAGACGATTGACAACGAGGGCTGGAAAAAGGAGAGGAAAGAGAAGTTTGAAGATGCACATCGATGGGTGGGAAGACGTCGCCAACGATTGCTCACACTGGGAAGGTGATTGACAACGAGGGCTGGAAAAAGGAGAGGAGAAAGAGAAGTTTGAAGATGCACATCGATAGGTGGGAAGACGTCGCCAACGATTGCTCACACTGGGAAGGTGATTGACACCGAGGGCTGAAAAAGGAGAGGAGAAAAGAAGTTTGAAGATGCACATCGATAGGTGGGAAGACGTCGCCAACGATTGCTCACACTGGAAGGCGATAGACACCGAGGGCTGGAAAAGGAGAGGAGAAAGAGAAGTTTGAAGATGCACATCGATAGGTGGGAAGACGTCGCCAACGATTGCTCACACTGGGAAGGCGATTGACACCGAGGGCTGGAAAAAGGAGAGGAGAAAGAGAAGTTTGAAGATGCACATCGATAGGTGGGAAGACGTCGCCAACGATTGCTCACACTGGGAAGGTGATTGACACCGAGGGCTGGAAAAAGGAGAGGAGAAAGAGAAGTTTGAAGATGCACATCGATAGGTGGGAAGACGTCGCCAACGATTGCTCACACTGGGAAGGCGATTGACACCGAGGGCTGGAAAAAGGAGAGGAGAAAGAGAAGTTTGAAGATGCACATCGATAGGTGGGAAGACGTCGCCAACGATTGCTGACACACTGGGAAAGGAATGATTGACACATCGGGGACTGGCTCAAACTGGGAAAAAGGAGCCTGGAAAGGAAGGAGAAGAAGTTTGAAGATGCACATCGATAGGTGGGAAGACGTCGCCAACGATTGCTCACACTGGGAAGGCGATTGACACCGAGGGCTGGAAAAAAGAGGAGAAAAGAGAAGTTTGAAGATGCACATCGATAGGGGGAAGACGTCGCCAACGATTGCTCACACTGGGAAGGGGGATTGACACCGAGGCCTGGAAAAGGAGAGGAGAAAGAGAAGTTTGAAGATGCACATCGATAGGTGGGAAGACGTCGCCAACGATTGCTCACACTGGGAATTGATTGACACCGAGGGCTGGAAAAAGGGAGAAGAAAGAGAAGTTTCGAAGACACATCGAGGTGGGAAGCGTCGCCAACGATTGCTCACACTGGGAAAGACAAGAGGGCTGGAAAAAGGAGAGGAGAAAAGAAGTTTGAAGATGCACATCGATGGGTGGGAAGACGTCGCCAACGATTGCTCACACAGGGAAGGCGATTGACACCGAGGGCTGGAAAAGGAGAGGAGAAAGAGAAGTATGAAGATGCACATCGATAGGTGGGAAGGCGTCGCCAACGATTGCTCACACTGGGAAGGCGATAGACACCGAGGGCTGGAAAAAGGAGAGGAGAAAGAGAAGTTAGAAGATGCACATCGATAGGTGGGAAGACGTCGCCAACGATTGCTCACACTGGGAAGGCGATTGACAACGAGGGCTGGAAAAAAGGAGAGAGAAAGAGAAGTTTGAAGATGCACATCGATGGGGGGAGAAGACGTCGCCAACGATTGCTCACACTGGGAAGACGATTGTGAGGGCTGGAAAAAATGGAAAAGAAGTTTGAAGATGCACATCGATAGGTGGGAAGACAATGATTGCTCACACTGGGAAGGCGATTGAAACCGAGGGCTGGAAAAAGGAGAGAAAGAGAAGTTCGAAGATGCACATCGATAGGTGGGAAGACGTCGCCAACGATTGCTCACACTGGGAAGGCGATTGACACCGAGGGCTGGAAAAAGGAGAGGAGAAAGAGAAGTTTGAAGATGCACATCGATAGGTGGGAAGACGTCGCCAACGATTGCTCACACTGGGAAGGTGATTGACAACGAGGACTGGAAAAAGGAGAGGAGAAAGAGAAGTTTGAAGATGCACATCGATAGTGAGAAGACGTTGCCAACGATTGCTCAAACTGGGAAGACGATTGACACCGAGGGCTGGAAAAAGGAGAGGAGAAAGAGAAGTTTGAAGATGCACATCGATAGGTGGGAAGACGTCGCCAACGATTGCTCACACTGGGAAGGCGATAGACACCGAGGGCTGGAAAAAGGAGAGGAGAAAGCGAAGTTTGAAGATGCACATCGATGGGTGGGAAGACGTCGCCAACGATTGCTCACACTGGGAAAGATTGACTTCGAGAGGGCTGGAAAAAAAGGAGAGGAGAAAGAGAAGTTTGAAGATGCACATCGATAGGTGGGAAGACGTCGCCAACGATTGCTCACACTGGGAAGGTGATTGACAACGAGGGCTGGAAAAGAAAGAGGGAAAGAGAGAAGAGAGAAAGAGAAGTTTGAAGATGCACATCGATGGGTGGGAAGACGTCGCCAACGTTGATTGCTCACACTGGGAAGGCGATAGGACACCGAGGGCTGGAAAAAGAGGAGAAAGAGAAGTTTGAAGATGCACATCGATGGGTGGGAAGACGTCGCCAACGATTGCCACACTGGGAAGGCGATTGACACCGAGGGCTGGAAAAGAGAAGGAGTTTGAAGTTTGAAGATCGATAGGTGGGAAGACGTCGCCAACGATTGCTCACACTGGGAAGGCGATTGACACCGAGGGCTGGAAAAAGGAGAGGAGAAAGAGAAGTTTGAAGATGCACATCGATAGGTGGGAAGACGTCGCCAACGATTGCTCACACTGGGAAGGCGATTGACAACGAGGGCTGGAAAAGGAGAGGAGAAAGAAGTTTGAAGATGCACATCGATAGGTGGAAAGACGTCGCCAACGATTGCTCACACTGGGAAGGTGGATTGACAACGAGGGCTGGAAAAAGGAGAGGGAGAAAGAGAAGTTTGAAGATGCACATCGATAGGTGGGAAGACGTCGCCAACGATTGCTCACACTGGGAAGGCGATTGACACCGAGGGCTGGAAAAGGAGAGAGAAGAGAAGTTTGAAGATGCACATCGATAGGTGGGAAGACGTCGCCAACGATTGCTCACACTGGGAAGGCGATTGACACCGAGGGCTGGAAAAAGGAGAGGAGAAAGAGAAGTTTGAAGATGCACATCGATGGGGTGGGAAGACGTCGCCAACGATTGCTCACACTGGGAAGGCGATTGACACCGAGGGCTGGAAAAAGGGAGAGGAGAAAAGAGTTTGAAGATGCACATCGATAGGTGGGAAGACGTCGCCAACGATTGCTCTCACTGGGAAGGGATTGACACCGAGGGCTGGAAAAAGAGAGGAAAAAGAGAAGTTTGAAGATGCACATCGATAGGTGGGAAGACGTCGCCAACGATTGCTCACACTGGGAGGCGATTGACACCGAGGGCTGGAAAAAGGAGAGGAGAAAGAGAAGTTTGAAGATGCACATCGATAGGTGGGAAGACGTCGCCAACGATTGCTCACACTGGGAAGGTGATTGACACCGAGGGCTGGAAAAAGGAGAGGAGAAGAGAAGTTTGAAGATGCACATCGATAGGTGGGAAGACGTCGCCAACGATTGCTCATACTGGGAAGGCGATTGACACCGAGGGCTGGAAAAAGGAGAGGAGAAAAGAAGTTTGAAGATGCACATCGATAGGTGGGAAGACGTCGCCAACGATTGCTCACACTGGGAAGGCGATTGGACACCGAGGGCTGGAAAAGGAGAGGAGAAAGAGAAGTTTGAAGATGCACATCGATAGGTGGGAAGACGTCGCCAACGATTGCTCACACTGGGAAGGCGATTGACACCGAGGGCTGGAAAGGAGAGAAAAGAAGTTTGAAGATGCACATCGATAGGTGGGAAGACGTCGATTGCTCCAACGATTGACACCACTGGAAAAAGGGGAAGAAAGCGAAGTTTGAACACCGTGGAAGACGGGCTGGAAAAGGAGAGGGCTGGAAAAGAGAAGGAGAAAGAGAAGTTTGAAGATGCACATCGATAGGTGGGAAGACGTCGCCAACGATTGCTCACACTGGGAAGGTGATTGACACCGAGGGCTGGAAAAAGGAGAGGAGAAAAGAGAAGTTTGAAGATGCATATCGATGGGTGGGAAGACGTCGCCAACGATTGCTCACACTGGGAAGGCGATTGACACCGAGGGCTGGAAAAAGGAGAGGAGAAAGAGAAGTTTGAAGATGCACATCGATAGGTGGGAAGACGTCGCCAACGATTGCTCACACTGGGAATGTGATTGACACCGAGGGCTGGAAAAAGGAGAGGAGAAAGAGAAGTTTGAAGATGCACATCGATAGGTGGGAAGACGTCGCCAACGATTGCTCACACTGGGAAGGCGATTGACACCGAGGGCTGGAAAAAGGAGGAGAAAAAGAAGTTTGAAGATGCATCGATGGGTGGGAAGACGTCGCCAACGATTGCTCACACTGGAAGGTGGGGATTGACACCGAGGGGCTGGAAAAGAGGAGAAAGAGAAGTTTGAAGATGCACATCGATAGGTGGGAAGACGATGCCAACGATTGCTCACACTGGGAAGGCGATTGACACCGAGGGCTGGAAAAAGGAGAGGAGAAAAGAAGTTTGAAGATGCACATCGATAGGTGGGAAGACGTCGCCAACGATTGCTCACACTGGGAAGGTGATTGACAACGAGGACTGGAAAAAGGAGAGGAGAAAGAGAAGTTTGAAGATGCACATCGATAGGTGGGAAGACGTCGCCAACGATTGCTCACACTGGGAAGGAGATTGACAACGAGGGCTGGAAAAAGGAGAGGAGAAAGAGAAGTTTGAAGATGCACATCGATAGGTGGGAAGACGTCGCCAACGATTGCTCACACTGGGAAGGTGATTGACACCGAGGGCTGAAAAAAGGATAGGAGAAAGAGAAGTTTGAAGATGCACATCGATAGGTGGGAAGACGTCGCCAACGATTGCTCACACTGGGAAGGCGATTGACACCGAGGGCTGGAAAAAGGAGAGGAGAAAGAGAAGTTTGAAGATCGCACATCGATAGGTGGGAAGACATCGCCAACGAGAGATTTGCTGCACACTGGGAAGACGTCGCCAACGATTGATTGACAAGATTGAGGCTGGAAAAGGAGAGGAGAAAGAGAAGTTTGAAGATGCACATCGATAGGTGGGGAAGACGTCGCCAACGATTGCTCACACTGGGAAGGCGATAGACACGGAGGGCTGGAAAAAGGAGAGGAGAAAGAGAAGTTTGAAGATGCACATCGATAGGTGGGAAGACGTCGCCAACGATTGCTCACACTGGGAAGGCGATGACACCGAGGGCTGGAAAGGAGAGAGAAAGAGAAGTTTGAAGATGCACATCGATGGGTGGGAAGACGTCGCCAACGATTGCTCACACTGGGAAGGCGATTGACACCGAGGGCTGAAAAAGGAGAGGAGAAAGAGAAGTTTGAAGATGCACATCGATGGGTGGGAAGACGTTGCCAACGATTGCTCACACTGGGAAGGTGATTGACACTGAGGACTGGGAGAGGAGAAAGAGAGTTTGAAGACATCGTGGGAAGGCCAACGATTGCTCTGCACACTGGGAACGATTGAAAAGGGCTGGAAAAGGGAGAGGAGAAAGAGAAGTTTGAAGATGCACATCGATAGGTGGGAAGACGTCGCCAACGATTGCTCACACTGGGAAGGCGATTGACACCGAGGGCTGGAAAAAGGAGAGGAGAAAGAGAAGTTTGAAGATGCACATCGATAGGTGGGAAGACGTCGCCAACGATTGCTCACACTGGGAAGGTGATTGACAACGAGGACTGGAAAAAGGAGAGGAGAAAGAGAAGTTTGAAGATGCACATCGATGGGGGTGGGAAGACGTCGCCAACGATTGCTCACACTGGGAAGACGATTGACACCGAGGGCTGGAAAAAGGAGAGGAGAAAGAGAAGTTTGAAGATGCACATCGATAGGTGGGAAGACGTCGCCAACGATTGCTCACACTGGGAAGGCGATAGACACCGAGGGCTGGAAAAAGGAGAGGAGAAAGAGAAGTTTGAAGATGCACATCGATAGGTGGGAAGACGTCGCCAACGATTGCTCACACTGGGAAGGCGATAGACACCGAGGGCTGGAAAAAGGAGTGGAGAAAGCGAAGTTCGAATATGCACATCGATAGGTGGGAAGACGTCGCCAACGATTGCTCACACTGGGAAGGCGATTGACACCGAGGGCTGGAAAAAATAGAGAGGAGAAAGAGAAGTTTGAAGATGCACATCGATAGGTGGGTAGACGTCGCCAACGATTGCTCACACTGGGAAGGTGATTGACAACGAGGACTGGAAAAAGCAGAGGAGAAAGGAAGTTTGAATATGCACATCGATAGGTGGGAAGACGTCGCCAACGATTGCTCACACTGGGAAGGCGATAGACACTGAGGGCTGGAAAAAGGAGAGGAGAAAGAGAAGTTTGAAGATGCACATCGATAGGTGGGAAGACGTCGATAACAACGATTGCTCACACTGGGAAGGCGATTGACACTGAGGGCTGGAAAAAGAGAGGAGAAAGAGAAGTTTGAAGATGCACATCGATAGGTGGGAAGACGTCGCCAACGATTGCTCACACTGGGAAGATTGACACCGATTGAAAACGAGGGGAGGAAAATGCACAGATGGGGAGAAAGCCAACGATTTTGAAGATGCACATCGATAGGTGGGAAAAACGTCGCCAACGATTGCTCACACTGGGAAGGCGATTGACACCGAGGGCTGGAAAAAGGAGAGGAGAAAGAAAAGTTTGAAGATGCACATCGATGGGTGGGAAGACGTCGCCAACGATTGCTCACACTGGGAAGGCGATTGACACCGAGGGCTGGAAAAAGGAGAGGAGAAAGAGAAGTTTGAAGATGCACATCGATGGGTGGGAAGACGTCGCCAACGATTGCTCACACTGGGAAGGTGATTGACACCGAGGGCTGGAAAAGGAGAGGAGAAAGAGAAGTTTGAAGATGCACATCGATAGGTGGGAAGACGTCGCCAACGATTGCTCACACTGGGAAGGCGATTGACAACGAGGGCTGGAAAAAAGGAGAGGAGAAAGAGAAGTTTGAAGATGCACATCGATGGGGTGGGGAAGACGTCGCCAACGATTGCTCACACTGGGAAGGCGATTGACACCGAGGGCTGGAAAAGGAGAGGAGAAAGAGAAGTTTGAAGATGCACATCGATAGGTGGGAAGACGTCGCCAACGATTGCTCACACTGGGAATGATTGACACCGGAGGGCTGAAAAAAGGAGAGGAGAAAGTGAAGTTTGAAGATGCACATCGATAGGTGGGAAGACATCGCCAACGATTGCTCACACCTGGGAAGGCGATTGACACTGAGGGCTGGAAAAAGGAGAGGAGAAAGAGAAGTTTGAAGATGCACATCGATAGGTGGGAAGACGTCGCCAACGATTGCTCACACTGGGAAGGCGATAGACACCTAGGGTTGGAAAAAGGAGAGGAGAAAGAGAAGTTTGAATATGCACATCGATGGGTGGGAAGACGTCGCCAACGATTGCTCACACTGGGAAGGCGATTGACACTGAGGCTGGAAAAAGGAGAGGAGAAAGATAAGTTTGAAGATGCACATCGATAGGGTGGGAAGACGTCGCCAACGATTGCTCACACTGGGAAGGTGATTGGACACGAGGGGCTGGAAAAAAGTGGAGAAAGAGAAGTTTGAAGATGCACATCGATGGGTGGGAAGACGTCGCCAACGATTGCTCACGGAAACTGGGAAGGTGATTGACACCGAGGGCTGGAAAAGGAGAGAGGAGAAAGAGAAGTTTGAAGATGCATCGATGGGTGGGAAGACGTCGCCAACGACGCTCACACTGGGAAGGTGATTGACACGACTGGGGAGAGAGTGAGTTTGAAGATGCACATCGTTAGGTGGAAAGACGTCGCCAACGATTGACTGGGAAAAAACGAGTGCTGGAAAAAGGAAAGAAAGAAGTTTGAAGATGCACATCGATGGGTGGGAAGACGTCGCCAACGATTGCTCACACTGGGAAGGTGATTGACACCGAGGGCTGGAAAAAAGGAGAGGAAAGAGAAGTTTGAAGATGCATCGATAGGTGGGAAGACATCGCCAACGATTGCTCACACTGGGAAGAAATTGACACCGAGGGCTGGAAAAAGGAGAGGAGAAAGAGAAGTTTGAAGATGCACATCGATAGGTGGGAAGACGTCGCCAACGATTGCTCACACTGGGAGGTGATTGACCGAGGGCTGGAAAAAGAGAGGAGAAAAAGAAGTTTGAAGATGCACATCGATAGGTGGGTAGACGTCGCCAACGATTGCTCACACTGGGAAGGTGATTGACACCGAGGCCTGGAAAAGGAGAGGAGAAAGAAGTTTGAAGATGCACATCGATAGGTGGGAAGACGTCGCCAACGATTGCTCACACTGGGAAGGTGATTGACACTGAGGACTGGAAAAAGGAGGGAGAAGAGAAGTTTGAAGATGCACATCGATAGGTGGGAAGACGTCGCCAACGATTACTCACACTGGGAAAGCACATCGATTGACACCGAGGGCTGGAAAAAAGAGAGGAAAGAGAAGTTTGAAGATGCACATCGATGGGTGGGAAGACGTCGCCAACGATTGCTCACACTGGGAAGGTGATTGACACCGAGGCCTGGAAAAAGGAGAGGAGAAAGAGAAGTTTGAAGATGCACATCGATGGGTGGGAAGACGTCGCCAACGATTGCTCACACTGGGAAGGCGATGACAACGAGGACTGGAAAAGGAGAGAAAGAGAAGTTTGAAGATGCACATCGATAGGTGGGAAAGATGCAACGATTGCTCACACTGGAAAAAGGGAGGGGAGACACCGAGGGCTGGAAAAAGTGGAGGAGAAAGAGAAGGGAAGATGACACTGAGGACTCGATAGGGGGAAGAAGTCGGGGCTGGAACTGGAAGGTGATTGACAAGGCCTGGAAAAGGAGGAAGAAAGAGAAGTTTGAAGATGCACATCGATAGGTGGGAAGACGTCGCCAACGATTGCTCACACTGGGAAGGCGATTGACACCGAGGGCTGGAAAAGGAGAGGAGAAAGAGAAGTTTGAAGATGCACATCGATAGGTGGGAAGACATCGCCAACGATTGCTCACACTGGGAAGGCGATTGACACCGAGGGCTGGAAAAAGGAGAGAAAGAGAGAAGTTTGAAGATGCACATCGATGGGTGGGAAGACGTCGCCAACGATTGCTCACACTGGGAAGGTGATTGACACCGAGGACTGGAAAAAGGAGAGGAGAAAGAGAAGTTTGAAGATGCACATCGATGGGTGGAAGACCTCGCCAACGATTGCTCACACTGGGAAGGCGATTGACACCGAGGGGCTGGAAAAAGGAGAGGAGAAAGAGAAGTTTGAAGATGCACATCGATGGGTGGGAAGACGTCGCCAACGATTGCTCACACTGGGAGGTGATTGACACTGAGGACTGGAAAAAGGAGAGGAGAAAGAGAAGTTTGAAGATGCACATCGATGGGTGGGAAGCCAACGATTGCTCACACGATTGACACTGAGGACTGGGGAAGGCGATAGCGAAGTTTGAAGATGCACATCGAGGGTGGGAAAACACTGGGAAGGCGATTGACACCGAGCCTGGAAAAAAGGAAAGAAGTTTGAAGATGCACATCGATGGGTGGGGAAGACGTCGCCAACGATTGCTCACACTGGGAATGTGATTGACACCGAGGACTGGAAAAGGAGAGGGAGAAGAGAAGTTTGAAGATGCACATCGATGGGTGGGAAGACGTCGCCAACGATTGCTCACACTGGGTAAGGCGATTGACACCGAGGGCTGGAAAAAGGAGAGGAGAAAGAGAAGTTTGAAGATGCACATCGATGGGTGGGAAGACGTCGCCAACGATTGCTCACACTGGGAAGGTGATTGACACCGAGGACTGAAAAAAGGAGAGGAGAAAAGAAGTTTGAAGATGCACATCGATGGGTGGGAAGACGTCGCCAACGATTGCTCACACTGGGAAGAAAGCGATTGACACACGAGGACTGGAAAAATGGAAAGGAGGAAGAGTTTGAAGATGCACATCGATGGGTGGAAGACGTTGCCAACGATTGCTCACACTGGGAGGTGATTGACACCGAGGCTGGAAAAGGAGAAAGAGAGAAGTTTGAAGATGCACATCGATAGGTGGGAAGACGTCGCCAACGATTGCTCACACTGGGAAGGTGATTGACACTGAGGGCTGGAAAAAGAGAGGAGAAAGAAGAAGTTTGAAGATGCACATCGATAGGTGGGAAGACGTCGCCAACGATTGCTCACACTGGGAAGGCGATTGACACCGAGGGCTGGAAAAAGGAGAGGAGAAAGAGGAAGTTTGAAGATGCACATCGATGGGTGGGAAGACGTCGCCAACGATTGCTCACACTGGGAAGGCGATTGACACCGAGGGCTGGAAAAAGGAGAGGAGAAAGAAGTTTGAAGATGCACATCGATAGGTGGGAAGACGTCGCCAACGATTGCTCACACTGGGAAGGTGATTGACACCGAGGGCTGGGAAAAAGGAGAGAAAGAGAAGTTTGAAGATGCACATCGATGGGTGGGAAGACGTCGCCAACGATTGCTCACACTGGGAGGTGATTGACACCGAGGGCTGGAAAAGGAGAGGAGAAAGAGGTTTGAAGATGCATATCGATAGGTGGGAAGACGTCGCCAACGATTGCTCACACTGGGAAGGCGATAGACACCGAGGGCTGGAAAAGGAGAGGAGAAAGAGAAGTTTGAAGATGCACATCGATGGGTGGGAAGACCTCGCCAACGATTGCTCACACTGGGAAGGCGATAGACACCGAGGGCTGGAAAAAGGAGAGGAGAAAAGAAGTTTGAAGATGCACATCGATGGGTGGGGAAGACGGCCAACGACGTCACCAACGATTGCTCACACTGGAAAAAGGAGAGGGAAGGTTTGAAGATGCACATCGATGGGGGTCGCCAACGATTGCTCACACTGGGAAGGCGAACACCGAGCCTGGAAAAGGAGAGGAGAAAGAGAAGTTTGAAGATGCACATCGATAGGTGGGAAGACGTCGCCAACGATTGCTCACACTGGGAAGGCGATTGACACCGAGGCCTGGAAAAAGGAGGAGAAAGAGAAGTTTGAAGATGCACATCGATAGGTGGGAAGACGTCGCCAACGATTGCTCACACTGGGAAGGTGATTGACACCGAGGGCTGGAAAAGGATGGGAGAAAGAGAAGTTTGAAGATGCACATCGATAGGTGGGAAGACGTCGCCAACGATTGCTCACACTGGGAAGGCGATTGACACCGAGGGCTGGAAAAAGAGAGAGAAAAAGAAGTTTGAAGATGCACATCGATAGGTGGGAAGACGTCACAACGATTGCTCACACTGGGAAGATGATTGACACCGAGGACTGGAAAAAAGGAGAGGAGAAAGAGAAGTTTGAAGATGCACATCGATGGGTGGGAAGACGTCGCCAACGATTGCTCACAGGCTGGGAAAAGGGAGAAAGATTGACACATCCGAGGGCTGGAAAACCGAGAGGAAAAGGAGAGAAGTTTGAAGATTTGAACATCGATGATGGGGTGGGAAGACGTCGCCAACGATTGCTCACACTGGGAATGCGATAGACACCGAGGGCTGGAAAAAGGAGTGGAGAAAGCGAAGTTTGAAGATGCACATCGATAGGTGGGAAGACGTCGCCAACGATTGCTCACACTGGGAAGGCGATTGACAATGAGGGCTGGAAAAAGGAGAGGAGAAAGAAGTTTGAAGATGCACATCGATGGGTGGGAAGACGTCGCCAACGATTGCTCATTGACACTGGGAAGGTGATTGACACCGAGGACTGGAAAAACTGGGAGAGGAGAAAGAGAAGTTTGAAGATGCACATCGATGGGTGGGAAGACGTCGCCAACGATTGCTCACACTGGGAAGGCGATTGACACCGAGGCCTGGAAAAGGAGAGGAGAAAGAAAGTTTGAAGATGCACATCGATGGGTGGGAAGACGTCGCCAACGATTGCTCACACTGGGAAGGCGATTGACACCGAGGGCTGGAAAAGGAGAGGAGAAAGATGCACATCGAGTTTGAAGATGCACATCGATAGGTGGGAAGACGTCGCCAACGATTGCTCACACTGGGAAGGCGATTGACACCGAGGGCCTGGAAAAGGAGAGGAGAAAGAGAAGTTTGAAGATGCACATCGATAGGTGGGAAGACGTCGCCAACGATTGCTCACACTGGGAAGGTGATTGACACATCGAGGACATCTGGAAAAAGGAGAGGAGAAAAGGGAAGTTTGAAGATGCACATCGATGGGTGGGGAAGACGTCGCCAACGATTGCTCACACTGGGAAGGTGATTGACACCGAGGGCTGGAAAAAGGAGAGGAGAAGAGAAGTTTGAAGATGCACATCGATGGGTGGGAAGACGTCGCCAACGATTGCTCTCACACTGGGAAGGCGATTGACACCGAGGGCTGGAAAAGGAGAGGAGAAAGAGAAGTTTGAAGATGCATCGATGGGTGGAAAGACGTCGCCAACGATTGCTCACACTGGGAAGGTGATTGACACCGAGGCCTGGAAAAAGGAGAGGAGAAAAGAAGTTTGAAGATGCACATCGATGGGTGGGAAGACGTCGCCAACGATTGCTCACACTGGGAAGGTGATTGACACCGAGGGCTGGAAAAAGGAGAGGAGAAAGAGAAGTTTGAAGATGCACATCGATAGATGGGTGGAAGACGTCGCCAACGATTGCTCACACTGGGAAGGTGATTGACACCGAGCCTGGAAAAAGGAAGAGGAGAAAGAGAAGTTTGAAGATGCACATCGATGGGTGGGAAGACGTTGCCAACGATTGCTCACACTGGGAAGGTGATTGACACACTGAGGACTGGAAAAAGGAGGGAAAAAGAAGTTTGAAGATGCACATCGATGGGTGGGAAGACGTCGCCAACGATTGCTCACACTGGGAAGGTGATTGACACCGAGGGCTGGAAAAAGGAGGAGAAAGAAGAAGTTTGAAGATGCACATCGATGGGTGGGAAGTCGTCCAACGATTGGGCTCACACTGGGAAGGTGATTGACACCGAGCCTGGAAAAAGGAGAGGAGAAAGAGAAGTTTGAAGATGCACATCGATGGGTGGGAAGACGTCGCCAACGATTGCTCAACTGGGATTGATTGACACACTGGAAAAGGGAAGGCGATTGAACACATCGAGGCCAACGATTGGAAAAAGGAGACCGGCCTGGAAAGAGAAGTTTGAAGATGCACATCGATAGGTGGGAAGACGTCGCCAACGATTGCTCACACTGGGAAGGTGATTGACACCGAGGGCTGGAAAAAGGAGAGGAGAAAGTTTGAAGTTCGAAGATGCAACATCGATGGGGAAGGTGGGAAGACGTCGCCAACGATTGCTCACACTGGGAAGGCGATTGACACCGAGGGCTGGAAAAAGAGAGGAGAAAGAGAAGTTTGAAGATGCATCGATAGGTGGGAAGACGTCGCCCACGTTTGCTCACACTGGGAAGGCGATTGACACCGAGCCTGGAAAAAGGAGAGGAGAAAGAGAAGTTTGAAGATGCACATCGATGGGTGGGAAGACGTCGCCAACGATTGCTCACACTGGGAAGATGCACATCGATAGGTGACACCGAAGGTGATTGGGCTGGAAAAAGGAGAGGAGAAAGAAGTTTGAAGATGCACATCGATAGGTGGGAAGACGTCGCCAACGATTGCTCACACTGGGGAAGGTGATTGACACCGAGGCCTGGAAAAAGGAGGAGGAGAAAGAAGTTTGAAGATGCACATCGATAGGTGGGAAGACGTCGCCAACGATTGCTCACACTGGGAAGGTGATTGACACCGAGCCTGGAAAAAGGAGAGGAGAAAGAGAAGTTTGAAGATGCACATCGATAGGTGGGAAGACGTCGCCAACGATTGCTCACACTGGGAAGGCGATAGACACCGAGGGCTGGAAAAAGGAGTGGAGAAAGAGAAGTTTGAAGATGCACATCGATAGGTGGGAAGACGTCGCCAACGATTGCTCACACTGGGAAGGTGATTGACACCGAGGGCTGGAAAAGGAGAGGAGAAAGAAGTTTGAAGATGCACATCGATGGGTGGGAAGACGTCGCCAACGATTGCTCACACTGGGAAGGCGATTGACACCGAGGGCTGGAAAAGGAGAGGAGAAAGAGAAGTTTGAAGATGCACATCGATGGGTGGGAAGACGTCGCCAACGATTGCTCACACTGGGAAGGCGATTGACACCGAGGGCTGGAAAAGGAGAGGAGAAAGAAGTTTGAAGATGCACATCGATGGGTGGGAAGACGTCGCCAACGATTGCTCACACTGGGAAGGCGATTGACACCGAGGGCTGGAAAAGGAGAGGAGAAAGCGAAGTTTCGAAGATGCATCGATAGGTGGGAAGACGTCGCCAACGA
Source organism: Acanthosepion pharaonis (assembly GCA_903632075.3). Classification (NCBI taxonomy): domain Eukaryota; kingdom Metazoa; phylum Mollusca; class Cephalopoda; order Sepiida; family Sepiidae; genus Acanthosepion; species Acanthosepion pharaonis. Next base: position 3,613,102 of record CAHIKZ030002446.1, read on the forward strand.
TTGCTCACACTGGGAAGGCGATTGACACCGAGGCTGGAAAAAGGAGAGGAGAAAGAAAGTTTGAAGATGCACATCGATGGGTGGGAAGACGTCGCCAACGATTGCTCACACTGGGAAGGCGATAGACACCGAGGGCTGGAAAAGGAGAGGAGAAAGGGAAGTTCGAAGATGCACATCGATAGGTGGGAAGACGTCGCCAACGATTGCTCACACTGGGAAGGCGATTGACACCGAGGCTGGAAAAGGAGAGGAGAAAGAGAAGTTTGAAGATGCACATCGATGGGTGGGAAGACGTCGCCAACGATTGCTCACACTGGGAAGGCGATAGACACCGAGGGCTGGAAAAGGGAGGAGAAAAGAAGTTTGAAGATGCACATCGATAGGTGGGGAAGACGTCGCCAACGATTGCTCACACTGGGAAGGCGATTGACACCGAGGGCTGGAAAAAGAGAGGAGAAAGGGAAGTTTGAAGATGCACATCGATGGGTGGGAAGACGTCGCCAACGATTGCTCACACTGGGAAGGTGATTGACACCGAGCCTGGAAAAAGGAGAGGAGAAAAGAAGTTTGAAGATGCACATCGATGGGTGGGAAGACGTCGCCAACGATTGCTCACACTGGGAAGGCGATTGACACCGAGGGCTGGAAAAGGCTGGAGAGGAGAAGAGAAGTTTGAAGATGCACATCGATAGGTGGGAAGACGTCGCCAACGATTGCTCACACTGGGAAGGCGATTGACACCGAGGGCTGGAAAAAGGAGAGAGAGAAATGATCGAAGTTTGAAGATGCACATCGATAGGTGGGAAAAGGAGACGTCGCCAACGATTGCACATCTCACACTGGGAACGTCATAACGATTGACACTGGGAAGGGCTGGAAAAAGGAGGGCTGGAAAAGAGAAGTTTGAAGATGCACATCGATAGGTGGGTAGACGTCGCCAACGATTGCTCACACTGGGAAGGTGATTGACACCGAGCCTGGAAAAAGGAGAGGAGAAAGAGAAGTTTGAAGATGCACATCGATAGGTGGGTAGACGTCGCCAACGATTGCTCACACTGGGAAGGTGATTGACACCGAGCCTGGAAAAAGGAGAGGAGAAAGAGAAGTTTGAAGATGCACATCGATGGGTGGGAAGACGTCAACGATTGCTCACACTGGGAAGGTGATTGACACCGAGGACTGGAAAAGGAGGAGAAAGAGAAGTTTGAAGATGCACATCGATAGGTGGGAAGACGTCGCCAACGATTGCTCACACTGGAAGGCGATTGACACCGAGGCCTGGAAAAAGGAGAGGAGAAAGAGAAGTTTGAAGATGCACATCGATAGGTGGGAAGACGTCGCCAACGATTGCTCACACTGGGAAGGTGATTGACACCGAGGGCTGGAAAAAGGAGAGGAGAAAGAGAAGTTTGAAGATGCACATCGATAGGTGGGAAGACGTCGCCAACGATTGCTCACACTGGGAAGTTGATTGACACCGAGCCTGGAAAAAGGAGAGGAAAGAAGTTTGAAGATGCACATCGATAGGTGGGAAGACGTCGCCAACGATTGCTCACACTGGGAAGGTGATTGACACCGAGCCTGGAAAAAGGAGAGGAGAAAGAGAAGTTTGAAGATGCACATCGATAGGTGGGAAGACGTCGCCAACGATTGTTCACACTGGGAATGTGATTGACACTGAGGACTGGAAAAAGGAAAGGAGAAAGAGAAGTTTGAAGATGCACATCGTTAGGTGGGTAGACGTCGCCCACGTTTGCTCACACTGGGAAGGCGATTGACACCGAGCCTGGAAAAAGGAGAGGAGAAAGAGAAGTTTGAAGATGCACATCGATAGGTGGGAAGACGTTGCCAACGATTGCTCACACTGGGAAGGTGATTGACAACGAGGGCTGGAAAAGGAGAGGAGAAAGAAGTTTGAAGATGCACATCGATGGGTGGGAAGACGTCGCCAACGATTGCTCACACTGGGAAGGTGATTGACACCGAGGCCTGGGAAAAGGAGAGGAGAAAAGAGAAGTTTGAAGATGCACATCGATGGGTGGGAAGACGTCGCCGATGGGTGGAAAAAGATTGAGTTCGGGCACATCGATGGGTGAACAACGATTGCTCACACTGGGAAGGTGATTGACACCGAGGACTGGAAAAAGAGGAGAAAGAGAAGTTTGAAGATGCAGATCGATGGGTGGGAAGACGTCGCCAACGATTGCTCACACTGGGAAGGCGATAGACACCGAGGGCTGGAAAAAGGAGAGGAGAAAGAAGTTTGAAGATGCACATCGATGGGTGGGAAGACGTCGCCAACGATTGCTCACACTGGGAAGGTGATTGACAACGAGGACTGGAAAAAGCAGAGGAGAAAGAGAAGTTTGAAGATGCACATCGATAGGTGGGTAGACGTCGCCAACGATTGCTCACACTGGGAAGGTGATTGACACCGAGCCTGGAAAAAGGAGAGGAGAAAGAGAAGTTTGAAGATGCACATCGATGGGTGGGAAGACGTCGCCAACGATTGCTCACACTGGGAAGGTGATTGACACCGAGGCCTGGAAAAAAGAGGAGAGGAGAAAGATGAAGTTTGAAGATGCAACATCGATGACAACGAGGGTGGGAGAAAGACGTCGTCAACGATTGCTCAACTCAACTGGGAAGGCGATAAACACCGAGGGGAAAGGCGATTGACACATCGATAGGTGGGGCTGGACTCTCAAAAAGGTGATTGACACCGAGGACTGGAAAAAGAGAAGTTTGAAGATGCACATCGATGGGTGGGTAGACGTCGCCAACGATTGCTCACACTGGGGAAGGCGATTGACACCGAGGCCTGGAAAAAGGAGAGGAGAAAGAGAAGTTTGAAGATGCACATCGATAGGTGGGAAGACGTCGCCAACGATTGCTCACACTGGGAAGGTGATTGACACCGAGCCTGGAAAAAGGAGGAGAAAGAGAAGTTTGAAGATGCACATCGATGGGTGGGAAGACGTCGCCAACGATTGCTCACACTGGGAAGGTGATTGACACCGAGGCCTGGAAAAAGGAGAGGAGAAAAAGAAGTTTGAAGATGCACATCGATGGGTGGGAAGACGTCGCCAACGATTGTTCACACTGGGAATGTGATTGACACTGAGGACTGGAAAAAGGAAAGGAGAAAGAGAAGTTTGAAGATGCACATCGTTAGGTGGGTAGACGTCGCCCACGTTTGCTCACACTGGGAAGGCGATTGACACCGAGCCTGGAAAAAAGGAGAGGAGAAAGAAGTTTGAAGATGCACATCGATAGGTGGGAAGACGTTGCCAACGATTGCTCACACTGGGAAGGTGATTGACAACGAGGGCTGGAAAATGGAGAGGAGAAAGAGAACTTTGAAGATGCACAACGATAGGTGTGAAGACGTCGCCAACGATTGCTCACACTGGGAAGGTGATTGACACCGAGCCTGGAAAAAGGAGAGGAGGAAGAGAAGTTTGAAGATGCACATCGATAGGTGGGAAGACGTCGCCAACGATTGCTCACACTGGGAAGGTGATTGACACCGAGCCTGGAAAAAGGAGAGGAGAGAGAAGTTTGAAGATGCATATCGATGGGTGGGAAGACGTCGCCAACGATTGCTCACACTGGGAGGCTGGAAAATGGAGGAGAAAGAGCGATGCACAACGATAGGTGTGAAGACGACACCGATTACTCACACTGGGGCTGGACACCGAGCCTGGAAAAGGAGTGGAGAAAGCGAAGTTCGAAGATGCACATCGATAGGTGGGAAGACGTCGCCAACGATTGCTCACACTGGGAAGGTGATTGACACCGAGCCTGGAAAAAGGAGAGGAGAAAGAGAAGTTTGAAGATGCACATCGATAGGTGGGAAGACGTCGCCAACGATTGCTCACACTGGGAAGCGATGATTGACACCGAGCCTGGAAAAGCCTGGAAAAAGGAGGAGAAAGAAGTTTGAAGATGCTCATCGATAGGTGGGAAGACGTCGCCAAATTGCTCGACTTGATTCACCGAGCCTGGGAGAAGTTTGAAGATGCATCGATTGACAACGAGGGCTGGGAAGGGATTGACAAAGGGCAGGGAGGGAAAGAGAAGTTTGAAGATGCACAACGTTAGGTGTGAAGACGTCGCCAACGATTGCTCACACTGGGAAGGTGATTGACAACGAGGGCTGGAAAAAGGAGAGGAGAAAAGAAGTTTGAAGATGCACATCGATGGGTGGGAAGACGTCGCCAACGATTGCTCACAGGGAAGGCGATTGACACCGAGGGCTGGAAAAAGGAGAGGAGAAAGAGAAGTTTGATAATGCACATCGATAGGTGGGAAGATGTCGCCAACGATCGCTCATACTGGGGAGGCAATTGACACCGAGTGCTGGAGAATCGATATTCCTTTTTCAGACGTCCTTAAAACGAAGATGTGATCGCCATCGTATCCTTTTATAATGGCAGTTCCTCGTCAAGAATAATTTTCGTAATCCTTCCATCCGTTATACGGTTCACATGTCCATACTTGTGGTGCCGTGCTGTTGGAGAAGGGCATATAGTCAGGGTAACAGGGCGCCCTTGAGATCTACAGCGTTGGTGACCCGATGGGCCCAATTGATGCCCAGAATGCGTCTCAGCGACGATGAAAAGCACTGATATGTCTCTATTGTCTGGAGTAGATTTTCCATAGATAGATGCATGCATATATATATATATATATATATATATATATATATATATATATATAATTATATCCTTATATATACTTACATACATGTACAGGGTGTATCAAAGATACTTTTACAAACTTTCGGGGCGGGTTCCTCACGCCAAAACAAGGACCTGTCCGCATATTCTTTGCTTTTGAGTTTACAGTAGACGTTGCTAAATGTACCATCCTAGATATAATCTAAAAATGCTTTTACAAACTTTGGGGTCGGCTTCGTAACATCAAAGCAAGGTAAAATATCCACATAAACATATGTCGAAAATCCAACGTATGTACCTCAAAATGTCCTCCGCTTGCTTCTACACACGCATGTACCCGTCAAAATGGAGGACCCTTTCAAATACATCAACGTGATATCGAATAGTTTCGCAATTTATATGGATTTTCTCCTTGTTTTGGTGTGAGAAACCAGCCCCCAAAATTTTGAAAAATATTTTGATACACCCTCTATATATACGTTGACTAGTGTTCAACAATTTGAGGGTAACTTTGGTAATCTTCAAAATTGGCCCCAAATTTAGTTGTTTTATGCTTTAAAGGAGAGAACATAATTATACATGGTTAAAAAAACGGTAAGATATGATTTTTATTAGATATTTTGTTATGAGGAAAAGAAAAAAAAATTATGATTAAATTTTGCACTCGTCAAAATATCCTCCTTTGCCTGGATTACTGCAGCACAAATTTTTTCCATTCGTTGTAGAACTTTCTCAAAGTATAAGTTTGATAATTGATTCCATTCTTTTTTAAATGATTCCAAAAACTCTTTTTATCCGTTTTCCCTCTTTTGTCAAGTTCATCGCATGCTAATTTTGGGAGGGCTTCGAACTTTTGAACTGTAGCGTATATAAGAAAATAATATTTTAAAACATAGAATAAATATCGTTGAATATTTGTAGTTGGTTACCGTTTATAAGACATTCTTATCTCTATTCAGTGAAGCCTTTGACTTGGCGAAACGATCCAGAACGAATATCAATTGACCTGGTTTCAGACGGCAGGGTTATTTTGGTTGCTGTCAAAATGATTAGCAATTCTAGTTTGGTACCTGTCACTTGGCTGTCGGCAAGATGGTCACATTTCAAATCTAAATTGTCTACTTAAAAGGCTACATTTATTAGAAAATATATTCATTTTACATACAAGTGTCATGAAGATGATTTTAAAGGGCAGCACCGATTTAGACTTTTCCTAGGCGTTGTTGCCTAGATACCATGTGCTTTCGTAGAGTAATTTGTCATGGTTAATTGACAATTCATATAGACTCAAATACAAACAAGCAATGTTTCCCTATTCATGAACCATGTAAATGTTTATAGATGCAAATACAGACGACTAGTTTTTGACCATTTTTGAATCGCGTAAATGATTATAGACTCAAATATAAACGACTTATATTGATTTATCCAAACCGCGTAAAGGCATACAGACTTAAAGATAAACTCCAATAATCAATGACAAAAAGAAAGAACAAGCAATATAATATTGAAAAAAAAATATATGCAAGACAACAGTAGGCAAAGCAATAGTAATGAGGCAAACATTTTCAAAAACTAACAATGGTGTTAACACACAAAAAGAATACAGACAAGTTCTGACTTCCAGGCAAAAATAAACAGAAATATGGCGGATGAGAAGTGACCTATTGGCTAAAAAAGTGACTTATTGGCTAAAAAAATCCCAGCATGCATCAGTATTATTTGTCTATAAATATGGGGACGGGATGCTTTCGCAATCATTCCTAAAAAATATCTGTCGAATGGTAGAATACAGTGGTCTCTCTTATTATTTTAAGGGGATGGACGGATCCTACTAACATATGTTTTATTTTAATTTGTTTATGTTCCTTTAGTTTTCTTTTCGGGTTCTTTACTCCCCATCATTTCATATTTCATGAAACTTTTACATATTTTTGTAAAAAAGAAAAGTGTAAAAACAAGAGAGACTTTATAAACACTATCAATTTTTACATCATTTTTGTAAGTCCCTTGTAAATATATGGTATTGTGGTACATATAGGATTAGAAGGTGATGGACACGTTCTTGTGGTGTTTGAACCTATTGTATTGAATGAATGAGCCGTGATTGTAATTAACTAGGACTATGATAGTCAGTGAAGACCAGATTTTCCCCTGCTTCCCCTTCGTCCTTGTGCCACAATTTTGTAATTATTACAAAATATATATATATACATTCTTACCAAGGATTATTCCCACTTGGATTTTATCGCAGTTATGATTTTTTACCTTTCTTGGAATAGTCTATTTTCTGACAGAGTCTGAAACAAGTAAGTGTCCAAGTTTTTCATGTTTGTTCTGTCCAGCATTGTAGTTTGTCATCCTGGTTTGGTCGTTTTTTGTTTTCTTTTTTTGTTTTTTTTGTGCGATACAGTTTTTTTTTTTTTTGGGAACTGTTTATTGGTGACGGGTGCTGAGATGTTAAACCCCTTATTATGGCGGAGTTTACTCAGCCTCAAGATTCTCTTGTAACGTTAACGTCAACCTTACCCCACTTCCCATACGACCTTGTGCCACAATTTTGTACACAAGTAAGGAATAAATACACATTCCTACCAAAGACTGGAACCAATACTTATTTTATATTCTAGTCAAATGAACACAAATAAATACCACTGCTTTTTATTACAATTCCCAGATCTTCATTCTATAAATATATAAATAAATAAATGATTGAAAATGAATGATAAATCTCTGTTGAGATTTGAATATAAATCCCTTAGCTTTTGGAGTTATCTTTCTTTCTTTTTTTTAAATTTCTAATCTCTACTGCTTATTAATGATTATGGAAAGACAATCTGAGAATTGCAATAAAAAGCAACTGAAATTAAAACGAAAGAAATACTAGGCAAAAAATGAATGATAATTATCATTGCTTCAGAAATTCAAATAATATTACTTATATAAATAAGATACAGGCTCTCTGGATAAATATAGAATAAAAATCTATATGATTAACTTTGAATGTAACTTGTTGATCTTTGTAGACTAATTACTCAGGCAACTTCCCTGGAGAGTAGACTCAAGGATAAGGGATGCAAATCCTAATCGTACTTGAAGATTATTATCATTAAAAAGAAATACTTTTTTTAATCATTAAGCTATGGACTTATTTGATGTACCCATCTATATACTCAATACCTCTCGGTAACAGTCCTTCATTGATACAAGTTTGATTAAATACTATAAAGAAGGAATTTTGGGGATATAATTTTAAATATAACCTTATTGTGGAATAATTGGCCATGCTTAAACGTAATTGGTAGAAATAGGCAACAAAACAGAATTGACAAAGTTTGCAATAAACAATAACAAAAGAACAGATCCTATTAAGCAAATAAAAATATGCAAGACAGAAATAAGTAAAGCAACAGTAATAAGGCAAAAAGGTTCACAAAGTAAAAAGGATACTAACACACAAAGGGGATACAAACAAGTGATCGCAGCATTCTGACTTCCAAACAGGAACGAAGAAAAATATGGCTGTATTTAACAATGTATATTCAAGGTCCAATGGATAAAAAGTTTGTTGAATCCAGTGACTTGAACCAAAGAGTTGTGAGTTCAATACCTAGCTATAGCAGAGGTGAACAAAAAATTGGAGAGTTGAATTAAAAAGGGAGATCACGGAAAGAGTCGGAAAAGGCATGGCACGTGGAACTAGAACAATCTACCCCGGTGGACGAAATAAAGGATTCGATTCGAAATTCCAATCACTTGAAGAAAAACGGATCGTACAATGGTCGAAACGTTATGAATATGGCGACAAAGATGAGGACAACAGCCCGAACAATGTAAATAGTGTAAATAATGCATTTTTCTATTTTAGATATAACCTTGTTGTAGAGTAATTGGCCATGCTTAAATTTAATTGACAAAAATACCCAAAGAAATGAATTGACAATGTTTAATACTAAGCAATCAATATATGCAAGACAAAAGTAGGCAAAGCAAAATTAATGAGGCAAAAAAATGTTCACAAAATAAGAATGGTGTTAACACAGGAAAGGGATACAGACGTTCGAACTACAAGATAAGAAAGAACAAGTATATGGCGGATGAGACCGAGAAGTAGTCTATATTACTGGCCTTGAAGAAATCCCAGAAAGCATTTGTACGTTTTGTCTATAAATTTGGGGAGGGGGAATTGTTTTGCAGGCAATAGAGGGGCCAGCTCCGGACGAGAGATCGGCGAACTTAACTCGTACACCCTTGTGCAAATTAATTATACAGGAAGATGTGGAGTGCCATGATCATCTACACCCTTGTGCAAAGTAATGGAAACAAAACGAATAATTCCGTTATTATTTACCTTTTTTTCTTATTTTTCCAATGAAACATGACCCCGCATATTGACCACAGATTCTCGATTGGATTTAAATCAGGGGAGTCTATACAACTTCGATTTGCTCACTGGTAAGACTTGGCACTGTATTCGTGCAGCGTTACAATTTTTGTTCGCTTTCTTGTAGTAACGCCCATCGCAACCAATGGCCGTGGGACAACTAATCGACAGTTGAGACAGTAGTGTCTGGGTTTGATAAAAATCTGATGTAATCTCGGATGACGCAACTTTCCTTTCAACAGTGTCTTCAACTGAACTCTAGGCCTCCTCTTGTCAATTTTTTTTCATGTTTGAGAGTAAATGGTTGCTGATCCTAAAATGTTATCCTTTTACCTTTCAATAAATGTAATTTCCATTACTCTGTCATTTGTGGTCCTTGATTTGTGCCTGATCATTTTGATTAAAAAATTGTGAAACACCCTATACTAAATTTATTATACACCCTTGTACAAATTAATTGAAACAAAATGAGTAAATCCGTTACTATTTACTTTTTTCGTATTAGTAGTACTTTGTATGTCCATTCTATGAAGTCGTTCCTTGCAGATTGACCGCAGATTCTCGATTGGATTTAAATCAGGAGATTTTCCGGGCCAATCTATAGTACTTTTATTTCCTCACTGGTAAGGCTTGCCAGCGTGTTCGTGCAGCGTTATAATTTTCGTATGTTTCCTTGGATTGACGTTCATCGCAGGCAATGGCCGTAGGACAACTAATCGACAGTCGAAACAGTAGTGTCTGGGCGTGATAAAAATCTGATGCAATCACGGAGGACGCAATAATTTTCAAAGGCGAACAAATTTTATCATACACCCCGAAAACAGCTTCGTATTATCGCACATCACGGCAAATGACCTAATCTGAGAAAGAAATAGAAATCGATTACACCCTGTCACTACAGTGGGTCAAAAACTGACCGAATGGTGAAAGAAAGGAAACTAAAGAAGTTGTTTCTATTAATTTGCACAAGGGTGTAGTAAATAGTAACGGAATTATTCGTTACATTAACTCTGACGAAAATATTCTTGCATATGAAACTAACTCTTTTAATCAATCTATGGTTTAAATAGTAAGACAACATTTGCTGGCAATCGGTGTAGGAGAAGATAACTCTGAATTCAATGTTTCAATGCCAATTAGTAACTCCATCCCGTAAAAACCTACTTTCTAAGGACATCGGAATACCATCTCCGTATAGCCCACAGGTTAATCTTTCGTTTATGCCTAGCAAAATTAGAGTATGGTAGTGTTGCCGGACAGAAAGTAACTTTAGCCCTCTCTGGACAGATGGCCAATTCAATTTCATTAAGAATAGTTCAGCAAGCGGATCAAATTTAAAATGTAAACATTAGTCTATTTAAAACACTTTAAAACTGGCTACTCGTATTCGATGATACCCCTCTATTAGGGCGGCTGGCCAATCCTTATTGCAGATGCTTGCTCAGGCGCATTTGTGTTGATTCAACGCCCACAGAGCCAACTTGTGGTTTATACTGTAATCTATGCTGAGCAGACCTTAGTTGCAGTTTCTGGGAAAGCGTGTGTTATCTAGCGTTATCATCAATTTGAACAAGACCAGCACGTTCAAACCCTCGGTCACGATGACTTATGACTTCGTGCTAGCACAGCCATCGACGACCCTTAACGGTTACGTCTACCCAATTTTACTCACAAGTCTTGGGTCAACCCGTGGTATAATATAGTGCCGGACGCTGAGATCGACCCCTCCAGTCCAATAACATCAAGAAGTTTCCTTCCTGACAAATCGTCTCGGGTCTCGTAGTCAGAATACGAACGTTCTAACCACTCGGCCACGTAAACATTAGGCTATTTAAAAAAAAAAATACATTTATTAGAAAATGTATTCAGTTTACAAGTGTCATAAAAATGACTTCAAAAGGTTGGTTGATACGCTAATCCTGAGGTTGTTGCTCGACAGAAAGCAAATTAGCTCTTGCAACCTACTTGTGTGTGTGTGTGTGTGTGTGTGTGTGAGAGAGAGAGAGAGAGAGAGAGAGAGAGAGAGAGAGAGAGAGAGAGAGAGAGAGATTGTGTATGTGTCAGTGTTTGCTTGCGTGCGTGCGTGCGTGCGAGTGAACCACGTAATTGGGTTGAAATTAAGTAGTCAGCTTCCCAGTGAATGTCTCCCCGGAAGAAAAACTGGACAATATCTTGTACCTATCGCACCTTATGGATTCTTTCGTCTTTTATATGTCGTGTCCCCTCAGGGCGTAGGCGATCATGGCACTTCACTTCCTCCTATCCCTTGTAGCTCTCAATATGTTTTGTCCCCTTACCCCTCTCCCAAACCCTGTTCCGTCATCCACTTACTTAAGCTCGCTAGGTATATCCCGCGTTGCTTTCCCTTGACCTTCTTTCCCTCTATCTGCCCTGTGGGTATCAGATTTTCCAAGCTTTCCTTTCTCATTACGTGTCCCAGGGGTTTCTGTAGAAATTGGTACCTTCACCCTCACCCGTATCGACAGGCACCTATACGTTAGGTGTCTGTCGATACGAGTAACCATTAGGAAATTTCGATTATTAAATCTAATGGTGTAGATTCAGATTCTGCTGTCCAGCATTTACGTGTACAACAGAATCAGAGAAATCTACCCTTGTAGGTTGAATTTAGGGATTCATTTTGAAATACCTTACAGATTCCCTTGATCGACACATAACCTGAAGAAGAGAAAAAGGGACAACGGTTGAAACGTTCTAGTAGTAAAATAAATATAAGAATATTAGTCTTACTAAAAATGATTAATTTGCAGTATAAGCAACAAAAGCCCCCGCTAATGAAAATGTTCCAATATGGTGTGAAATTGCCTGATTTCTTCAGAAATGACATTAAAAGTTTGCGTTCTATTACCGTTTAAGAGTTGTGAACAATGTAAGTTGGACTTCTTTCGCATCGCGTCGACAGAACGGCTGCCATTACTGGATTTGTTTACATACGTTTGCCTCCAGTAATCATCCGCGGAAGTTTCACTTGTCTTGATTACTGTGCAATGTGCGAAGTTTAAAATGAATACGCGATTCTAAATATAGCAGTAAAAATGAAAAAAAAAATCAAAACTGCGTACCCGAAAGGATAAAAATACGAAATTTTACTTTTTTTTAAGGATTTTTTTTTTTTTTTGAAAAACGGTCAACCCATTTCTACCCGCACGTCTATCCCTGCAGGACCCGGTATAGTATACCCAAGCGGTCACCCAATTCGGTACTGACAAGGATCGACGATGCTTAACTTCGTTGATCTTACGAGAATCGGTGTTTCAGTGCGATATGGATGTAAGCCCTTACGAAAATAGAATCGTTCAAATTAGAAACAAAACTATACAATCATTGTTCCAAGAATAACCTCAATCAAAATTCATGCTATGATTTTGCAGATATGACGTAAATAGACAATACTTGAAGTGTACACGTCTTCAATGAACGCAGTACTGAAGGAGGCAGGGAGCGGAGGAGGAAACAGTGGCTATTTTTATAGCGTTTCTGTAGTGTCCACCAGATGTACAGTGTTTGCAAGCGTTTCGCAAGTAATCTAATCGTGAAATAGAACCTCGAAGAAAGTCCTTGACGCCAGGACTCGGTTGGCGGACGAGGCAAAGGAGGGAAATGCGATCGAATTCAATGCGACGTCGAGTCAGGTAGACTGGGAAAGGCGATCGAATCCGATGCGACGTCGAGTCAGGTAGACTGGGAAAGGAGATCGAATACGATGTGACGTCTAGTCACGCGGACAGGGAAAAGAGGTCGAATACAATGTGACGTCGAGTCATGTGGACTGGGAAAGGACATCGAATCCGATGCGAAATCGTGTCAGGTGGACTGGGAAAGGCGACCGAATGCGTCGCGACGTCGAGTCAGATAACCTAGGAAAGGCGACCGAATCCGATGAGACGTCGTGTCAGATGGACTCGGAAAGGTGATCGAATGCGCAGTGACGTCGAGTCAGATGGACTGGGAAAGGATATAGAATCCGATGCGACGTCGACTTAGGTCGACTGAGAAAGGCGACCGAATCCGATTCGACGTCGATGGACTGGCAAAGGAGATCGAATCCGATGCGACATCGTGTCAGGTGGACCGGGAATGGCGACCGAATCCGATGTGACGTCGTCAGGTGGACTAGGAAAGGAGATCGAATCCGATGCGATTTCGTCTCAGATGGACTAAGAAAGGCGTTGGAATCTGATTGCGACATCAATTTAGGTTGACAGGGAAATGCGAATGAATCCGATGCTACGTCTAGTCAGGTGAACTGTGAAAGGTGATCGAATCCGATGCGCATGTTGAGTCAGGTGGACTGGGAAAGGCGACCGAATCCGACGCGACGTCGAGTCAGATAACCTGGGAAAGGCGACCGAATCCGATGAGACGTCGTGTCAGATGTACTCGGAAAGGTGATCGAATCCGACGCGACATCGACGCAAGTGTACTGAGAAATGCGATCGAATCGATGCAACGTCGAAGTTTAAATGCAATTTTGTTTGGTTGATTTGTTTAGTGGGATATCGACCTCTATGCGTTATTTAATATAGAAATCTAATCTAAACATTTTGAATGCAAATTTATGCTTTTAACTAGATATTTCGTATATAGTTTTATACTTTCAGGGCAACCCTGTGTTTTTTAGATATATAGTTTGTAGATGATAAAATGTATTGTTGGCAATTTAAAAATAAACAAAATGTGTTTTTGTAGTTAAAATAAAATGATATATATTATTGGTAATTCTAAGAAAATATGTATTGCTGTTAATTTCCATACAAAAATGAATTTTTATAATTTTTAGTGTTGTATTGATTGTCGCTTTGCGAGAAAAATGTATTTCTGCTAATTTTACTTTAAAAATGTACTGTTGATTTTTGTTGAGTGGGTGTGTTCAATATTTGCCCATAGCTGGGTCCCTAACAGGTGCTACCACCTTGGAACAGGATGAACCTGGGGGAAACGTCAATTAAGAGTTGGTGTCACGCTCTTCAAAACCTACGATTTCCTAATCAGAGGCCTTGCTGTCGGATGTAGTTTATCGTCTTACCCAGGACGTGGATGTAGTTTATCGTCAATCCCATGACGGAAATGCAATGTCAATCGTTATCGTCTGTCGTCTTCATTGTTGTTCTTTTATTGTCTTCTCACCTTAGTAGTATATGTCTCTCATATTCTCTAACAATCAGTAATCCCCTTGCGTCTTAGTGGCTTTATTGCCTTGATTGCAGTAAAATGAATAAAAACAAAACAAAAGCAATCATAAGTACGCATTTGTATTGCTCTCTTTGATATCGTAATATAGCATTTCTTGTTCCGATGTCTTTGATAAAGGCGCAATGTTCTTGGCTTATTTGCAGTCTAATTCTGCTTCGCGCTGTATTCATCAAGATTCACATCATTAGTTGGGTTAAACTGATTGTCGATGGACCTCGCTTTCATTTGCACCTGATTCCTTAGGTAATGAAACGAAGATGAATTTAGTGAGGTCCTCCAGTATCTCTCCTCTGTCGTATATTTCATTTATTGCTCCTTTTATCATAGCAGCTAAGGACCCCAAGGGAGAGGAAATTTTGGAGAGCAATGATCGTGCTTATCCTGAAGGAAGTGGTTCTGTTTGCATTTGTATACCCATATATTTATCTTGGATGTTCTGGTAGTTTAACAGTTAACACACCGGAATGTAAAATCAGCACATCGAAGTTCGAATTTCGTCTGAGTTGATTAAATTCATATATATATATATATATATATATATTCCAAAAAATATTTTTGAATATTTAAAATAAAATACTTACTGTATAAACAACTCAATTATGCAATGAACGGATGGACCACACAAGCACGCAAGCAATCAAAGAATTTTAGTATTATATAGATGAACGACGTTTCGGCCGTGGTATGCTCTGGACTTCTTCAGGTGATATACTCTGGAATTTCGAACCGATGATTTTATCTATCCATGAAAAATTTTCTAATCTGGCTACATATAGACATAAATAGAACATGGGAACTAGAGAAAAAACAATAACAAAATATTGTAAGGCTCTCTTTATTAAGACATTAAGCTTATAGCTCTTATAATTATCAGCGACGCGGGCTTGTGGTCCCAATGAGGTAGATAGGTATGTATACTCACGGGCACATATTTTTACAGGTAGGGACATACAAAAACATTCATGCGTATAGGTATTTCAATGAAGGTGATAAAACTTTCAGTTGCATAGAGATATTACCAAGGAGAAAGTTAATAAGAAAACAGCATTTGATAAAGAATTTTAAGTGATATAATGTCGCTCGCTCGATGTTGAGTAAGTCATGAATCTAACATTTTCCTGATATTTAAAGTTGTGATTTGAATGTAGCGTTAAGTTGAGAAACGGCTTTCGAAGAAGTCACTTTCAGGATTATGAGGAGAAAACAAAGAAAGACATCAAAAGGCCATTTCTGGAATAGAGAGAGAGAGAATAAAACAACATTCATGACCTACTTTTACATCAAGGGTGACATCTTGTTATTGCAGGGTTGAACTCAAATTCTGACACATTTAAAAAAGAACCTCATTTGTCATCACCGGCGTCGAGTGACGAGAAATAGAGTTTTGAAATGGAGTGAAAAATGCCATTTCTTTCTTTCTTTCTTTCTTTCTTTCTTTCAGTTTTTCTTTTTTAGTTCTTTACATTCTTTCTTTTCAAATTCAGTGTGTTGATTCTAATTCCCGTTTCTTCAAAGGGACATAGTTTCTTTCTTTTTTCTTTTCATTTAAGCTTGTTTATTTCTTTCTTTTCCTCTAAATGATATCGTATTTTCTTTCTTTTTTTAGTTCATTTCTTTCTTGTTTTCTTTTTTCGTCCTTACCTTCCTTCCTTCCTTCCTTCCTTCCTTCCTTCCTTCCTTTCTTTCTTTCTTTCTTTCTTTCTTTCTTTCTTTCTTTCTTTCTTTCTTTCTTTTCATTTTAGCTTGTTTCTTTCTTTCTTACTTTTCTTCAAAAGGATATCGTATTTTCTTTCTTTTTTTTAGTTCATTTCTTTCTTGTTTTCTTTTTTCGTCCTCACCTTCCTTCCTTCCTTCCTTCCTTCCTTCCTTCCTTTCTTTCCTTCTTTCTTTCTTTCTTTTCATTTTAGCTTGTTTCTTTCTTTCTTACTTTTCTTCAAAAGGATATCGTATTTTCTTTCTTTTTTTTAGTTCATTTCTTTCTTGTTTTCTTTTTTCGTCCTTACCTTCCTTCCTTCCTTCCTTCCTTCCTTTCTTTCTTTCCTTTTTTCTTTCTTTCTTTTCATTTTAGCTTGTTTCTTTCTTTCTTACTTTTCTTCAAAGGATATCGTATTTTCTTTCTTTTTTAGTTCATTTCTTTCTTGTTTTCTTTTTTCGTCCTTACCTTCCTTCCTTCCTTCCTTTCTTTCCTTCTTTCTTTCTTTCTTTTCATTTTAGCTTGTTTCTTTCTTTCTTACTTTTCTTCAAAAGGATATCGTATTTTCTTTCTTTTTTTTAGTTCATTTCTTTCTTGTTTTCTTTTTTCGTCCTTACCTTCCTTCCTTCCTTCCTTCCTTCCTTCCTTCCTTTCTTTCCTTCTTTCTTTCTTTCTTTCTTTCTTTCTTTTCATTTTAGCTTGTTTCTTTCTTTCTTACTTTTCTTCAAAATGATATCGTATTTTCTTTCTTTTTTTTAGTTCATTTCTTTCTTGTTTTCTTTTTTCGTCCTTACCTTCCTTTCTTTCTTTCTTTCTTTCTTTCTTTCTTTCTTTCTTTCTTTTCATTTTAGCTTGTTTCTTTCTTTCTTACTTTTCTTCAAAAGGATATCGTATTTTCTTTCTTTTTTTAGTTCATTTCTTTCTTGTTTTCTTTTTTCGTCCTTACCTTCCTTCCTTCCTTTCTTTCTTTCTTTCTTTCTTTCTTTCTTTCTTTCTTTCTTTGTTTCTTTTCATTTTAGCTTGTTTCTTTCTTTCTTACTTTTCTTCAAAAGGATATCGTATTTTCTTTCTTTTTAGTTAATTCTTTCTTTCTTTCTTTTCAAATTCGTTTTGTTGGATTCTTTCTTTCTAATTCCCTTTCTTACTTTCATTATATGTCTATATTATTCAATGAAATATATATATATATATATATATATATATATATATATATATATATATATATTCCCAGTCTTCTCATTCGCTTTCACTATCACTCCATAAAACGTCCCTATATTCTTCTGCCATTATCACCAAAAAAAAAAAAAAAAAAACACACACTTCCCAGATGTTTGAAGTTCTGCACTTGATGTTGGCATCTTCAATTCGTAACTCGCACCTTGGTCTTTTCCTTCATTCTTTCTGTCTTCTTGTTCTTGATAGTCCTTTTTTTCTCGTTTTTCCTCTACCACTCCGTCCTGTCTAGAGGGTCCAGTAGTTTTCTTTCCGTCTCAGCCATCAACACAATATCATCTGCTTATCTTATATCTTAAAGATTTTGCCCACCGATACTAAATATTCGAGAATCGCCAACTTCCTTAGGATAGCATCGCTGTAGAGATTGAATAAATCTGGGAAGCCGAAGCATCCTTGTCTCACGCAAGAGATTATTATAATGCACAATGCTTAATTTAAAATGAATATCACGTCTATTGTTTCGAGTAAAGAAACCCTGCATTGAGTTGTCATGTTACAAATGTTGGAGTGTGTCATCAAGGAAAACAGATTTTCGAGACAAATGACAAAAGAATTGTTTCTTTTTTTTTTTTTTTTAAATAAATGCTGTAAAATATAACATTGCATACAAGGTGGCATCGACAGAAGTCATGTTTTCAGCGCTTGACAAATTCTCGCAGATTGTTTTTAACAAGAATATCAATGTCCGCGTCATATTTAGAAATCTTCATTTAACAGATAATTCACTTCGGAGAAAACTCATTTTCACGAGTTGACAAATCACACAATTTTTTTTATTTTTTTATTTTTTATTTTTTATTTTACGGATTTTTAACTTTTTGCGGGAATTCCTTAAAGTCATAAGGGTACAACGTGTACTGCAGCCATGACAACAACGGTGTACCTAAGTCAAGATAACCTGCCAGAGTTCATCCCTCTCCAGGCAAGTTTAGAAATTAAGATTTTCCTTTTGGCTAGATAGGTTGTTAGCTTAAGGCATGAGATTCATTATGCCTGCCTATGTAACCAAGATGAGGAAGAAGATAGATTCAAATAATTACTTGATTGATTCGTTTTTTACGGTTTATCAACCCTTTTTTAGGTTATTTAAATCCAGAAATATTTTTAGATTGCCAGAATTTCTTTTTTTATTTAGATAATAATGGTTTTAGTGAAACTGTTTCGTGATATCTGTCCTCCCATCAAAAAACTGTTCACAATTTTCAGGGATTCTTTTTTACAAGTGCCGGTAAGAAAATTGCAAAAAGAAAATTTTAAAAAGTTTAATTGCCAAGTAGTACGTCACCATAGAAGAAACTTAAATTATTGCAACATGGCGGCTTCAACCTTAACAATATAAGGTATACAGATGACACAAACATGGAAAGATAATTAGAAGATTTCTTGTTGGAGATCGTGAAGGAAAGCGAGAAGAAAGGACTAAACAAGAAGACAGAACGACTGGATGAGTCCAAAATGCAAATTACAAATAAGGGGTAACGAAATCAAACAAGTACAAAAATTTAAGGTCGCAATTTACTGACTATGTTTGAAAAATAAAACATTCCTTTAACTCTAGATAAATTCATAAATAAATCCATGCATTCAGTTAACAGTAAAAATAAAATCATCCTTGATAATAAGTATAGCTTAAATCGCGCGGATATACGAAACATTTGGACAATTTTTACATAATTTATGTCCAGAAAACAAAGAAATTACACAAGAAAAAAATGAATAAAAAACTTAACCGTGGTAACTTGTCAGTCATTTGTAACGAAACTTGTATAAAAGCGTGATTGGTGCACACACACACACACACACACACACACACACACACACACACACACACACACACACATATATATATATATAGGCAACATATTTTCATACATTAAGAATATTAATATGTACGTTGGGCTTACAACAACGACAATGACGAGAAGACTAACGTTTCACTTGAACGATCATAGTTCGATCTTTTTCTTTTTTTCTATGTGCCCTGTCCTTTTAGGACGTAGGCGATCATGGCTCTCCACCTCCTTTTATCTCTTGCAGCTCTCAACAAATTCCTTCCCTCTGCTTCCTCCCACAGACCATGTTCTTCCATCCACGTGCTTAAGTCAGCCAGGTATGTCACGCATTGTTTTCCCTTGTCTCTCCCTCTATTCGACCCGTGAGCATCAGATTCTCCAGGCTCTCCTTACTCATTAAACTTAAATTAATGCAACATGCCGGCCACAATCTTAACACCATAACGCGTATGCAGATGGCATCGAGTTGAAAGCAGACACAGAAAGAAAGCTACAAAAACTCCTATGGAAGGTAGGTTTAGGAATTAAGATTTTTCTTTCAGCTAGATTGGTTGTTACCTTAAGGCATGGGAGATATGTAATCAATATCAGAAAGAATGTAGTTTCTAAGGGTATTAACGCGAAATTATCAACCCTTTCCATGTTATTTGAAACCATATTTGAAAATATTTTTAGATATATTTTTGGGGGGATAATAATGCTTTACTGATACAACTCATACTAATTAACCCATAGCTGGGGGAGAAGAGGTAGATCCATACCTTTCCCAAGGGTATTTGCACATAACTCAATATAACGAACCCGACTGGAATTGAAACTCAGTTCTCCGATTTTCGATCCATAACACCACCCACACATCCAAGCTTAGAGTAGCT
Organism: Acanthosepion pharaonis; assembly: GCA_903632075.3. Lineage (NCBI taxonomy): Eukaryota > Metazoa > Mollusca > Cephalopoda > Sepiida > Sepiidae > Acanthosepion > Acanthosepion pharaonis. Next base: position 3,632,979 of record CAHIKZ030002446.1, read on the forward strand.
AGTATTCTAAAGCGATCACCCATTTACGAAATGACCAGGATCAACGTTGCTTAAATTCGGAGATCTTACGAGATGTCCGTAAGCATTATTCGAGATTTTATAAAATTATTTGTAAATAGAAATTAAACCCGCCTCCTTGCACGGGCGGGGCGGGGCGGGGCGGGGCGATGCGATGCGAGGCGGATTTAATATGTTCCTAGACAAGATTTTAGGAAAAAAAACACAGCCATACAGAAAACAGCCATAACTTCTATTTGTCGGCGCAAAAAAAGTAATTGAGAAAACATGTAACATTCACAATATTGATATCAGATACAGAAAGGAAACTAAGAAAAACGACAAAAGGTAGTGAAGAAAAGTGAGAAGGAAGAACTAAAAATCAATTGAAAGAAGATGTTATGTATGATTATCAACAAAATGAACAGCACAACATACAAATTACAAATTGCAGATAGCAAAATAAAGCAAGTACAACAATTTGAATATCTAGGAAGGGATTTGACATAAAACGCAAAGTGCGACATTGAAATCCTAAGGATTATTGCAAGAGTGGATTATACATTTCAGAAGCTAACCAAAATATTAAGAAATAGAAGAATACTGAACTGTTATGTAATGTCAGTCCTCCTATATGGCAGTGAATGCTGGATAATCTCCTTACAGATGAAGAAGAGACTTGTATCAAGAGAAACAAAGAAAAGGGTACTGAACTGTTATGTAATATCAGTCCTCCTATATGGCAGTGAATGCTGGACAATCTCCTCACAGATGAAGAAAAGACTTGAAGCAAGAGAAACAAAGAAAAGAGTACTGAACTGTTATGTAATATCAGTCCTCCTATATGGCAGTGAATGCTGGATAATCTCCTTACAGATGAAGAAGAGACTTGTATCAAGAGAAACAAAGAAAAGGGTACTGAACTGTTATGTGATATCAGTCCTCCTATATGGCAGTGAATGCTGGACAATATCCTCACAGATGAAGAAGAGACTTGATGTAAGAGAAACAAAGAAAAGAGTACTGAACTGTTATGTAATATCAGTCCTCCTATATGGCAGTGAATGCTGGACAAGCTCCTCACAGATGAAGAAGAGACTTGATGTAAGAGAAACAAAGAAAAGAGTACTGAACTGTTATGTAATATCAGTCCTCCTATATGGCAGTGAATGCAGGGCAATCTCCTCACAGATGAAGAAGAGACTTGAAGCAAGAGAAACAAAGAAAAGAGTACTGAACTGTTATGTAATATCAGTCCTCCTATATGGCAGTGAGGACTGGACAATCTCCTCACAGATGAAGAAGAGACTTGGAGCAAAAGAAACAAAGAAAAGAGTACTTAAAAAATCTTAAAAAATATTGTTGAAATTAAGTACAATTGAAAAAAATTATTAAACCGCGATGTAGGGTTTTTGTCAAAGTATTTTCCCAAACAAATCAGTTTATTAAATAATTGATCGAAACCTTTGAGTTTGTAAATCTCGACAAAAATGTTAGCGATAACTTCAAGAATACTGTGAGGATTTCAATACGCGTCAACCTCTTGCAAAAATTCTAGTATCATAAAAAGTTTATTCTCAGTGACTTATCAGTCATCTTCAATAAAACTTGTAGATATATGAATCATTAAAATTATCCATAATGGGTTAAAAATATGCGTAAATTTAACTGTATTAAATAATAAATAATATTCCTGTTTTCTTGAAAGATTACTAGCCATTTAAATTAGGACCGTCGTTACCTAATTTATTAACATTCATAGATTGTGTAAAACCGGTCAGTTTTCCGTCTATCATCAGGTTACTTCATTAAATTTGGGCGTGTGATACGAGCGTTCGTGCACTCTTGCAGATTTGTATCTGCGTGTGTGAAAATATGGAAGGCGCATATTGTGGAACGGTTCCTGTGGTGAAATGTGAATTCGACGTGGCGTGTTCAATTCCTGCTCGATTCATTCATTTTGCGCTGGCTTACGGCCACTTCACGTTGAAACACCGGTCACCGAAGTTAAGCAACGTCGATCCTGGATAGTTGAATGTGCGGGTGATTTAATAGATAATTGTTAATTGGAGAGCCGAGTTTCAAGTCCCGTTATGTTCGTTGTTTTCACTTACGCGCAAATTCTCTTGGGAAAAGCATGAATTCACCTCTTCTCCCTCCGCTATGGGTTAATTAGTAATATTTGTATTTTCTTCTTGATGTGCTCCGTCCCATCGGAACGTAAGTGATCATAGCTCTGTACAACTTCCTGTCCCTTACTTGTATTATTTACATTATTCGGACTGTAATCCTCATTTTCATTGCCATATTCAATACCTGGTCGCCAAAAAAAAAAAAAAGAAAATAAAAAAAAATAAAAAAAAAAGATAAAAAAAAAAGCAAAGCAAAACAAACAAAAACAAACATGTAGATTATGAGTTATTAAATGAAATTAACTGAAACTGAAATATCCCAAAAAACGTATTTCACCTGAAGAAGACCTACATCGGCCGAAACGTCGAACATATAACAATATGATGAGGACAGCAGTCGGAACAATGTAAATAGTTTAAACATATTTACACTATTCTGTCTGTTGTTCTCATCATTATTACCATATTCACGACGTTTCGACCGCTGTACGCTCCAGTCTTCTTCAGGTCATATTTGTTGGAATTTCGAACTGAACCCTTTATTTAGTGCACGGAGATAGATTGTTCTAATAACACGTTTCATGCCTTTGGATATCTTAATTTCAATTAATTCTCCTTGATAACTCCATTTTGTTCCCTGTTTTTGAGGCCAGATATTGAACTCAACCAACTAATGCTTTAATCCACTGAGCCATGTTTTCTTGGAGGCATTAGTGAGTGAAGTTTTGAGACTTATAAGCAACCACCATTTTTACCAGAGCTCATATTACAATTTTTATGTTATTGTTATTTCTGTTATTGTTGTTTTTCTCTCGCTTTTTGTATTACTGGTTCCCATATAGGAGATGTTTGTGGCCTAGCATATGAACTAATTCCTTAAGTTTTCATATTTTCCAGGGATGTTCTCTGTCTATTATTTCAACTTCATCCCACTTAGAGAGGTGCAACTTTCGGAAAATAACTGTGACATTTCTGTATTTATTGAACAATTTACTTCATGCCACATTGACTGAAAAACCTACCAGTAGAAAAGAATTCTCCTATTACCATATTAGTACAAAAACGCACAATCTTAAAATTTAAAAATTCAACCTCGGCGTTGCGACCGCACGCTACAAAAAAATTTCTTACAATTAACAATAACACATTTCTAAAAACATATTTCGGATAAACATCTATTCTTTCGTTGTCCTGTTATTACCGAGAAGTAAAAAATCTATTTCCATACCTGATGATGTTTGTATGCACAGATGAAAGCTTGTAAAAAAATGAATATGGTTTCATCGCTACACAGGAATTACTATGTTTCAAAAAACAGAAGCTACAAAACTTCAAATTAAATTATAGAATTAAATTAAATTAAAGTCCCTAGTTTTGTTTCATTTTCAAGCGAATTTTGGAATAACATATTTTGAAATTTACTGAGTTTTGTAAGCACATACATTCATAATATTAGTTTCTATGGACATGGGGAAATCCAATCATTTTAACAACGGGCGGTAGGGTATTCTTTTTTATTGACAACTATTGTATCAAAATATTAGTTACTTTCGAAAAGAGGTTAAGTCAAGGTGGCGTAGGGTGCCTTTTCAAACGAACGATGACATCCGTTCAACGCATGTCGTCTAGTCTTTTTCAAGGACAGAAAGTTTTTCGGTACTTTTATTTCGCCGTTAAATTTGTACTTGTATACATAAAGATTTTTATAGAAGGTTTGTTTGTATATGAATACGTCGTATTGAACTACAGTTTTAAAATATTATTCTTAATAATAGACTATACATCTTTTAAAAGAAATAAATGTAATAGAATTTCTTAAATTATTTAAAAATTATTTAAATATCAAATATAAATATGTATATTTCATTTATCAGCCTCTTTATTTTTTAAACATTGCTTAAGGAAAATTTTTTGACAATGTCGGTGTGACGTCACCCGGGCCCTCCGCCCCCTCCCCCCGCCGTCCTGTCCTGTGACGACCAACTGACTTGGTATTGGTCGCGGCACTAATTGTGACGCTCTAACCCTTTGCTGATTCGGATGGGAATCTGGTTAGATTCGATATCAGCTTTGTCGTTCCCAGCTCGCCTCCAACGTCTGGTTACCGAAGTAACTGCTTTGATTTCTAGTCTAACCTACCCGCGTTGTGATTTGATTTTAGGTATATGAAATCAATCAGTCGCCGGGCCGCAATGCAAGCCGAGTCCGAGCAAAGGTAACACCGCACAAGTATATGTAAAAGAAAATAAAGTAACAACTCGAAAAGTTCAAATGTGTTAAAAAAACGAATAACAATATTTTATATTTGGTCGCTGAATATAGGACTGCGTCTTTCTCCCAAACCGCTAATATGAATACGTGACGTGCGTTTGTTAGGCGAGTCTTAACATCTTAAGTTGTTTTTCAAGAAACTGTTTTTTTTTTGTATTTTCAGGCGATATTCGTAAAACTGGTTTTTGGTGGTGTGAGTCTAAGTCGTTCTTCAAAAATAAATTGTTCTTGGTTTGAAGTTGAAGTCGGGATGCGTGGATCTTCAGTCAGCTTCGTGCGAGGCGGGTCTCAGAGCTCACAGCTCAACTCTGCGTCTCTCTCTCCAACTGCTTTCTGTGTTTCTCCGTTCACTCGCTGCGACTCTGCTTATATGGACGCCTACCAAAACCGGGGTGGGCCTGTCGGGGTTTGAGGTTCCTTGATAATTCTAAATCCACAATAATGATTTTCTTTGTTTTCGGACAGGAAAATTTATTACTTTCCATTTTTGGAAGTCCATTACTTTCTACTTTAAGAGAATCGTCCTCCCAAATTCTTCCTTTCTCATATTGGTATCTCACACCAATCCCCTCAGAGGGCGTCAACAGGTTTACCTTCTTTCTCATAGTTTACCTTCACCTACCGCTCACGCCACAATTCAGCCAATGAACACTCAGCAGCGTGGGTGTTTGCAATTATCGCTCAAAGGAAAAAAAAATTATCTTCCTTTTTTTTCTTCTTTCTTTCTCTTCACCGAGCAGACCTCCAACAACTCGTAGTGTGGTCCCTAATCTCTATTTTAACCGAAAGTCACCTGGACTTTATCAATCGAGATTTCCGCCAGCGTCAAGTGGGTGGTTAACTGGACGTATTGCTAATTATCTCTCCCGGTATCAAACTTTTATCATATTCAGGTCTGGACAATAAAACTGGTGGTCTCTTTCCAAAAACAATGACGTCTCCGAAAGATAGTTAATGGTTTATTCTTTCCCTCTCTCTCTTGGGTGGCCTTCAACTGAAGTTTTTCTCGGTCAATGCGAGACCTGATTAATATTATCTCCCAGCTTCTGTTTCGTAGGGGCCACTTGACCAATTTGAAACTTTCATTATTGCCATGGGCAGATGGCTATCTCTTATTCGCCGCCCCGTAACATAAATTAATTCGACAGATCCGATATCTTAAGAATAATTATTTCAACTTCTTCTCGTTTTAATTATTTCTCGCTTTTCATTTTCACGCGACCGCTAAATAGTGTCACATCGGCAAAGAGCTATTTCATTTCTTTTCATTTCTTTGATTAAGTACATTTTTAATTTTATAAACCTAGTAATATATAATTTCTCATTTACGCACAAAGGACATGGGTCATTTAATGACCTACATATTCTAGCTTTTCTTATTAATTTTCATTTCACAGTAGGTATTTTATTGGCTTCTTTTAAGTGCCAGAAATATTACGATAGAGACGTCTGATTTCGGTATTTATTTATCCTAAAAGAACTGTGATGTTGGTTAAACCAGGGAAAAAAGCTCGTCAGAGCAATTGACGTGAAAATATTTGTAGAAAGGACAGAAGGAAGCCACATCACGTCTGTGAGAAAATGACTGAAGTCGAGATGCCAAGTCAGGATCGATTACATTGCAAATCCTTCTTTGGATTTTGTTAGAACCACTAGATGAATAGCAGAGGCACCAGACCAGTATTCAATGCATGGACAAATGGCACACACACACACACACACACACACACACACACACACACATATATATATATATATATATATATATATATATATATATATATATATTAATGAAAAAACCAAACCGTTGATAGAACCAACGGACAACTTGCCAAAACCTAAAATTCTCTTGAAGTCTCCAACAACAATGACAACAAAACTGAAAAAAGAAATAGAAAAAAGGCCTAAAAGACAAACCTACCTACCCATGTAAAGCGCTTGAACACTAGATTGCCTTAACAGAGCCAAAAGTGCCAAACAAATTTTTCGCGTTCTTCAGACAACTTGAGCGTTTTAGATATTGATTTTCCAAGCATATCTTAGATGTGGCACAAGGCCGAAAGTATGGGACACCCCCTTAGGATCGAACCCACTCTACAGTCTGTTTTAGCGAGACAAACCTGCTAACCATTACACCACGTCGAGGCGTCCTTGAGTGTATTTTATATATAAACGAGAAAAGAAATAATTTTCTTTACCAACGCGTTTTGTCTCTTAATCTAGGTATAAATCCTGCGATTTTATTTCGTAAGTTGTATTTATACATAGAAATAATGCCGCGGAAAATATCGTTAAGTTTTCAATTTATTGAATTAAAAAAATGTAAACTATGGAAATCGTTAATTATTGCCTGATAGACGAAAGTGAGTAAGGATTGTTATTCTTGAATTTCTATTTTACTTATTTATTTTTTAATGAAATTATTATTCATTTTTATGTATTATGTTTATTTTGTTTAATTATCTATGTATTAATTAATTTCTTTTAAACTACCTTAAAAGAACTCTCCGGAGTATTATTTGGGCGTCTGGTCTAAAACTAAAGTGACCTCTGGTCCAGCTTAGAAAACAGCAATGATAATTTTGAAGAAATAACTTTAAATTCCTCGATTCACTCCATGGAACTTCAAAAGCTCACTTTAACTCTGATTTGGGCTAGAAGTCCAATTCCGCTCAAAAATCCGGTTTGGTCAGAAATTCAAATTCAGGCCGAAAATTGATTTCTTCAAATCACAAGCTCAGTGGAAATTCAATTGAGTTCTTTAAATCGCAAACTCTGCGGAACTTCAAAACCTCATATCAGGAAATCTATTACTTTAATTCTGATTCCTTGGCATTTTAAAGAAATAAAACTGATTTCCTCAATTCATGAAGGTTTCGAGATAGTTTAAACTGAAGTAAAGATTAAAGATAAAAAAAAAATAAAATAATCACAAAAATATTTTGTTACTTTAAAATCAATTTAACTTTATAAATTTTTTCACTAATTTTTTTCAGTTATTTTAAAATTTGAATTTTTAACTGTTCCTTCCTCATCCGGACACAAATCCCAATGTTGAATGTTCAAGCACCAGATGAAGGGCGGATTTTAAATCTCTGGGTTATCCTTATTCCAAAATGGTATCAGGTCTATGTAGAGGGTAATGGGATTGATTTAGATAATAGGTAATTACAATAAAGAGAGCTATAATTATAGCTCACAGGTAACTTTGAATCACTGCACATAGGAAATCCACGGCTACTAAGTTTGATCATTATAACATAGAGCAAGTGGGATCCGAGTTAGAAGCGTGTCAGATACACGGGCCGACAGACAAGTATAATTTGCTGTTATTTATTTAGATATTAGGTTGGTGCAAAAATAATGTCGTTTTTTGACGTTCAACTTCAACGTATTCAACGACATTGCACTAACCTAATAGATAGATTTGAATTTTGAACTATTCTTTCCTCGTCCAGACACAAATCCTGAATGTTGAAGCACCAGATGAAGGGGAGATTTTCAATCCCGTGATTATCCTGATTCCAAATAGGTATAATATGTTTATATATAGCAAGTGTAGCCCGAGTTAGAGGGCTTTCTAACGCAAGGAACGGACAGACAGAATTTGCCGTTTATTTATCTAGATATATAAAGGTCTTCAGTTAACTGCTTTTTTTTGCTGTATTAAACATTTTAGCTCATGTGTGTTGACTTGAGAAACGAGCATTTCCTTTAAGAAAGGAGATATTTGAAAAGTCCTGGCAGTACGTTAACATTTTCATAAGAATCGATAATTGCACTCTCAACAACCTTTCGTCTCAGTAAGTTATTTTCACTTTTAATAAGTATAGCATTCTTGAGATCGAAGGTGGGGTTGAAATTATTGGTAAACCCAGACAGAAATTCCGGAGTGGAGCCCTGAAGGAAGTTGATTGTCAAACTTCCGGCAACGTGTGTGTGTGTGTGTGTGGGGGGGGGCATGTGACCTGGGAAGCGCACGGTCTACATATATCGTCACCCAAGTCTGCACCCTGCGGAGGTCACTCAAGTCTCAGTACCAAATGACTGAATTTTCACCAAAGAGTGCACTAACATTAAATCGTAAGATAAACCGATGCCTACTTACTTACCATATATATATATATATATATATATATATATATATATATATATTATAGGAGATTATAATAAAAACATTTTTAAATCGCTACGCAAAAGCATTCATATTTCGATACTATGATTGCACTTCCTCAGACGATGGTAGGTGACGTATTGAAACATGAAAGCTTTTGTGTAGCGGTTTAAAAATGTTTTTATTATAATCTCTTTTAATAAAAATATAATAATAATAATTTGCTCTACTTTGTATTGAGCACTTTTTTCAAAGTAAATGCTACGAATAATGGATTTTTAACCCATTGTTCTTTTCTCATTTTTCCTTCGTAGAAAAACTCACATTCAGACTAATCAACCCTGCGAAAAACGAGATAGGAAAAATCAGCAAAAACATATTGGAAACTAGCAACACCAGCCTAAGGGAAAAATTAGGTCTTAACGCATGGAAAAACACCAAAGCTGTCACAGAGTAGTTTACAGCAATAGAAAACAAGAACAATACTACTACTATTCGACATATTGGATTTCTATCCATCCATCACGGAAAACATTTAATGACGCTATACAACTAGCACAACAGCATGTAAAAATCACGGACGGAAATATTTAAATAATCAAGCACTTCTGCAATTCAATGCTGTTTCACAATAAGGAACCATGCGCAAAGAAACAAAATCACGACCTATTTGATATAACAATGGGTAGTTACGATGGAGCATACATGCGAATTAGTAGACATACTCATCCTCTCATACCTAGTCAGGATCCTGGAAAAAAAGGACACGGCACTATAACCATTGGATTCAAAATAGAAATAAATGCAGGTACAACAACAGTAAACTTCCTTGATGTCACTCTTAACCTGAACAACAATACATACAAACCGTACAAAAAAGATAATGACACCCCAACTTACGTACACACATCCTCCAACTATCCACCTTCAGTCATCTAACAAATACCCACATCAATCACTTTTCGTACAGAAATGTATTATCTTTAATATATATATTGTTGAGAAACTCGAGATGACAAGCAGGAGCAATAGACCAGATATGGCAACAGTATTCAATGCATATATATATATATATATATATATATATATATATATATATATATATATATATATATATATTAACAGGGTGTGGGTAATGAGACTGTACCAACATTAATCGGTCCTCGTGAGAAAAGGAATGGACAATTGTACTAACAGTGTCCCAGGTAACATCAACATACAAGTTCCCATGAAAATGGCCGTACTAGGAACATCCCATATACTAAGAAATGTGCTATCAATTAAATGACAATTCTCCTATATAGCCTAAGGGCCATAGTTTGGACCCAGCTCTACAGGATACAAAGCAGGAAACAGAACTTGCACAAATAATAATAATAATAATAATAATAATAATAAATATCAAGTTGGAGTCACAGAGCAGGATATCAGCCATAAACATTTTAGCTGTTCTTGTACAATACAGTGCTAACTTCCTTAACTGGAATTAATCGAATGAATGTTAAAACGAGAAAGCTTTTCACTTGCCACCTCATGCCTCATCCTAAATCCGATGTTGATCGTCTGTATGTTCCCAGATCCGAAGGAGGTAGAGGATTAGTTCAACTAGAAGTGCCTTACAAAACAACAACAATCGGTCTTCAAAGATGCCTGGAAACTACAGAAGACTGGATGATGATCTGTGTCAAAGAACATGAAAGAAATAAGAAACTTTATTCCATGATAAAGGAAGCCAACAAATTCAAAAGGGAATTTCAAGTAGGCAAAAAATGCAAATAAACCATAATACAACCTTTTGCAGCAGCAAAGAACCTAAAAAGGAAAGCAAAAACAAATGCAATGGCCCAAATTTTGAAATATTGACAGGATAAACCTCTTCAGTCAACACTTTTCCTTTACCTTCAAAAAACTACCAACATAAAAGGATCTTGAGGTGGAAATCTACAAAACGAGACACATAAGACATCAGTAATTCCAATTGTAGGTTGAGTCCTCGGATTGATTAGAAAAGTGTCCGATAGACTCATTGAAACGGTTCCTTGTAGCCCATGACTTGAAGAAATAAACAAAATTGTTCTTGCAAGTACAACTCACAGCTTACGAAGAGCTTATCTATGTAAAATTTGTGTGATTTTTAGGGGTTTTTTTATTTATAAAAATGATCAGTAGAAAATGGCCATAAAGCCATTCCTGACCTTAGATCTCTGGTTAGGACCGGGAAAGAATTGTATATACAACAGAAACCAAAGGAAATAATAATAATAATAATAATAATAATAATAATGATGGCAAGATAAACCGCTTCACGGTCTATACTTTGCCCATAGCAAACAAGTCGATGTAGACAAAACCCGTACTCATCAGTTGTTACGTAGTGCAGAATTAAAAGCTGAAATCGAAGCTTTTATTCTTGCTGCGCAGGACCAATGTTTGCTAACTAGAAATTACCAAGCACCATATATGGCTTATCTTTCTGTTGGTAAGATTAATTTAGATTTAATATTATTTTCTATTAATCTTCTAGTAGCGTTAGTAACATTTTGTACGGATATATTAGTATTTGGTTGGCCTTTTGACATTTTACATTGATTCGTTATTGTTATTAACACCTTATATACAGAACATTTAGTCAACAGTTGTATATTAATTTAATAAGTAAGATCTATTCGCTTAAATTATTCATTGGTTTCTTAAAGAGGCTGGTCGTTTTTTTTTTCTTGAAACTCACAGGGTACAGCTTGTCTAGTTTTTTGTTAGATTACCATTTATTTTTCTCTAGGAAATGACATTGTATGGTGAACAATATTGTAGCCATTTACAGCCTCCCGGGTTTGGCACCAGATTGCTGTCTTTCATTCTAAATCTATGGGTCAGAACCCATTAAGGAAAGAGAGCCTCTTAATTTTTGCTTCTTTCCTTAACTTAAATTTAACGTAGATCATTCTGATTGGTTGATCTGAGTAGAGCCCACAAACCCTATAACCACCTCCTCACTTTTACTTTCTTTCTTTTTTCTTCTTTTTCTCGTAAAAAGCGGTTATATTTTGCTTTTAAATTTCAATAAATCGTTCACATAGTAGTCATTTACAATTGCCTGATGAGATGCGTTGATTAGCATTGGAATACGACTGCTATTTTGTACCGTTTTTTGACATGTTTTTGATTTAATATCCTAAAATAAACAATATTGCTATACTTTGTATTGAGCCTTCCTTTAAATTAAATGTTACGAAGGTTGGAATTTTCCTCTATTCGTTGTCATCTTACATTGGACATATCTATCTATCTATCTATCTATCTATCTATCTATCTATATATATATATATATATATATATATATAATAAAAAGGCTTAAACACTAATATTCCATGGTCATAATTTATTCCATTGGAATCGTAAATACATGTATATTTACTACTAATATTATCAATATCTATCTATCTATCTATCTATCTATCTATCTATATATATATTATTATAATGTCTGTCTATCTATCAATCTATCTATCTATCTTTTATAATATCTATCTATCTACCTATCTATCTATCTATATATATATATATTTTATAATATCTATCTATCTGTATGTGTATATATATATACATATATATATATATATATATATATATATATATATATATATATATTATAATATCTATCTATCTATATTTTCTATCTATCTATGTATCTATCTATGTATCTATCTATCTATCTATCTATCTATCTATCTATCTATCTATCTATCTATGTTTTGAATAATAAAAATACTAAAAAATGTAAATTTTCAGAAACACCGTGTTGTATATTAATAGTTTTTTGCTTTATTATTTCAATTAAGCTCCTCGACTAGTTTCGGTCAGCATGGCCATCATCAGGAGAGAAAAAATCCCTGCTTGTTAGTAGCAGTGAAATACAGGAGTGAATGACTATTTCTAAAGGAAGTGAAATTTTAATAAAGATGAGAACAACAGTCCGAACAATGTAAATAATGTAAATAGTTAAAATACCATATCATAGAAATATAGACAGATCCTGAAGGAGGCCGGAGCGTATAACGGCCGAAACGTTGTGAATATGGCAACAAAAATGAGGGCAACAGTCCGGATAATGTAAATAGTGTAAACAGTTACAATACCTCATCTCAGAAATATAGACAGAAGTTTTGAGTTAAATTCTGAAAGTGATTGACATAAAAACTAAGAGGACACGTTAAACTTTAGGAACGGGTAATATATTTTGGTGAAACTGTTGTAATAATATGCTAGAAGACAATTAGAAAGCTTATCCTTAAATTGGACACTATTTTTCGAACAGCCGAATATTATTTTCCAGTTTATACACGTCACGTATTTGAGAACAACCTAATACAACATAGAGTCGTCATCCCAATATTGGTCTGCCTAAACTGCCATGTCTAGAAATTACAAAGATAAAACCAGAGCCTTATCGGTTCAATTCCAAGTCACCCTTCCTAGTTTAACTAATCCGGGGACAATGACTGACCTGGCTCTGTTTGCAGACATCTTTTGATTAGTTTTCTTTCGGTGAGTAAATAATAGAACACTAATGCTTTTTAGATTACATGGATGACCTTTTGTTTCGTATGGTGAGTGCAAGCGGTGAGGTCGTTTGAACTGATGCACTAAGTCGCTTGCATGGCATTCTCAGTGTGAGGCACGTATTACGGCAAGGTGGTAGCTTCACGTTTTTACAAATCGTCGATTATCTAATCGCTGTTAATCTCTCAATCTGCGCATATCTGACATACACACACAATCGGCTGCGCGCGCACACACACATATACAGAACAAAATCTGTTATGACAGCTCACAATATACCAGCGCCTCATACAAACACAGGCTAGTGATTTTCATCAAATTGAAACCGAAAAATAATTTATCCTCTGAGTGTAATTACATTTATCAGATCAAATGAATTCCTTTAAAATTTAAATTAATTTTTCAAATCCCATTTTTTTTAATTACCTAATTAAATTTATTATAAATTGATTTATCTTGATTGTAATCATCACAAGTTTTAGATTCGTTTTGCCTTATGGACTTTTTTCATTAGTCCCAGAAAATTAAAGTATAAATGATAATTCTTCATCACAGATACTGAGATATAAATCCAATTTTAAATAAAATTATATATGAATACATAGAATTAGAAATTCGTACAACTAGAATTTAGATATGAGCTTATAATTTAGATATGAACTTATAATTTAGATATGAAGTTATAATTTATACATGAGCTTATAATTTAGATATGAACTTATAATTCCATTCGAATGTAGAGGTTACGTTGACGTGACCCAAAAACAATGCTTGAATCCAAGATCATTTTTCTAATAAGGGGGTCGAAACCGCTTTGTAACAGTTGTTATATATATATATATATATATATATATATATATATATATATATATATATATATATATATAATATCATAAAAAACAATTTATATCTATTATTAAATAGCAATGTTAATGTGATTAATGACGAAATCAAATCGCTAACAAGACTTAATGAGACATTAACTTATTATGAATTCGTTGAATAATAAGATCCTTATATTCGAGTTGTTGCCAGATGGAAGACCCATGCCAAGTACTTTCGACAATTTTAAATTGTCATCTTCAGGGCAAGAGGGACAGAAGAAAACGACGGTGAACCTACTTGGTGAGCTTGAGTAAATGGATGGTGGGACAAGTTTTACGAGGAATAACAAAAGTTAAAATTAAAAGTTGCGTAGGACAGGAAGTTGTGGAGAGCGATAATCGCCTACGTCCTGAAGTGATACGGCACACAGAGAAAGAAAAACGAGATTGATTAAATGGATGTCGAAACAACGTTTAGGAGAAATAACAAATAGACAAAATTCATTAAAAGCTACAAAGAACAGGAAAATGTGGAGAGCCATAATCGCTTACGCTTTGAAAGAACACGGCACAGAGAAAAAGAAGAATGAGCTTGAGTGAATGGATAGGAGAGATAACAAAAAGACAACATTTATTAAGAGCTACAAATGACAGGAAATTGTGGAGAGCCATGATCGCCTAAGTCCTGAAGGGACATGGCATTTAGAAGAAGAAAAACGTGCTTGAGTAAATGGATGGCGAAACAACGTTTAGGAGAAATAATACAAAGAAAAAATTATTAAGTGCTAAAAAGGACAGGAAGATGGGGAGAGCTGTAATCGCTTACATCCTGAAGGGTCCAGGCACATAAAAAAGAGGAGGAGGTTCAGGAAATGGAATGCGGAACAGAGTTTGGGCGAAATAACAAATAATTTATTAAGAGCTACAACTAACAGGAAGTTGTGGAGAGTCATGTTCGCCTACGACCTGAAGGAACACGGCTCATAGAAGAACAAGGAGCTTATGTAACGGGAATACCTAACAGGGTTTGGGAGAAAAAAGCAGAAAGACAAAATTCTAAGTGCTACAAGGGACAGGAAATTGTGGAGAGTCATGATCGCACATAAAGATGTAGTAGGATCAGATTTACGCCAGGAAATATAAGAAGATTGAACTGGATTTAACGCCAATCAGGAAATATTTGATCCGTGGTGATCCCAAAATGTATTGGGTCCAATTTAAGAGATGCAAAATATCTGTCGTAACGTGTGTTTACCACAGAAATTCAAAAGACCTAAGAACTTCAAGAGTAATACTAGAAGGTGCCTCCAAAGACGCCAACTCCAAAATCGATCCTGAAATTATATGGAGCGAAGACAGAAATAGACACCAAGACAATCAATCATCGAATGATAAAAAAAATGGTTTCTGAGTTGCAGGATCGGCGCATCCTTCCGCTTAATAAATTAATCATTCGGAAATAAATATTTAACATTTTTCAATAACTGGACCGCGTTCCTGCCGAAAAAAAAAAAAAAAAAATGCTTCGTGATCCCTCTGAAGAATATTAAGTCTCTAGACGAACAAAATCAGGAAGGAGATAGAGACGGATATATGCGACATCAGTTCACAACGGCACGGCTTCAAATAGATTCCCTGACTTATTCACCCGTCTTCTTCGCCAAGCAACTTGACACATTCTTCCTCACCAAACTACGTGACACTTACACTCTTCCTCGGCAAGCTACATGACATACACTCTCTCTCACCAAGCTATGTGGTACTTACTCTTCTTCACCAAGCTACGTGACACTTTCCTCCTTACTTTCTACTTGCGTCTTTTTTCTCACACATACACGCGAAGAAATCGCATTTCTTTTGATCTGCACAAACAAGAAACTTTAACGCAAAAGCTTTAACACTCATACAAGCTGAAAAAAATTAGCTGCTAAAGCACGAAAATAAAAAAAAAATAATATTTAAAAACTTTTCCCGACTTCTTGTGCTTGTTGGTGCACAGAAATAAACAACGAAGTAAAACGAACAAGTAAATAACATAAGTGATCTACATACGGAGGGAGAGCGCAGAATCCCTTACATTCTAGTAAGAAGATCGAATGTTAGACGAAAGACCCGAAACCACATGCCCTCAATTGAATTGATGATAATAATGAGTTCAGAAATAAATTAATAAATCCTTTACATATGGATATTTTTGTGTAGTGTTCGACGTCACGTATATTTTAAAAGTTTAGTAAGTTCTTTGGCATGGGTGATTTTACTGGTGTTGCTTAAGCCCGTGTTATCAGCTTCGATCGTTAATTTGTGACCTATTTTCTCTCGTGAAATCTCTCAAAAAGAGTGCACGTAATTCCACATGTCAATATACCCACCTTTTCACAGAAGCGAGTAACTTGAACAGCATGCACGTGTCAGCACCTCGATGCATCTCCCCAACACACACATGTAAACGAGAAAACGCCCAGTGTAGGCCGTATATATTTAGATCTACAACTGTTTGGCAATTTACAATGACACTCCCTCACAAACATTTAAAAACTAAGAGAAAATCGTAAAAAAGAAAGAAAGGAGAAAACAAATTTAAACCTACTACTGTGAGTGTTCTTTAACAAGTTGAAAAATATAAATGGAAAATTTTTTAATCATTTCAAGGCAAGAAAGCCACTAAGAAGCAAAGGGTTACTGAGTGAGAGGGAATGCGAGAAAAAATATTAAGGAGAGAAAACAATAAAAATCAGGAATTAAAAAGAAGTTAGCAATTGACAAAGTTGATCAAAGTTGATTGGAAAGCGAAAATCAAAGAGAGTTCTACAAGCGATAAAACAGATTGTTACGGTTACATCTAGAGTAAGATGATGAGACCTATCTGCTAGACTAGTACTGCGTTTAAATTGATAGTCTATGTACCAAAGAGAAACGTTCATCAGAACAATTACCATGAAAATATTTATAAGAAAGACACGTGGAAACTACGAAGGATTGAAGCCGAGTTGACGGGTCAAGACCAAAAACATTGCACATTATTCTTTGGATTTTATCGAAAATAGATAGATAGATCATCATCTTGCAGCCTCAGCCGAGATTGAACTCACCAATACTTTGATTGGTGTAGTTCATAATCTTGTCAAATAGCTGAATTCTTGATGCTTCGCTAGGGCTATCAAGGGTGCTTTTTATCGTGACACCATCACTAAATGGATTACCAACCAAGGCTCAGAGAGACTCCATTCACCCTTCTCTAAGAGCAGGTTTGAATTCAGAGTTTTCCTTCTCTTAGACCAGTCGCCATCCAAGGCTATAGAACCCAGTCTGTCCTGCTATTTAACTATAGCTGGAGGGAGAAGAAAGAGGATTTACACCTTTCCCAAGGGTGTTAGCACGTAAGTGAATGTAATAGATTCGACTGGAATTCGAACTCGGCTCTCCGATTCCTCAATCCAAGCCGCTATCCATTACTCCACCGATAAGATGAGATAAATGTACGTATGTATGTATAGCTGGCCACTTGTATTCGAGGATACCCGTCTATATTTCTGAGATGAGACAATGTAACTATTTACACTATCTTTTTAATCTGTCTCTCTTTATCATCATCATCATCTCTTTTACTACATGTATCTAACTCTGTTCAGCACTCTCACTCATCATCATCAGCACCAACAGCATAATCACTATCTCAGTCTTATTGTATTCACATCTATTCAGCTAAGACTGTCCATTATCTATCTATCTATCTATCTATCTATCTATCTATCTATCTATCTATCTATCTATCTATCAATCTATCTATCTCAGACTGTTCATTATCTATCTATCTATCTATCTATCTATCTATCTATCTATTTATCTATCTATCTAAATCTAATCATATGTATGTATGTATGTATGTATGTATGTATAAAACCAAACCACGGGTTGACCCAAGCCTTGTGAGTGAAATTGGGTAGACGGAACACAATCACAAGTCATCGTGACCGAGGATTTGAGTGTGCTGGCCTTGTTAATCACGCTAGATAATACGCTTTACGTTAAAACTGTAACTAAAATTTGCTCAGCGTAGTTGCAGTATAAACCACAGGTTGGCTCTGTGGGTGTTGAACAAACACAAATGTGCCTGAGCGAGCGTCTGCAAGAGGGATTGGCTAGTCGCCCTAATAGACGGGTATCCTAGAACACGACTGGCAAGCTATTATTATGTATGTATCTATCTATGTATGTATGTGCGTGGCCGAGTGGTTAGAACGTTCGCGTTCTGACTATGAGTCGAATCTCGATTTGTCAGATGTTATCGGATTGGAGGGGTCGATCCCAGCACTTTTGGAAAGTGCCTCAAAACCTTACGAGTAGAACTAAGCCTTGTGAGTGAAATTGGGTAGATGGTATCTCTGGGTACCGTCGATAACTGAAGGCTCGAGCGTGATGGGCTTGTTCAAATTGTTAATTATGCTACATAATACGCTGTCTCCCAGAAACTGTAACTAAGGTCTGCTCAGCATAGTTTCAGTATAAACCGCAGGTTGAATAAACATAGATAGGGTAAAAACAAATGCGCCTGAGCAAGCGTCTTCAGTAGGGATTGGCTAGTCGCCTTAGTAGACTTGTATCCTCGAATACAAGTGGCCAGCTGTATGGGGGGAGTTTAAGTGAAGTGCTGGACATGTCAGTGATAGACATACTCGCTTTGCAAGTCGACAGCCACCATCTATCTATCTATCTATCGCGGTTTGTTCATTATCTATCTATCTATCTATCTATCTATCTATCTATCTATCTCCGTCTGTTCATTATCTATCTATCTATCTATCGCGGTTTGTTCATTATCTATCTATCTATCTATCTATCTATCTATCTCAGTCTGTTCCTTATCTATCTATCTATCTATCTATCTATCTATCTATCTATCTATCTATCTCAGTCTGTTCCCTATCTATTTATCTCAGTCTGTTCCTAATCTATCTATCTATCTATCTCGGTTTGTTAATTATCTATCTATCTATCTATCTATCTATCTATCTATCTATCTATCTATCTATCTATCTATCTCGGTTTGTTCATTATCTATCTATCTATCTATCTATCTATCTATCTATCTCAGTCTGTTCCCAATCTATCTATCTATCGATCTGAGATCATGTAACACTGCATTTAAATTTAAACTACTATGTACTGTCTAAAGACAGGTATTGATAGGTTTTGGCGCTCAGCCCAGTATTACCCTCCCAGATTCCTCAAATAAACATAGTAGATCCGCTGATGTTTTTTTTTTATATATCGTTTTATATTGTAAATCCATTGAATATTTGCAAATATTCCTTGTATTCAAATAGTTGCAGTGTACTATTTATTGCCGTCCATTTTTAAAAGTTGGATTGTTGCAATTGGATTGCATGGGCGGTTTTGTCTTTAATCAATACTCAACACTCTGAAGCATTTGGAACGTTATTTCTTACTTGGAACGGGGAAAATCAAAAAGGAAAACAAGTTTATTGTATGAGCCTTAACCCTACCCTTGTATAATCAAAAGCAGAATTATCGATTATAAAGGGTCGTCATTGTTTGAATATAAAAGCTACATTATCGTAGCGGAATTCGGAAGAATGAATATAAAGAGGGTGATTATTTGC
>CAHIKZ030002446.1:3655000-3660000 GCA_903632075.3 Acanthosepion pharaonis
GGCTACCCGCCTAACACCCCTATTGACCTATTTGCTGACGTGCCTACCTACCCGACTACATACGTTTCTACCTTCCTACAAACGCGCAATCACTACATACATATCTACCTACATACCTATTTAAACGATTACCTACTTGACTATGAGGAATGCTCAAAAACTATGGTAGGAACATTTATTATTATTGCAACATAATATATTGGATCAGTTGCTTGATTTGCTGCAAGGAAAGTGGCTTCACTGTGTCGTGCCATAAAATGATTTGAGTCAAAATCCATCGGGCACGTTTTATTTTTTTTTTTTTTAAAAGTGAGATTCATCCGGTACAAAGCCCGGGGTCCACTCAAGGTAGAGTGTTACGTTAAAGGAGAGTTTATATGGATAAGATGCGGGGCAACGGTTAACTCTAGACTTGAACATGTTATGATTGTAGTGATCAGAAAAACAGCCTCTTGCGAGACGCAATAGCAGGTATAGGGATACAGGGTAAGTGGCAGTTTTTTGCGGATAGGAGGGGAAGATAACGGTTGACCCTAGAGGTGAACAGGTTAAGATTGTAGTGATCGGGGAAGTATCCACAAAGCAGGCAGGGGGTTACAGAGTAAGAGGCACAGTTTATGGAGATATGTGGGGAGGATAAAGGTTAAGCCTAGACATGAACAGGTTAAGATTGTAGTAATCGGGGAAGCATCCACTTGGGAGTCGGTTCTATAGACTAGTTGTTCACGGGAAGATTTTCGAATGGAAATTACTTCTCACCGATGGAATACGGGGTGGGGAATGGGGGTGGTTTGCTGCTATGTAAGTTGCATGGCGCGTCCTTGACTTGAATGTTATAATCAAGGAATATAGTTCGTGCGAGCACTTTCCATGGAAGTAGCGATTGAGCAGTGACAGCCTCATCATATCCCGCCTCTAAGAGAGAGATTTAAATGTGGAAAATTATTCTTATCTTACACGGACTCGGCGACGCTTTTGAACGCTTATCAAGGCTCGTGAGTCTTCCGTCCAAATATGCCAACACTAGTCCATTTTAGGCCTGCTCTGGCTCTTTTAAAGGTAGATGATATCACGAGGAGTCAGGTACTTACTGGAACGGTATAGGTAGCCGATTATTTTACCTGCATCTTTATCGATGGTTCGTATGTATGAGTTTCACTTGAGGTCAGGTTTGTGTCTTTCAAGGCACAGTACTTCTCCGAGGGGACATTCGTTCTATTGATGCCATATCTGGTCTGGTGTTCCTACAATATATCTCAAGATTTTTGACAAAATCCAAAGAAAAGTCTGTAATATTTTTGGTCCTGACCTGGCATCTCGACTTCAGTCACTCTCCCATCATTATAATCTCGCTTCCATCTGTCTTTTCTACAACATTTTCACGGCAATTTTTTCTAATGCGCTTTCCTTCCTGATGTAATGGTTAACAGGTTTATCGCGCTAGATCGATTACAACTGAGGAATAAGTTTGATCCTCAATGTGTGCTCCTCACTTTCGGCCTTGTGCCACATCTACGCTTAGAAAATCATTTGGTGCAAAGAATATTGTGGTATATTTGGGTCAGTAATTGTGGCTAGGTAAGTTTACGATAAGACAGACTGAGGACCAGTTTTTCCCTTATCCCCCTTTTGGCCTTGTGCCACATTTTTGTATTATATCAAAACAAATATTGCTTTCCTCTCTTACTAACGATTTCCTACATGACAAATTGTACATATGGGAACTAGTTACGACTTCATAGAGACTCCGAGATATTATGGTGATTGTAGTAAGAATGGTAAAAATGTGTAGTTTTGGAGTAAGGAATAGTTTAGTATTTTTGGATCAGTAATAAAGGCTAGCTAAGTTTAAGTTAAAACAGATTGAAGACTAGCCTTCTCCTATCCCCCTTTTGGTCTTGTATCAATTTTTTGTATAATATCAAAATAAATATTGCTTTCCTCTTTGGGAACTTGTTAGGACTACATAGAGACTTTGAGGTATTATGGTGGCTGTAGTAAGAATGGTAAGTAAGAATGTCCCGTTTTGGTGTAAGGAATATTGTGATATATTTGGGTCAGTAATCGTGGCTAGCTAAGTTTAAGATTAGACAAATTTGAAGACCAGCCTTCCCCTATCTCCCCTTTTTAGTTTTAGTGAAATTTTCAATAAACAATGCAAATTTAAAACCATTTCTCATACAATTTTTGTCCAGTATTATTATGATGTGACATACACATTCATCTATTTTATGTTTTTGTATCAAACAAAAAATCTGACAAATCTTATTCATTGAGTAGACTTTTTTTTGTAATCTTTTTCAATTTTTACACAGTTTTTACTTATCGAATACGATAAAGAAATAGTATATTTTGCTTGTGGTGATTCATAATTAGAATTCTGGTTTGAATATATTTTCCATTCAATGTATTTAATACAGAAATAATACAACTTTATTTGGATTTATTCTTAAAATAGTAAAATTTTGAAGTTAGTATGCAAAAGTTGATATTTCTGTACATTTTTCTGACGATCTTTAAAACTAAATGCTCAAAAGTGACTACTAGTTATTAATCTTAGTTTTAGTGTCAATGCTTATCACATCAAATCCCATCTTTCACATAGAGTACAATGTTGATTTTCTAAAAAAGGAAAAAAATCAACCTGCCTTATTTTACAAAACACTGCATAAAATGGCCTAAGCTGATAACGCTACCAAACCAACTCTTCCCCAAATCTTTTTGCACCTTCTTGGGTTCACGTTTTTCCACTGACATGAAGTGTGGAGTGATTATATTGAATCAATTGCTACATCTACTGCTAGGAAAGTTGGTTCACTGTGTCGTGTTAGAAGATTTCTTACCACAGAATACATCTTGCACATTTATCTTTCCCTACAAAAATTAAAAGTTTAGAATAAGATGGTAACTCTGTCTATATTTCTGAGATCAGGTATTATGTACACTATTTGCATCATTCGGACCATTGTCCTCATCTTTGTCGCCATGTTTATCATAACGTTTCGCCCGTTGTACGCTCCGGCCTTCTTCAGGTGGTTGGAAAGTCGAACTGAACCCTTTATTTCGCTCACTGGGGTAGGCTGTTCTAGTTCCACGTGTCATGCTTAATATATGTCAGTTATCTCCTGTTAATTCCCCTCTCCAAGTTCTCCACCGACTTAACCAAGTATTGAATTCGCACTCTTTGGGTCCTGTCACTGGATCTAACACGTTTATCCACTGTGGATAAAGGCGTTAGGGGAATTAACAGGAGATAACTGACATCCATTAGACATGGCACGTGAAACTCGAACAGTCTACTACAATGAGCGAAATAAAGGGTTCAATTCGACATTCCAACCACCTGAAGAAGGCCCTAGCGTATATCGGCTGAAACATTCTGAGAAATATGGCAACAAAGATGAGGACAATAGTCTGAATAATGTAAATAGTGTGTGTAATACCTCATCTCAGAAATATAGACAGATAATGTATTATATTGTTAGTAATTTTCGTTTAATCCAAGTACAATTTTGTAATCTAAAATAGTTCCTTTTTAACGTTAATAATTGAATAATGTACAATTTATAAGGATCTCAATAAAGATATCCGTTGGTTGGTAAGCCTGTTCTATAAAACGTGGACGCGGTGGCGACTACGAAGGGAATACCTTCTAAACGAGTCGAGTAGGCCGAGGCGACGGCCGTGGGTTGCCCAGGCGACGAGGTGTTGTCGGATTGGCGTGGTTGGTCGGCCTGTTCTGTTGAACGGGGCCGAGGGTTAATGTCGCAATTAGATTCTCTTTCTGATTCATTCTGCATGCTGTTCGGATATGAACGACACGAAGGCAGAGAACGAAATAAAAGAACATTCGTTTTGTAAGTTTTTGAAATTAAGAAATGTCTCTCCTGAAAAAGTCTCTAAACTTTTGGAACATACCTATTTTTTCTATTTATTTTCTCAACCCACGCTGATATGCCGACGTCCACGTTCACATTGTGTCGCCCCCACATCGCTTGTGTCTACGTGCTTGCATGTGGGCTCGTGTATGTGTGCGTATCAATTTGTGCATGTGTGGGTGTTTGTTCGTGCGTGTGCGTGTGTTTGTGTGTGACTGTGTGTCTGTTCGTGGGTCCGTGCATGTGTGTGAGGTGTATGCATATGTGTGTGTGTGTGTTGGTCTGAGTGTTGGTGTGCATGTGCGTGTGTGTGTGGTGTGTGTGTGTGTGTGAGTGCGCGTCTTAGTGCGTGTCTCTCCGTGCGTCTTAGTGCATGTCTATGCGCGCGCGTGTGTGTGTGTGTGTGCGTGTTGGTTCTGAGTGTTGGTGTGCGTGTGTATGAATTTGCGTCTGCGCGCGTGTATATGTGCGCGCTCGCGTGTGGGTGTATGTGCGCATATATACCTGCGTGCGTGCGTGTTCATGTGTGTGTGTATGCATGTATTTGTTCGTGCGTGTGTTTTTACGCGTGTGAGCAAGTGTGCGTACGTGTGTGCGTGTGTGCAGGTGTGCGTGTGCTTGGGTGTGTATGTGTATGAGCATAGGAACGTGTAGCTGAATCATATGTACACATGTGCAATGCTGCAAGCAAAATGCTTTTACGCTTGAGATATCGTCATGTCATTAATTCAGAGTTTTCATTCTCCTTGATTGGTTGCCAGCCAAGTCTCGAACGGGGTGGCGTGGGTGGAGATTGAGTCATATCTTTCCAACAGTATTCTTTATTTTCAGCAACGACCTTCCAGATACTATCGGCTTTCAACTCAGTATCCTTACAAAGGGTCGTCACACTTTTTTAACCAGAAACCTCTTTTGTTTCTCTTCCTGTCCCAGCGACCCCTATTTAATTTATCTTTGAACTTTAAAACTCGCTTTGATGTTGGCAATTAAAATTTTGAATAAAATGTATAAAATGTGAAGAAATTTGGATCAGGTTAAAATTACCCCCCCCAAAAAAAAGCGTCATCGGGTTAAGAAATTTCTCCCAAAAAATGTATTAAAAAATATTTTAAATAACCCCAA
>CAHIKZ030002446.1:3665000-3672500 GCA_903632075.3 Acanthosepion pharaonis
TCTCCAGAAACACTTGTGACATTCTCTTACAATGCACAACATTCTTTAGCTGCTGTCCGTTTTATCATTGCTTTTCTTCTTGATTCTTTGAAAATCTTTTTGGGTTTATCGGCTTCCATTTTGTTCAATCTTTTTTTTTACGCTTCTTTTTGTGGAAATCTTTCGCTAAACTCTCGTATGAGTTGAGAAGAATGGTTGCAAACCTTCGACATATTTCATGATATCTTTCATTTATTTCATCTTTCATTTTCATTCATTCCTTTATTTAATTCTCTTTTATTTATTTTATCTTCCTTTTTCATCGATTCCTTTATTTAAATCTCTTTCATTGTTTTATCTTTCTTTTTCATTTATTCTGTTATTTAAATCTCATTCATTTTTTACATTTCTTTTTCATTCATTTCTTTATTTAAATCTCTTCCACTTTTATTTTTTTTTCATTCTTTATTTAAATCTCGTTCATTGTTTTATATTTCTTTTTCGTTCATATCTTAAAATCTTATTTTCCTTTCCTTTCTTATGTTCTTTTTCTTTCATTTTTTTTTATTATTCTTTTTTATCCTTTTCTTTTATTTCTTTATTTCTCTTTTTCTTTATTTCTTTCTCTTTCTTTTTCTTTCATTTCTTTATTATTCTTTTTCTTCATTTCTTTATCTTTCTTTTTCTTTCATTTTTACTTTCTCTTATTTTTCTTTCTCATTCATCTTTTCCTTCATTTATTTTCTTTTTAATTTCTTAACTTTATCTTCTATTTTTTTTCTTCATTTCTTAATCTCCATTTTTCTTGCATTTCTTCACCTTTCTTTTTCAATTTCCCATAATTTCTAAATCTTTTGTTTATTTGTTTTTCCTTCATCCATTTTGACTTTTTTTCTTTAAAAAATACCTTTTCTCTTTCCTTCATTTCTTTTCTTTTTTTTACTTCCGCTTATATCTCCTTCCAGACTAATTGCTTTCTTTCTTCTTTTCGTCATATTTTCATTCATTTCTCTTCACTCTCCATATTTTAACTTCCATTTTAGAGTTTTCTTTTTCTTTCATTCTTTTCTCTTTCACTTTTCATTTTTTCGTCGCCTCCTCTTGGTAATATCTTTTTCCTTTTTCTTATATCCTTTCTTTTCCTTATCATCCTCATCTCTCTCATTTCATCTGTTCTTACCTTACGCACTTTGCCAGCGCTGTTTATTTTAACGCTACATTGATTTCTTTCTCTTTTCTTAATATTTTAATCTTTTTCCTTTCTGTGTTCCTTTTTCCCCATTTTTATCACATTCTGTTTACGTTTTTTCTTTATTTCCCCTGGAGTACATGACATTAATTTACACACACGCACACACACAAACAAACAAACAAACAAACAAACAAACACAAACACACTGCGTACACGCACACAAAAAATATACTTTCAAAATCACGCGTGTCACCGGTTGACAATGTCTGTCCCCATTCGCATCTCTGCTGACACGACACTATGAAATATGTCACAGAAAATAATAACATTTCAAGGATTCTTTTTCTGCTGAAAACAAACAAAATTATCTGAAGCCATTGACAGACCCGATAACTGCAGCTGAAATATTAAAGAAACAAAAGAATATGATGCATTAAAAGAATAAACAATTTCTTTGTTTTATTGCCGTCTGCTTTTCAGAGTCGACGCCATTTTGTTACTTTTGCTTCTTATAGATGCTTTTATGAATCTATCTTTCCTTTATCCCTAAGGTACTTTTTTTTTTATTTTCATATCGTCGATGTTTCGCCTAGAAGCAATTTTCTCCATTATTTTTGCGTCATTGCATTTAAACTTTAGGCAATTTGTCGATATACAATGGTGATAAACATTTACTTCTTTTTAATTCTGGGTGTAGAATTGAATTATTTATTCACTGTTTCCTTGACGAACACACGCAGCAATGCTTCGTCACACGATCATACCTCATAATACTGTCACGATCATTTATATCATACGACTAAAACCATTTTTGATAGGTAAAAAGAATGCATATATTAACCGTCTGTCTAACAATGAAAACTAACTTCGATTAAATACCACTCGGGGTCCAATGGACCCATTTCTATTTTCTTTAACTATCTTTTTGCATTTTTTGATGATATTAGGTATGTATAATTACAGATGGGCAAAGAAATAACAATTTTAATTAAAATGTATTCACTGAAACAGAAAAATTACAATACTTTGCATTTAGTTTGAAATTATGAACTTAATTCAAGTTACATTTTTAAATTACAATTCATGGCTGCATTTTGCAGAGAATACTTTCAAATGACTTTGACAGACATGTTTTTGGTAAATATGATCGACAATTTGTTATGGGGTCCACCCCTTTTTCATACAAGTGGACTCGCCCAATGTATACTTGTACTGCTGCCGGTGAATACCCGGAGGTAACAGTGATACAGTGAGAGAGTGAGATTGTGAGGTAACCGCTTTGTAGGAGTCACAGTTGCGAGCACGTAGACTCAGAAGGAAGTCCTACTTCGATACTGAATTTCCTAGACTGTATATATATTATTATTGCTACTAACCGCATTTCTGGATCTACTAACCGTATTACCAATTACGTCAATATATTTATTTGCTATATTTCATTCCTGCGTTTGTCATTCATTTGAGACCGGATTTCATCCCGGAATCCACAACACAATTTGTATTTTTTCATCCATCTTAGGTCCACACAAGGTGCATCGTTTTTTCTTTCTTTCAATGGATGGTTCCTCAGCAGTGTATTTCTCATTAGAATTTGTAGTTGTAAGAATCCCTGTGAAACCCAAATTCCTTCAGCATTTGTTCATTTTGGGATTATTCCCAGGAGATGAACAATATAAATGAAGATCTGAATCACAAGATATTCTTACAAAACATGAAGGTCTGAGCTTTTGATGTAAAACATTGTAGGATGGAGTCCCCCCCACCTTCTGCCCTTTCAATTAGTTTAGAAGACCAAATTTCAGACTTAACCTTTTGAGTAATATTTTTCATTCCTCATTGAAGAGTTTGAAGAATCATTTTGTTGTCATCATTCATAACATCATCCGATTCTGAATAAGGAATGCTCACATTATCATTTTCATTATCATCTTTAAAAAATGAAATGGCAACTATTTAGAATGGACAATATTTTTATTTAATTAAAAATTTCAATTATGGGTCCAATGGACCCACTTGGTAATAGAAGTCAGAATATATAAGAGTGAAAAATTTAGTTTTGAAAAGAATTTATTGGTCCATTGTTTCCTGGACATGTGTTATGTTCATCGGAGTTTTTGATATGATTTCTTTCATGTGTAAGCTGTATGGTAGACTGAGAGTTAAACAGAATGATTAGATTTATTCTAATTATTCAAAGTGCAGATTGTCTCAATTTTGATTTTTTTTTTACTGATATTTTTGTTATAAATTTGAGAAGTGTTTTTTTTATTTTTCTCAAAATAAAATTATATTTTTATTCATTTCTATTCCTTAGCACCAACGATATATGTACAATATATTATATTTCATTTTCAAGTCTTTTTTTCACTGATCTTTGGACGATCATAATTGAAACTCCTTTCTCAAGTGCCAAAGGAATTGCGTTGAATCTTTTATAATTGATCTCTTTAGTTCAAATGATGATCCCTCTTCCTGTTGTGATCTTCTGATCCACTTTTCCTCTCTACTGTTCCCTCTTTTTTTAAACTTATTCACCATTCTCTTGATGTTTCTTGTATGGACTTTGAAGATGGAAACCAGAGTATGAATGTTCGTACCATTACTGAAAGACCGAATGATTTTTTTCCCTCTCATCATTGGTCGGTTGGGAAGGCAGTGGGACTGACACAAAACGATTTGACCCTGTTACCTTTCTAGCTGAAAGGGTTTTTCAGATATTCTTACGACAAATGGTATCAAGATGGCTAAGCGTCTCATCTGAAAATCCGGAAAAAAGGAACTTAATTAGCTGTTATGTAGTGGTTTCACAGTGGAGGCTTGTATTTGTACTAAGCCGGTCATAAAATAGGTTCGACGTACAAAACTTTAGGAACTTGATATAATAGGTAATGATGCAGTAATCTAGTTGTGGTCGCTGATACTTTAATATCCGACTAACGGTCTCTGAGCGATATTCAGTCACCCCCCACGAGGGCATCATGTGGCACAAGACCGGTTTAACGTGGGATCTCCGAGCCCGTGGGCTCGGCCAAAAATATGCCCTTTGAACCCGTATAAACGGGTTCAGGGTCGGTTTACCTCCCCGAAAGAGACTCCGCCCTTCGGCGTAGCCTCGTTCGGGTTCCTCCCCAGCCGAAGGCAGAGAGTTCAACCGGTCTGCCGGTCGTCCGAGTTCAGACTGAACTCAGATCAACTGACTGAGTGACTCGCTGAGCGTCTGCTACTACTACTTATTATAGGTGGGAGAGTCTATTAACTATAGAATAGGCGTGTTTCATTATAACATTAGCTTAGTGTTATTTTTAGATATTAAACATTTTGTGGGATGGACAATTATTCTATGCTGTAACACGATTGGACATTTCTACTGTTACACAAAGTATATTATATATTTTTATTTTAGATAAATCTGCCGAAAAGGCGTATTCTTGTCTCACGCCCATTTCTATTTTGTGTACTTATTTTCTATCCATGTGTGTGTGTGGGGGGGCAGTTCTCTGTAGATGTTCTAGAATATATTCCCCGAATGAATTAAGTTACATTTAGCATAGGGATAGTCATGACTCTCCACAACTTCCTCTTTTTATAGATCTTAGTAGCGTTTATCATCCCCCCCCACTCTTCTTTCGTCATCTATTCACACGCGATCATCAGGTAGGTGGATCACTGCCCCCTGACCTTTTAACCTTTGAGATGTTTTGTGAATATCACTCAAGCACAGCGTCGGGTTTGTTTCACTTTTGTCTTTGGTGCTGATCTTTTCTGGACATTGCCAAGCTCGCCAGTAATGATGGATACAACTGCCAACTTCATATTACATAGCTTTATTATTTTTCAGTAATTGAATGTTCGCGTTACTTACGGGGGGTGGGGGACGAACAATAGATAAAAAAGATAGCAAGCTCTTTCCGAAGTTTTGTAGGTATTCATATCTATCTATCTATCTATCTATCTATCTATCTATCTATCTATCTATCTATCTATCTATCTCAATCTGTTCATTATCTATCTATCTATCTATCTATCTATCTATCTATCTAATCCTTCTCTTGGATATCTATCTATCTATCTATCTATCTATCTATCTATCTATCTATCTATCTAATTCAGTTTTCCTATTCTAGTTCCCATTATATATATATATATATATATATATATATATATATATATATATATATATATATATATATATATATGCATGTATTTAAAGATATGTTTTGTGGTACAAAATTTTGACTGCCATAAAAAGACAAAAATTATTTTTATTACCACTCATGATTATAAGAGATAAAAAGTAAAACTGAAAAATGGCCTAGCTAACCGATTTCGATACTCGCTCAACAGGACAATATGTATTAAAAAATTGTTTAAATGGAAATTAGTTGGAGGCTTAATACGAAGTCCTTCTGTTGACACGGAGAGGGCTTCAACGACAGAATATAGATGGCCTCCAATACTTTCAAGTGATAATTCGAGTGGGACTTCCTAAGAATGGTAAATGAGTCCACACTGAAATTAGTGGTACAATTATGGTTATTTATTTGATGCTCTGCGATGGAAGACCCATACGTATTGGTCAGAATGTCTGAAGGAGTGTACTTAAGATGGCGGATTTTCGTTGGAACGCGTTGCTTTTTCTGACATCCAGTCTTTGAGTCGTTCCCCTATGTAGCGCTAAGCACAACTCCAGCTTTTTTGGTGTTTTTGGCAGTCATATATATATATATATATATATATATATATATATATATATATATATATATATACATGAATTATTCACACAAAACTAACGCAAAGGTTAATGATTTAAATGGCGAGACATCCATCTCGCAAACAATTCAAATAGTACACAAAAAACCTCCAGATCCGTTATGAATGAATTGATCCTTGTTTATATAAATTTCTGCCGTATTAGTTGTTATTTTTACTACAAGCTTTCGTCTGTTCCTACAGACATCTTCAGGTATATAATAGATGTTGTTCTTGTTTTTTTCTCTTAGTAATAAGAGGACATCGAAAATATATGTGTATTGTATCCGAAATGCTATTGAAAATGAGATATTGGTTTTTGAACGCGCCAAAGCAACGCTGAGTTTGATTTTAAATTTCTTTTTTAAAGTGTTTGCGTTTATACCAAATATGGTAATGAACAAATTATTTTACTGGTAAATTTTACTGTCAAAGTGGCATGAACTATATTGTTCAATAATTACACTAATGTCGCACTTATTGACCAAAAGTCGCACATGGATCAGTTATTTAAATTACAATAAACGTGCAATCAATTTACAAATACATGAATTATTCACACAAAACTAATGCAAAGGTTAATGATATAAACGCAAACACTTTAAAAAAAGAAATTTAAAATCAAACTCAGCGTTGCTTTGGCGCGTTCAAAAACCAATATCTCATTTTCAATAGCATTTCGGATACAATACACATATATTTTCGATGTCCTCTTATTACTAAGAGAAAAAAACAAGAACAACATATATTATATACCAGAAGATATTTGTAGGAACAGACGAAAGCTTGTAGTAAAAATAACAACTAATACGGCAGAAATTTATATAAACAAGGATCAATTCCTTCATAACGGATCTGGAGGTTTTTGTGTACTATTTGAATTGTTTGCGAGATGGATGTCTCGCCATTTAAATCATTAACCTTTGCATTAGTTTTGTGTGAATAATTCATGTATTTAAATTGAGAAACGTTTATTTTAATATATATATATATATATATATATATATATATATATATATATATATATATATATATATATATATATACCGATCTAGTTCAGTCACCCCACTCTGTTTTTCTCGCTCTCTCTCCATTTCCTATCTAGTTCCATCTCCCTATCTATCTATCTATCTATCCATCTATCTATCTCATCTATTCATTATCCGCCTTAGTATTTTCTCAGTCTGTTCATATCTGTCATGTATCTATATATTCATATCTATCTATCTATCTATCTATCTATCTATATCCAGTTTGTTCATTATCTGCCTATGTATTTCTCAGTCTGTTCATATCTATCTATCTATCTATCTATCTATCTATCTATCTATCTATCTATCTCAGTCTGTTCATTATCCTGCCTATGTATTTCTCAGTCTGTTCATATCTATCTATCCATCTATCTATCTATCTATCTATCTATCTATCTATCTATCTCCAGTCTGTTCATTATCTGCCTATGTATTTCTCAGTCTGTCCTATCTATCTATCCATCTATCCATCTATCCATCTATCTATCTATCCATCTCAGTCTGTTTCATCCTGCCTATGTATATCTCAGTCTGTTCATATCTATCTAT
>CAHIKZ030002446.1:3687500-3937500 GCA_903632075.3 Acanthosepion pharaonis
TTCGAACCTGAAGGTAAGCAGGCAATGACAGCCATTATGGGAAAAACATTCTGCTGTTTTAACAACACAGTAAAATTAAATTGTTAATAATAAATTAGTCAGAATCCGCAGATACTACACTGATCTTAGACAACGCGGTTCTAATCAGAGTGCACTATACTTCCAAAAAAGAGAAAACAGATACTACACTGATTCTAACCATTTTTTTCTCCAGGTCAATCACTTATGTGCCATGCGTGATACATGTTTAGGCGATCATGTATCTTTCGATACATGACTGACGAGGCAGATTTTTCCCCGCAGTAGGTTGCCATTTCTTTCTGCGGTAGACCAGTTGCCATCCAAGGCTATAGAACGTGCTATTTACCCATAGCTGGTGGGGAGAAGAAGAGGATTCATATCTTTCCCAATTATATTAGCACGTAAGTGAATGTAATGGATTCAACTAGAATTCGAACTGGCTCTCCTATTCCTCAATCCGAGTCACTATTGATTACTCCATCGTTTTCATTAAGCATTTTACTATGATTCTCATAGATTTATATATCGGTCTAACTGCAAAATTGTCCAAATCGTGGAACAGCATGGAATAATTCTTCATCACACAAAATACCTAGAAGCACTAAACTAATTGAGTTTCTTTTTTCCAAGTTTTCAGATAAGATGTTTAATCATCTTGACACCATTTTTCGTGAGAATCACTGAAAAAAAAAATTATGAGTTATTGAGCTAGAAAGAGAACAGGCTAAAATTGTTTTGTGTCAGCCCCACTATGTCTTCCCAAATGAGCAATGGGGAGAGGAAATAAGATCATTCAGGCCTTCAATAATGGTGCATGTGTATGAGTGTATATGTATGTGAAAAGTGTGTGTATATGGATATAGATGAATATATGTATGTGTGGATATGTGAATATATTTTTATATATGTGTGTACACGTATGTATGTGTGTGGGTGGGTACACGCCTATGTGTATGTATATACATGTATATGTTATTGTGTGTATTCACATGTGTCTTTGAACATAGAGATATAGGTCCTTGCTGGATTAGACAATCGTTATATATATCTTCATATATTTATATTTGATTTGTAACCTGTAGTCGATATTAATTTTGTCAAATTGTCACAATTACAAAGCGGCCCTTTAAGTAAACGCACTTTTACTTTCCTTCGTCCCATCTCTCTCCCCCACCTCCTCTTTCCCCTCCCCTCCCTCTTATTCTAGCATATATATATCACCACGAAATGTATCTTTATACATTAGACATCCGTCGACATTCATTCTCTTCTCTTATTTAAAACCCTTCCCCCCACATCTAAAATTCTCTCTGTTAAGGTTCAATCTCCCTCCTCCTCATATTTACACTTTCTCTAAATTCTGTTCTCACTTCCGGAGTGGTTTTTTCTGTTTTCATTTTGAATTTGTAGGTCTGATGAATTGATCGTATTTACGATTCCAATGGAATAAATTATGACCATGGAATATTAGTGTTTAAGACTTTTTTATTTTATATATATATATATATATATATATATATATATATATATATATTGATAATATTAGTGGTCAATATATATATATATATATATATATATATATATATATATATATAAATTCCCAAGAGGATAGAATCCAGGTAGAACTCAATGTCCAGGACAGAGTAAGAATATAATATAAAAGGCTCAACTACTAATATTCCATGGTTTTAATTTATTACATTGGAATCGTAATCACGATCCAATTCTTCAGACCTACAAATTCAAAACGCGAATTCATCAGAACTAGAAATTCAAATTACGATTCCAATGTAATAAATTATAACCATGGAATATTAGTGTTTGAGCCTTATATATATATATATATATATATATATATATATATATATATATATATATATATATATATATATATATATATATACGACTGCCTTTCTACGTAGGATTATTCAAGAATCGGTTCTTCTGATTTGGAATGAGTTCTGCTTTCTGACCTAGGATCAGAGTGTAGTATCGGTACACAATCGCCGTCACTTCAGATTTGGAATCGGTTCCGCTTTCTGATCGAGAATCTTGACTATTATGCTGTTTGTTTATAAGTACGACCATTACGCTTTTCTACCTGGGATCAGAGTGTAGTATCTGTACCCGATCACTGGCCGTTTTGATTTGGAATCAGTTCCGATTTCTAACCGAGAATTTAGTTATTGCCCGCCCGTTGCCAATGAGTTCAATTACACATTGCTCGATTCAGAGGTTAAATTCACAATCACTATGTCACCAATTAATAAACATGGAGCCTTAAACCTACCCTGACTGCCAGCAGCAGCAGTAGCAGTGCAACTTTAATCAGCGGGTAGGTTAGGTTTAAGGGTCCAAATTTGCTACAACAAATCGCCATTGGCCTAGTGGATTAAAGCATTGATTTGTTGACATAGTTGATGTGAGTTCAATCCATTGGGTCGGGCAGTGTGTGTTTGGACTCAGAGGCAAAGGTGTGCAGTAACTGAAAAGAACTAAGAATAAGATATATGGGCAGGGAGGAAAAGGACAGTTTACTCCCGTAGATTTAAATAAAGGTTTCAGTTCAGAATTCTCAGATCAGTATACATCCGAGGAAGACCGGGGGTGGGGTGACAACGAGCTAAACGTTCTGATAACAACAACAAAGATAACGAAAATATTCCAAGTATAAATTGAGTAAATGATAATAGCGCCTCACTCCAGAATTCCAGACAGAATTTCGTGCATGGTCGATAATTTTAATTAAAATTTGTCCTTAACTACTTCCTCTGATTCGCAATAGAAAGAAAACAGAATAAAAACATATTTTCATGGATAATAATAATAAAACGTAGCACAGAAAAGAAACTATGATAAATCATACAGAAGGAAATCGAGAAGAAAGGACTAAACATCAATTGCAAGAAGACGGAATGCAATGGTTGTTAGCAAAAGGGAGAGACCAAGATGCAAGTTACAAATTGGAGATGTCAAAATCAAGCAGGTACAAAAATATCTGGGAAGCGTTTTCACAGAAATCAGAAAGTGTGACACCAGAATCTGAAGGCGCAATGGGACAGCGAAAAATGCCTTCGGAAAGCTAAGCAAAGTATTAAGAAAGAAGAAAACGTCGGGGAATTACGAACATTACTTTTCATTATACGAAAAATCAGTGAAATACGAAATTACCTTCCGTACAGCCTAATAAACAAATTCTAGACGCAGTTTCCTACCATTCAACTTTGAATCTGCTTTATTTGTTTGACTCATAATTCCAGTGAAATACATAATCTTTTTTGACACACCCTAATAGAAGAGATGATAAACAAAGTCTAGACATAGTTTCCTACCATTCAATCTTATGTTTGCCTTGGTTGCTTGATTCAAATTCCTATCGGTGAAATACGTAATTATTTTCCAAACACTTTAATATAAAGTTTGATAAAAATGGTTAGAAAGTCTTAAACTTTTCTCTTCCTTCGGCAATATTGTTTAAGGAATGAGAATCATTTCTTTTTTTCTTATTTTAAAAGGACTGATTTTTTAAAGATTCATAAGACAAACCAATGAAGAAAATTTTATTTAAGGAGAAGAAAGAAACACACCGACATATTGTCTGTTATCGTTAATGAATGAAGTCATTCGTTTAAATGTTTTAGTTTTTATTTAACAGTCATTAAAAAAATGGCGCCGTCTGTACAATAAGTTACAAATCCTAGTTTACTTTGGCACAAGGCTATTATTATAGGGCACACTGTGAGGATCGAGTTCAGTACTCATATTATCTCATTAACCATTGCCTATACTACTCCGCGGTAATAATCAAAGAGACGGACTCGTTAAAGATCATCTCACGCCGAGGCGCCATTGGCTACATTTCACTTTTATTTTTTTATTTATTTTCGTAAGCAACAGAACGGACAACATCTCTTAAAATGGCCGGTGGATAGACATGGCTGTAGGAAATCATGTTACACAGCACGACTTTTGAAGATGTCTGCCAAGTAGTTAATCGATAATACCCTTCATATTGATTATACAATTTAATAACACGCCATTTCCATCGTTAATATCGAAATGGAAAGTAAAAAATTGGATAGAGGTAACTACGAAA
Source organism: Acanthosepion pharaonis (assembly GCA_903632075.3). Lineage (NCBI taxonomy): Eukaryota > Metazoa > Mollusca > Cephalopoda > Sepiida > Sepiidae > Acanthosepion > Acanthosepion pharaonis. Next base: position 3,691,618 of record CAHIKZ030002446.1, read on the forward strand.
AACATGCATGTCGTTAAATAAAATTTGAACAAACTACATCAGATGAGTGGTTTAGTAAATATTTCGGTGTCTATACCAAGCATCATCGGGATATTACAATAAAGACAATAAAAAGAATAATAAAATTGGCAGGTTAAGAATAACATTAACGTTACTAACTTATCTTAAAAGTAATTTCGTTTAGTATCAGGCAAGAGATTTAACAGAGGACGGAAAGTACAACATTGAAATCTGAAGGTTAGCGAAAAAATGCCTTTCAAAAGCTAAGCAAAATAATAAGAAACAGAAAAATTTCGTTAGGAAAAAATAGAAAGAGTACTGAACTGCTACGTAATATGAGTCCTATTATATGGCAGTGAATGCTGGACAATCTCCTTACAGATGAAGAAGTTACTTGAAGCACGAGAAACAAAGAAAAGAGTACTGAACTGTTATGTAATATCAGTCCTCCTGTATGGCAGTGAATGCTGGGCAATCTCATCACAGATGAAGAAGAGACTTGAAGTAAGAGATACAAAGAAAAGAGAACTGAACTGTTATGTAATATCAGTCCTCCTGTATGGCAGTGAATGCTGGACAATCTCCTCACAGATGAAGAAGAGACTTGAAGCAAGAGAAACAAAGAAAAGAGTACTGAACTGTTATGTAATATCAGTCCTCCTATATGGCAGTGAATGCTGGGCAATCTCCCCACAGATGAAGAAGAGACTTAAAGCGAGAGAAACAAAGAAAAGAGTAATGAACTGTTATGTAATATCAGTCCTCCTATATGGCAGTGAATGCTGGACAATCCCCTCACAGATGAAGAAGAGACTTGAAGCAAGAGAAACAAAGAAAAGTGTAAACTGTTAAGTAATATCAGTCTTCCTATATGGCAGTGAATGCTGGACAATCTCCTCACAGATGAAGAAGGAACTTGAGTAAATGGAGGGTGGAACAAGGTTTAGGAGAAATCACAAAAAAACAGAATCTATTAAAGCTACAAAGGATAGGAAATTGTGGAGGGCTATGAGTGCCGAGGTCCTGAAGGGACACAGCACGTAGAAGAAGAACTAGCTTGAATAAATGGATGCCAGAACAAGGCTTAGGAAAGATAAAAAGAGAAAATTTATTCAGATTTACAAAGAGCAGGATGTTGTGGAGAGCCATATTCGTTTACATTTTGAAGAGATATGGCACACAGAAGAAAAACGAGCTTGAGTAAATGGATGGCGGAAAGGAGAGATATCAGAAAGATAAGATTTATTAAAAGCTACGAAGGACAGGAAATTGTGAAGAGCCACGACCGCTAACGCCCTGAAGGGACACTGTGCAACTGCATGTCTTATACATTGCATATATTTCGAAGATCTTTGATTCTGAAACTTGCTTACAACCATATCACGTTGAAATATCGATTTCAGTACGATCACTGACGTTAAGCAACCTCGAGCCTGGTCAGTAGCTAGATGGGTGACAGCTTGAGAATGCCAGGTGATATAAGCTTGTATGCGCGAGTGGTGTAATCGATAACAACTTGGAATTGTTGATCGGAGAGCCGAGTTCCAATTCCAGTTGGGTTCGTTATATTCACTTAAGCGCAGATACCCTTGGGAAATTATGACTCCACTTCTTCTCCCTCAAGCTATGGGTTATTTAGTAAGACTTGTATCCTTAAATCATTATTATCACCCCCACAATTCATACAACCCCAAAATAATTTTTGGCTTTAAATAACCTGAAAAAGGTTCATAAACGAATCAATCAATGAAACACTGATTAGCTACACAGTCATGTCTTTGAGATTTATTTACACAAAGTGAGGGGTCAGTTCATATGTTGATTGTAATATAAAATTGATCCCCCATTTTATATCCACATCGTAATTTCTCGTTTGCTTATCAAATTCCGATTAGGTATGCATCCAGCTGTTCTCCCTCTGCTATGGGTTAATTAGTAAAGCTCGTATCAAACAATTACTATCTAAAAAATCTTGCAATCTAATATTTATTGACTTTAAATAACCTCAAAAGGGTTGATAACCCGTAGAAAACGAATCAATCAATGAAATACTAATTAGCTACGCAGATTATTTTAGATTTATTTACACCCTTTGGAATATAAATATGGCCACAAAGTGAGTGATCAGTTTATATATTGATCGTAATATACAATTGATCCACCGCTTTATATCCAAATTATTGTTTGTTTGTTTATTCTGATTAGGTATGAATCTACTACTTTTGGACCCCCCCACAGTAAAGTAGTAAGACTTGCATCTCTAAACCATTATCATCTAAAAGAAAATTCTTACAGTCTAACTTCTCGCTTGTGGAACTCCCTTCCGGTTTCATGTTTTACAGTCAACTTTTATCTGCAAAAAATTAAATGCAATGTCAATCGTTATCTGCTGTACTGCTAATTACCCTTTCCTCTTCCCGCTCATTATTAATGTTTCTGTTACTAAATCTTCCACACAGTGTAACCTTTTGTGTCTTGCATGGCGTGATACCGATTAAAAAACATATAGACTGTCCAAGAAGTCGAGGAAATATTTGCAAATAAAATCTGGAGTTGTTCTTTTTGTTTTTAGCCTTGTTCAATACAGACAAGAACGCTTAGTTTGCGTAGAGCATTCGCGTTTAATACGAAAATCAATCGGTAAAAAAATAAAATAAAAAAAACAACTTACATATCTATAAGTCTACCAATCGTCTATGCTTAGAATATTGCTGCTAAATGTTATCCGGTTCTTCTGCTATATATCTAGAGATCTTTGACACCCGCCAAAGAAAAATCAGCAATATTATTGGTCCTGATCTGGCGGCTCGGCTTCAATCACTTACCCAGCCCTGTAAAGTTGTCTCTTTCTGTCTTTTCTATAAATACTTCCATGGTAATTGTTCGGATGAGCTCTTTAGGTTAAGTTAGTTAACTTAGCTAGAGGATGTATGGTCATTGACCCCTTTTATTTCTGTCCCTATTTTCTTTAGTTTAATTCCCCTTCCCTACCCCGTTTAAGTGAGCAGTTCCCTGGTGGATGCGGGGCGCCTTTCGTTTCGGGTATGATTTTCGTATATGTTGTATTTGAATGAATATTTGAGTGAGTGCTTGGAATGATTGAAAGTTTTATAGTATTAGAGCCCCGAATTGATTTCATCCAGTTAATTGCTGTTTCTGCCGCATTAAGTGATTTTATTACTAATATTATTTTGCTTGTTTTCCTGTAAATAGTTTTGTTCATTTTTGTAAATATTCATTAGGGTTTACATTTTTAAAAATTGTTTTTCACCCCCCCCCACAAAAAAAATTGAATTGTATATATGAGAACTAGTTAGGACTTTCCTAGAGACAATGAGGTATTATGGTGAATGTAGTAAGCAAGGTAGATAAGAATGCGTTGTTTAGGTTAAGGAATATTGTGCTATGCTTGGGTCAATAATTGTGGCTAGTTAAGTTTAATGTTAAAGCAGAAAAAGACCATCCTTTTTTCCCATTTTGGCCCTGTGCCACATTTTTTTTTATCATTGTACAAATAACTATCGCTCTTTGGGTTAAGTTAGTTAAGTTTGCTAGGGGATGTTTGCTTACTGACCCCTTTTATTTCTGTCCCTATTTTCTTTAGTTTAATTCCCTTCCCTACCCCGTTTAAGTGAGCAGTGGATGCGGGGCACCTTTCGTTTCGGTTGTGATTTTCGTATTTGAGTGTTTGAGTGAGTGCTTGGAATGATTGAATGTTTTATAGAATTGATTTCGTCCAGTTAATTGCTCTTTCTGCCGCATTTAGTGATTTATTACTAACATTATTTTGTTTAGTTTCTTGTAAATAGTTCTGTGCATTTTTGTAAATATTCATTTTCAAAATTTGTTTTTTTTTATTCTCCTCCTGAATTGTACATACGAGGACTAGTTAGGACTTTCATAGAGACAATGAGGTATTATGGTGAATGTAGTATGAAAGGTAAGAATGTGTTGTTTTGGTGTAAGGAATATTGTATGTTTGGGTCAGTGTTTGTGGCTGGCTAAGTTAAACTTTAAAACAGAAGAAACCCGTCCTTTTCCCCCATTCCCCTATTTAGCCTTGAGCCAGATTTCTGTATATAAGCGGAATAAATAACGCTCTTCGTTATAATACCTAGACTGTATGAATTTAATCGCAGTATTAGTGACAATTAAAATGGCAGAGCGTTCCCTAGCTGTGAAGGTCTGAGCTAGTCGGACTAAAGAAAGCAAAAGTAATTGGGATAGAGCCTGATAGTATATTATTGTACTTTTCTTTCTCATTATCTAGGCCAACTGTTGATGCCTGTGGCGTAACAGAAATGAAAAGCTGTAGGAGAATGAATAATTTCTGGCACCGCCCGCGTGTAAGTTATAACTTTGGGTCAAATCTTGGGGAAGAGTGGGGGTCGATTTCAATTTATCTAACTAGCATTTACATTTATATAAGTGGAACACGTATTTTTATCTATATAAAAAAAAAATTCTTCCAGTAAGAAATGAATGAAGACATTTCTTTGTTACACGATTGCCCTGTCCATAGCACCAACCCTAAAAAAATCGAACTTATATTTAGGGCAGAGGTTCACAAAATTTTTTTCTCCGGGCCACATTTTCGGAATTAAAATTTCGCGCCTCAACAAATTTAAATGATAAATATACATTTAAAAAAAAAAAACAAACAAACAACAAACAGAGAGAGTGTTAAAGGGAGATAACCGCGGATTCGAAGTCAGAACATTATCATTGATAACTCTCTCCTCTAATTTGCAGACCCTAGTTACTATATTCTTAATACTTGATATAATGCAGAAATATCACAATGATAAAATCATTCAATAATTATTTATTATAATACAGGCATCAACAGTCGAGTTAGATAATGAGAAAGAAAAGTACAATAATATACTATCAGGCTCTGTCCCAAATAGATTATACTGGGACCCATGCATGCAATTACAAGTAATCCATAATAATATTTAAAATTTTGAAATCATATTTATTTTTGGCATATGAATATTTTGAAACTGCTTCTATGCTGAAGACATGGACATTCATTGTTGAGATAAGAATGATTTTGAACAAAAATCAATATTGTCTATAAAGTCTTCTAAGAAATTAAACTCAAAATAAACATTTCCCAAAACATAAACAAAGATCTGGAAATTTTTGATTATTTTAATCATTTCATCCCAAGAAACGCGGAAATGCCACTTTGTAAGCAGAGGTTTAAAGAGAGTGAAGGTGAAAGAGAAAAAAAATGTGTATAGGGGGAACGAGGAAAGTATAAAAGATGAACGGGGTTCAAAACAACAGAAGATGGCGATTGACATTGCATTTAAACTTTTGAAGATTGTAGCTATCAAGGAAGCAAATAAACAGAAAGGAGTTCCACAATTGGGAAGTGCGAGAAAAGAAAACTGTTGGAGTAGAAGTGGCTGTTGCATTTAGCTATTTCAACAGTAAAAGGGTGAGACCTTGATGCCGATTTACGTAGCCCACTTAAATTTATATAGTCGGGCCACCAGGGGAAAAGCTCGTCAGAGTAGTTACCATGAAAATATTTGTAAAAAAGTCAGAGGGAAGCCACATCATGTCTATGTGAAAGTGAATGAGGTCGATATGTAAAGTCAGGATCGATTACATTGCAGGTTATCATTATTATTTTGTCAAGAACCTCGAGATGAATAGTAGGGGTACCAAATTAGATGTGGCAAGATCGACTCTGACGAAAAAAACTTTTGGCACGACACAGTGACCTAACTTTCCTTGCAGTAGATGCAATTATTGATTCGATGTAGTTTTTAATCCTAATAATTCCGGATGTGGTATTACTAAGTACCAAACACTTTAAATACATCGACGTATGGATCAGTTATGACAAATGAAATATAGAAGAAAAACAAATTGAGCCTAGAATAGACTGCGCCAGGGGTAGTTTCGCCCAACGCCGCACGTTGGTACAAAACTGAAATATTAACCTGAAAGCTCGTGTCATGTTCTTAAGTAGGTTCATCAGAACGAGACTTTCATATGGATGCCATGCAGTGCATCGAACTTGTTCAAAAATACCTAAACTTGTATACAGCCGCTTTTTAAGATCATTACTAAATGTCTTTGAGCGATTGAAGCCTGAGGGTTTTGACGAAAACGACAATTTTTCGAATCTTGTGAACAACAGAATTACAAACAAAATACCAAATAACAGAAACCGCATCATTTGAGGACTTTCAACAGCAGCAACAGTTAAAATGGATAGCACATCTAACTCGAAGAGAATGACATAATCAAGGTGTTGACATTTCACACTACTTGAAATAAAATATTAGAAAGGTAACCTCCATCAATACAGGAAAGAGCGATAACAGCTACTGGACTTGAGAAACCTATCATTCTGGAAGATTTTTTGAAGATTTTAAAAAATTTCAACCCACGGTAGCACTTCCTAATGAATACCGAATGTTTTCTCATAAAGAAACGGCTAATATTAGCATAAGCATTACCATATATTTATGTACCGAGTCTAATTGTTATATTAAACTTAGAACCGTTGTATCTGAGAAATGACTAAAGATATCTTATTGGAATACTCCGAGGTTTTTATAACACTATTGGACTCTAATGTGAGTAATAAGAATCTATAATTACTCTCCAAGCTTAACAAAAGAATCGTGATGAAATCGATCATAAACGAAAATGATATGTTCATCATTAATTAATCATAGCTAAGGATCGGAAGCTCATGAAGGATTGAAATAAAATTAATATATATATATATGTATATATATATGAATATATATTTCAAGATAATTTTCCATCTTATTCATGATGACCTTTGCCTTCTCTAACCTTCTAACTTTCTGTCCGAGAGTCACAAGGTGCCTCACAGGTTTCACATTCAATTACATTTTCAAATCTTTTTTCACTGCTCTTTGGACTGTCATAGCTGAAACTTCTCTCTCATGTGCCAAATGTCTGCTGAATTGAGTTGGATCTTTTCTAATTGATCTCTTTAGCCCTAAGTTGAAATGATGATCCTTCTTCCTGTTGTGAGCTCATGGTCCTGTTTTTCTCTCTATTGTTCCCTCTTTTTAAACTTATTCACCGTTCTCTTGAATGGACTTTGAAGATGGAAGCCAGAGTATGAATGTTGTTACAATTAGTGAAGGCCTCTAGGATCTTTTTTGTCTCTCCATTTCTCACTTGGGAAGACAGTGGGGCTGACACAAAACGATTTTAACCTGTTTTCTTTCTTCTGAAAAGGGTTTTTCAGCGATTCTTACGACAAATGGTGTCAAGATGGCTAAACGTCTTATCTGAAAAGATGGTAAAAAAGAAACTCAATTTGTTTAGTGGTTTTTTTTAGATATTAAACATTTTGTGAGATGGACATTTATGCTGTAACACGATTCGGACAATTTTGCTGTTACGCCCGGTATGTATCTATCATTACATGTACTTACACACATACACAAGCGCTTACATATAGATAGTGGTATGGGGCGTATGTATGAAATTACAGGGCGTATTGAAAAGATTTCATGAAGTTAGGCTGCGCGAGATTGCAGTAAACATAAAGTAACTAAAAAAAAATATATATATAAAAAAAAAAAAAATGCGTAAAAGCCAAGAGATAGTCACGCACATACTTTTTTAAACATTCGTCGACAAACGTTTTGTTATTTTGGTAATACGGGGGAACCTGTCCTTGACATAACAAAAATAAATGAAAGATGAACAGATGTGAGATCTTTCATGCTCTGATATCCTTAGAACGCCATTAAATAACTGATATCTGTTGTTCATCGTGAGTTGTATATGCGTTATATTGTTTCAATCTATTACACAGGTCAACACGATTTTTAGTACCAAGAAACAAAAGACGTTTTTTTAGCTAATTTGATGGCGCTGATTCCGAAAATGACCTTAGTTTTTCATGGTTAGCTAGTGAAATTGCTATTTTTGTAAAAAAAAAAGAATATCAATTTACGGTCTTGGCTGATCACAAAATTTAGTTAATAATTGTAGAAATCTATTACTTTTTAGGTAGATCGCGCAGTTTATGTCAACCATCTGAAACAGACTATTTTTTATAAGAAAAAAAGTGTTTTTGAGTCAAACATTTTAAAATAGAAGTACTGAATTTTTTTTCTCGCCAAAATTTAAATAACTCTATCAATAAACCTGATAATTAAGGTAACATCAAAAAAATGAAACACTACAATCTTCCGTCTGATATTCATAAATTTATGCAATCACTTTTATCCCTTCACTATGGAAGGAAACCAAGCACATTGAGAGTATTTTGTTTTCAAAGTTGAAAAGAAACTAAAGACATTCCCAATTGAATGCACCTATTCCATTGTACATGATACTGCTGGGGTATCAAAAGGGACTTAAATATCATTGAACATGAAAATCAAAAAAGAGAAAATATTTTACCATTGTTCTTATATTCACGAAGTTTTTATTTCTGCTGTTATTTTATTAAATGAATTGATGAAAATACTTGTTGGTCTTCAATTGTGTTATTTTTTAAAGACTTAGGGTATGAGTATTGAAATAGAGACAAGGGAAAACAACGCATGACATACGGCCTTAAGCAAATGGATGGCTGAACGTGGTCTGGAGGGTGTGGCAGAGGGAAGGAACTTGTTTAAAGCATCAAGGAATAGAGGGAAGTATGATCGCCTACGTCCTGAAAGGATATGGCACATAAAAAGAAAAGATGGTTCATCCTGTACAAGACAAGAGAGGCACTCGAGATAGAGGGTTACGTTAGGAGGCAGTTTGTACGGATAAAAGGGGAAGATAACGGTTAACCCTAGATTTGAACAGGTTAAGATTGTAGTGATTGGGGAAACATCCTCTTGGGAGTCGGTTCGACAGAGCAGTAAAACCGATGTAATACAATGGGAATGTGGGTGATTTGCTGCAATGCGAGTGGCATGGTGGGCCCTAGCCGTGAAGGTTAGACATGGTGGAACCAAGGAAGGTAGTTCGTCCGAGCACTTTTCGTGAAAGTAGCAATAGAACAGTGAGAGGCTTGCTACATCCCGCCTGTGAGAGAGAGGTTGGAGGGTGGAAAATAATTCGTCACTCACAAGGACTCAGATTTTTGGACTCTATCGAGGCTATAGACTGCGGTCTGGGCAGCTCCTACCAAAATATGACTACAGGATTCCGTTTTTGGCCTAATAGTTTAAGGGTAGTAGATAGCACGTGGATCAGGTACTTACTGTAGCGGTACAGTGAGCCCAGCATTTTACCTGAATCTTTGGCGATGTATGTACAAGTTGCACTTGAAGTCAAGTGTGAGTTTAATGTCTAACAGAAGGCTGGCAAACTAACCAGTCAAAATGTTATGTCAAAAACATAGGAAATTAAGTCATAGTTATAAAAAGAATTAAATTAAGCATAATTCTCGAATGAATAATTTTTTTCTCCAGACAAATATTTTAAAATCAATGATGATTTCAAGGACTTCGATATGGAGTAATATTTAGCAAGCTTGTCTCGCTATGATAAATTATGACTAAGCAGAAAGTACGATCATTGAATACCCCATACTTTCGGTCTTGCGCCATACCTAAGCTCCGCTTACAAAATCATTTTGAGTTCGATCCTCACTGAGTGCTCCATATTTTCGGTCATGTCCAATTCTAAGCTATGCATATTAAATCGCTATAAGTAATCTTGGAAAGATTAACATGAACACGCCGACAGCTTGACATGAGCTGAAAATTCAGACATTTTTGTGACGTGGTTTCGTCGTCATATTGTGCATTTAAAACTTGAGAGAATTTAAAAATTAAGACATCCGCTACATTTTCAAACTTTATTATCGTAAAAAATGTCTTTATTGACGTTCGTTCAGTTACAGCGATAAAATAAATTTCAATGGCGTGGCGATTGATTTTGTTCATTGTACGCATGCGCAGTTGATACAACTAAGAAATATCAGCCATTTTCTTTTTTTATTGAACTGGAAATCAACACTTATGGTTTCATCACTGGGCAATACGAAAGATAAAAATATGATCGCTCACGCATACACAGATAAGAAAAGGTAGCAGGGGAGAGAGAGGTAGAAAATAATAATAATAATAATAAAAGAGAGAGGTAGAAAATAATAATAATAATAATAATAAGAAGAAGAAGAAGAAGGGGAGGAGGAGATGAAGAAGATGAAGAGAATAATAGGATGTGGGAGAAAAAAGAACAAAAAGAGAGAGAGAGAAACAAAAGACAAGGTAGAGGTAGAGACCGAGAGAGTGAAACAAGAATGGGGAAAGGGAGAGAAGAAGAAGAAGAAGAAGAAGAAGAAGAAGAAGAAGAAGAAGCGGAAAAGACATGAAGGTGAGAGAGGTAAAGAAAACGTAGCAGTAGTGAGTGAGAGAGAGAGAACGAGACAAAGAAGAGAGAGATAAAAAGAGAAGAGTTGGTGAGAGAAAGTGTAGAAAGGGACAGAAAGAAGAGAAGGAGAGATAAAGAGAGAGAAAGAGAGCGAATAGAAGCGGGTCTAGAGAGTAAGAAGAACAGAAAGAAATAAAGAGAGAGGATTGAAAAAGCAGTTTGGTTCCTTTAACGGCATATAATCTTATGGGTCATTTAATGCTGAAATTTTATTTCCTTAGGAACTTTGTGTTATATACCGTACTTATGAACACTAATGGGTATGTTCGAATTGTACACTATTGTAAGTGGGGTAATATGCTGTCTACGTAGTCCACCACTAGCAGTGGTTTACCTACTCCACGCCGCTGGCGAGTATTGTATTTTGTTGATGTTATAAAGATTACCATTTCATTTCCAACCTCCGTTTTAGTTATTCCTCATTCAGTAACCGTTTCTAAGTTATGACACTTTGGTAATTTTTTTTAAATATCTATTGCTGGAAATTTTTACTATAAAATCTATTTTTATACGTTCATAGTTTTTGACCCCAGTTTTGGCGTTCACTATTTGCCCATAGCTTGGACCCTAAAAGGTGCTACTACCGCGGATTAGGGTGGACCAGGGAACAACATCAAATAAGAGATGGTTCCACACTCCTCAAAACCTTCTGATCAGAGGCCTTGCTGCAGAATGTAGTTTATCGTCATACCCAGGACATTGGAAAAAACACACAGAGAGAGAGAGAGAGAGAGAGAGAGAGAGAGAGAGAGAGAGAGAGAGAATGACGTATAAAGAGTTTGTTAGATTCACTTACGCACAAATACCCTTGCGAAAGGTATGAATCCATCTTTTCTCCCCCCAGCTATGGATTGAATAGCAGGAAAGACTGTTTTTTTTTTAGCTTTGGTTAGTGCAGAAAGAAATGGCAACCTACTTCGGGAAAAATTCTTCGGCCTCGTCAGTCATGTAGTGAGTCAAGATTGCTCAAACGTGTAGCACTTAACTGTGCATTATACAAAACTTTTGTGATATCAACAAACAGCCATTGTCATTTTTGTAATGTCAATGAATATTCGCTGTCAATTTCCTAATGATCGTTGTAGTAGAGACTTTGTAATCGCAGATACAACTATAGTAACGCCGTTGAACAATACTGGTGTCAGACGCCTTCGAATATCGCACTAATAGTACTTGCTCTATAATGCTCGCTTGAATAGTAATCACCGAACAGAGAAATAGTATAGTGGATAGAGTAGAGAATAGCGCTCCATATAGTAATAGAGGATAGAATAGAAATAGCGATCGTTAGTCGTCAACTACTTCCTACATAGATGCGTTTCCTCTAGGGTCACGTGGCATAATTTAATTCAATATTGGGATCGGCTGTCTTTGCTCACTGGCGATCTATGTTCAAACTCTAGTGTCGACAGCGACACTTTATTCCTATATAACAAGAATGAATGGTAAAACAAATTTTAGATCAAAATTTGCAAAAGTCAATAATTTTGTATCTACTTGTTCTTCTTGATTTATTTCACCACCAAGCAGGCATCTAAATACATTTTAACCCAATTTCACAGTGTTCTGCCTTAATTGACAGGTGAGGCCCGTGTACCTGATTTTGTCTCTATGAAAGACGAGCCCGACACTTTGTCTTCCTGATTTGGCATGACCGACTGAGTTGATAAGCAACACGATATGCGGACGAATGAAAGTCGTATAGGATTGTCAGTTCATTTTGCTTTGATATTATTTTAAGGTCATTGAAAGCGTTCTCAACGCTGTTGCTCTCTGTACAAACTCCACATACCAGGCGCTGTTTGTGACAAATTCAACGGTGAGGCGTGTTTGTGGACAGATTACGCGTTGATTTTAATTAGAAAATTTGCAAAATAAGTCTCAATCCGCTTCAGTGCTTTTTATAAAGAAAAAAAAATCAAAACCCTGCTTTAACAGAACTAATCAAGGAAGCAAGATTTATATTACTGATCCAAATAAAGAGTTAATTTATTCATTTGTAAAAACAATCGCGACGAAAGTACATATATATATATATATATATATATATATATATATATATATATATAGTTAAATCTAGAGAGCCAGACAAACATACCAAGGTTTCACCTAAGCGGATCGCCAGTGAATGTTTTTTGTACCTTTTTTTTGTACTTTTTTTCCCTTTGGTAATGGCTTGGTTATTTGCAAATCAAGGTTTTCGAGCGAGTATAGTTTCTTATACTTATTAGATTTCTATTAATAATATATATATATAATAATCGACACTCCCGTCGAGATTCGACGTATGAGGGTCAAGCAGATCAGTTTCCAGGAAACCGACAGCCCGACGCCGGCACATGATATTTGATTATAGTGGTGAAGGCCTCGTGCAGGATCATCCACACTTTTTGAAGGGACGAATACAGAGACCTGGTGCACCGAATGCTACAAGGTCCCCAAACGACCCTCCGCTGGTTTTGAATTCAGAGTTGTCCTTCTCATAGACCAGTTACCATCCAAGGCTATAGAACCAAGTCTGTCCTGCTATTTTACCCATAGCTGGAGGGAGAGTAAGAGGATTCATACCTTTCCCAAGGGTATTAGCACGTAAGTGAATTTAATGGATTCGACTCTGTGATTCCTCAATCCAAGCCGCTATCCATTACTCCACCGTGCCTCCATATATATATATAATGACATATAGTAAAGATATTTAGTCAAAAATAATGTTCTGAGTATGGCGGCAAACTACATCCGCCAGCAAGGCCTCTGAGGTATAGAGAAGCGTGAAACGACTTCTTAACTGTTTCTATTTCCAGGTCTACCCTGATATAGGGTGGTAGCTCCTCAGCTAGGGTAGGGCCTCAGCTAGGGTAAATAGGGAACCCACAAAACGGTGCCAAAACACTATGAAAGTAAAAAAAAAAAAAGTATATTTTTATAGTAAAAATACCAGCAGTAGATTTTTATATAAAAAGTTACCAACAATACTTATTTATAGCAAAATGACCATTAATACATTTTATAGTAAATTGAGCAACTATACATGGCCGTTTTGTAAAAGAAATATATCTGGAATTTTTTTTTGTCGTTTGCTAACTTTTGACACACACACACACACACACACACACACACACACACACACACACACACACACACACACACACACACACACACACACACACACAAGAGCGTGGGCACATATGCACACACAGACATTTATTTTTTCTTCTTCTATATGCCTTGTCTCTTCAAGACGTTGGAAATAATGGCTTTCCACAATTTTCCTCTTTGTAGCTCTTAAAAATTTTTGTCTTTTTTTTATCTCTTCTAAACCTTGTTCCGCCATCCATTTACTCAAGCTCGTTCTTCTTCTTCAATGTGCCGTGTCCCTTCAGGACGTAGGCGATCATGGCTCTCCACAATTTCCTATCCTTTGCAACACTTAATAATTTTTGTGTTGGTATATCTCCTAAACCTTGTTGCACCATCCATTTAGTCAAACTCATTCTTCTTCTATATACTGTATTCGTTCAGAACGTAGGCGATCATGGCTCTCCACAATTTCCTGCCTTCGGAGCTCTTAATAAATTCTGTCTTTTTTTCTATTTACTTCAAACCTTACCCCGTCACCTATTTCCTGAAACTCAATAACAAAGCGTTCAATTCGAAATTCTTCTTCATTATGAATCTTAGGAATTTCTACAGTTTCTTTATGAGGTTAAATATAAGTGTCCTTTTTGTTTTCTTCGTCGTTCTCTGTATGTTCGGCTAATGGTATTCTCAGCATCCTTCTGTAGAACAACATTTCTGATTCTTCAAATCTCTTCTTCATCTGTGAGGATATTGTCCAGCATTCACTGCCATATAGGTGGACTGATATTACATAACAGTTCAGTACTCTTTTCTTTGTTTCTCTAGCTTCAAGTCTCTTCTTCATCTATGGGGATATTGTCCAGCATTCACTGCCATATAGAAGGACTGATATTACATAACAGTTCAGTACTCTTTTCTTTGTTTCTCTTGCTTCAAGTCTCTTCTTCATATGTGAGGAGATTGTCCAGCATTCACTGCCATATAGGAGGACTGATATTACATAACAGTTCAGTACTCTTTTCTTTGTTTCTCTTGCTTCAAGTCTCTTCTTCATCTGTGAGGAGATTGTCCAGCATTCACTGCCATACAGGAGGACTGATATTACATAACAGTTCAGGACACTTTTCTTTGTTTCCCTTGCTTCAAGTCTTTTCTTCATCTGTGAGGAGATTGTCCAGCATTCACACTTGATCATTCACACCCTGACGGGACACGACACATGGAATGGTGATCTACAATTGCAACAATACTAAAAATCCGCTGTACGGTTATCATAAACAATATTATCATATTTAACGTATTATTAAATATGATAATATTGTTTACAATAGCCGCACATTTTTCGTGGAACGTGCTGATAATGTTCCAAACTATTACGTTTCCCTATGTAAAATCTATTTTTGTTTGCCGGCTTTCAATGTAAATGAAAGTTCATGACCGTATCCCGTTGGAACACTGGTTCTCAAACGTTCACCGAAGTTAAGCAATGTTCAGACTGTTCAGTACATAGATGAGTGACGGCCTGGGAATACCATGTTTAAATTGGCTTTTATTTTGTTTTACAGCATATCAATTTCAACCGGTTATTTAATACCGAAAAGCTTTTTTATGAGAGGTTTGAATGAATAGAATATATATTCTTTTAAGAAAACGGTTTATAGATCAGGTTTTTTTTTTGTAATAGGTTTTTTGTCGAGAGTCTGATTGGGTTTGCTTTATTTTGTTTTACGGTATATCAACCTCAATGATTTATTTAATACACAGATTTTTTAGGATAGATTCGGATGAATATAATATGTATTAATTTTTAAAAAAAATGTATTGCTGGTAATATTTTTCCCCCAAAATATACTGCTGGTATTTTTAATATACAAACCTATTTCTTATACTTTCATAGTGTTTTTACCCCAATTTGTGGGTTAACTATTTGCTCATAGCTGTGACACTTACAGGTGCTACCACCACGGGTCAGCGTGGGTTTGGGAACAACAGCAATTAAGAAAGGGTTCCCCGCTCCTCAAAACCTCCCAAATGCTGCCAGATGTAGTTTATCGTCATATTCAGGACTGGGGAATACGAAATACCGTAAGTTTGACTCTGCGAGTGATGTAATGGATAACGGCTCGGAATTCGAAATCAGAGAGTTGAGTTCCAGTTCCAATCAGGATCCTTATATTCACTCACGTGGAAATTCCTTTGTCAGTTGGCTATCTTCTTAAACGCTGTTCTATTATTGTCCTTTTTTTTTTTCATGTTCTCTGACGCTGATTCACTCGGTGCGACTTAGTGTCTGTACCTTGCTTGGGGTGAAATGATTTTGGAAAACTAAAGTGTTTTATATTTTTTGATTGCTAACTTTTCACAAAATTTGATAAAAAATTACTGGTAAAAGTTGTTATTTTAGCGTCCATTTCATACTAATGTTTTCACTTTTAGTCTAGGTTATGAGGATATGTCTGAGTGATTAGCCCTACACTTGAATAGGTTAAGATTGTAGTGATCGGGGAAGCATCCTCTTGGGAGTCGGTTCTACAAAATAGGACGAGGGTTGAAGAGTAAGAGGCACAGTTTATGGGGATATGTATGGAAGATGACGGTTGATCCTAGACTTGAAAATGTTAAGATTGTAGTGATCGGGGAAGTATCCACTTGGGAGTCGTTTCCATAAAGCAGGTAGAGGGTTACAGATTAAGAGGCACAGTTTATGGGGATATGTAGGGAAGATAACGGTTGATCCTAGATTTGAAAATCTTAAGGTTGTAGTGATCGGGGAAACATCCACTCGAGAGCAGCGGTGTGAATCTTAAAGGATTAGAAACAAATTTACTTTATATATTGTGAAACGAAATATATGTCATTCAATTGAAGATAATTTTATGAGAATATCCCAAAGAAACCAATCTGAACTTTACATATTGATTTATAAATGGGTCTTCAGTGTGCATTTAAATAATGATTTAAGACGAATTCGAACCGTTATTAGGCGTTAGAAAATCGCCACACATTAATCGACCCACAATCTACGAGGTTTGCATGAAATGTTCATAGACAAGGAGTGTCGCAAGAGATGCGAAATCTTGCATGTTGTAATTTCAAATCGTTTCATTAATAACTGCATTATTTCTTTCCTGGTAAGAAGCTGGGCTGAAAAGTTCATAGGCTGACAATGAAAGAGTGAATGCTAGAGCTTTGAAATCTGGCATGCGTTCATTTTAAATCTTTTTATTAATAACTGTACTCTTTCTTTCCAAGCACGAGAGTGGGCTGAAATGTTCATAGGCTGACTATGAATGGGTGATGCCAGAGCTGTGAAATCTGGTATGCGTTCATATTAACTCTCATTAATAACTGCATAGTTTCTTTACAGGCACGAGGGTGGGCTGAAAGTTTCATAGGCTGACTATCAAGGAATAATACTAGAAATGTGAAATCTTTCATGCATAAATTTCAACACTTCTTATTGATAACTGCATAGTGTCTTTCCCAGTACAAGGGTGGGCTGAAATGTTCAAAGGCTGACCATGAAGGAATGATGCTAGAGCTGTGAAATCTTGCATACATTCATTTCAACTCTTCTTCTTAATAACTGCTTTGTTTCTATCCAGGTGAACTGATATCTAACTGTTCAAAGAATATTTCACCTGTAACTAGTAGCAACTACTCTTGAAAATGGACAAAATGTGTAAGTGATGTCATCCGGTACCTGTATAAAAAGGTTTTCAAGGACATTCATGCTGACATGTTTGTTACATTAGGAGATGTCACTCCGAATTTATCATCAGTACAAAAGTCGGTTGCTGAATTTAGGAGGCGAAAGGTGAGTCTTAAAGATGACCACATTCATGTACTGGACATCCGGCAGCTGCCACCACCTAGAAAAACATTCATCTTGTTTAACACATGGTAATGAATGACAGACTATAATAGGGAGCTCCGATATTTTGGCATAAATTTTCGATACCGAAGGTTTAAAATTAAATTTTTAAAATGAAAAATCTTTCTTGATGATTTCATTTTATCATTAATTCAAAGTTTAATAATTAAATTTATTATTTCCATTAAGTAAAATATTCTGGAGTATTTCAGATAGAAATTATATAGATTGGAATGTCAAATTTAATTTTGATTTCTTAAAATTTTCTTAAAAGCAACCATTTTCTTAATTTTAAGAAATTTGTAAACAAAACATGTTTTTCTATTTTAAAATTCTTTAAAAAAATAAATATATATTTCTGGCACGTTAGTTTAGTAAAATTAGAAAATTTAAAGTTAAATTAATCTGATTTGAAATAAATATTACTTACTTATAACAAAAAATAATATTCAACCAATTATTAACAATTGGTCCCGTTCATATGATCCAACGTTTGATTGACAGCTACTATGGATGACACAATTCTCAGAAATATAAGTGAACGCATATTTTTGGTGTTTAACTGCCTAGTAATTATTTACAAATGAACATATTTTCCGCAATTATTTAATATTTTATTGACTTTTATTTACCTTTCGAAGATGCAAAAATAAAAAAATTTAAAATACTATAAAATTTTCTTCAATTAATTTTATAATTTAATAACAAATGAAATACCATGATTACTCAATTGAAGTATGTCCCTCACTAATGTAAATACATAAAATAAAAATATTTAGCGAAATAGTAATTGAAAAAAGTAAAACTTAGTTTAAGATTTAAACTTTTAAAGCTGGATAGAAATATTGAAAACCTGTTGAAACGTAACTGAAGCGACAAAATAAAGGGACAAAACTTTTAGATCATAATAATAGCAATTTCAGACTACCGTACATGAAAATAATGAACGTATTAAGTAAAAAAAAAATAGAAAATAAAAAAATATTTTAAAAATAGAATAGCACAACTAAGTTGATTAATCTTTTCAATTTTGGATTTGTAAATTTTGTTTCTACTTAATTACTATATTACATTCAGGAAATAAACCAATACAGAATTTTACATGATTTTAAACTATTATAAATTGTTATAATTAAAATTAAAAAAAAAAAAAAAAAATTCTTGTAAAACTTCATTATTCATCAGAAAAAAAAAATTTCTTCAGACAATAATACCCTTAATATTACTTATTTACAAAAGCAATTAAAAGCTTTTCTAATTAAATAATGTCATAGTTTTATTGGATTCATTATTTTTCAATTCAGAGCAGATTTTCAGTTAGAATAGCTTAAAGTTGAAAAAAATGTTGGTGATTTACAATCTCCAAGGACTCCTACTTTTAACAAAAAAATTTCAGGAAATAGAAAGGTTTTGTGTAAAATTTCATGAAATTAAGTAAGTGGAGGGAAACATATTTAAAAAATATTTTCTAGCAAAATTTTCTAAAAAAAAAAAACATTTAAAAAATAATTTAATTCATTTGTGAATAAGTCCTGAAAATTTCATTAAAAATTACTTCATTTTTACAACAATTTCCAAATCAATGTGTTTTCAACGGGAAAAAAGCGCAAAAAAAAAAAACCAATGTTATTTTCTGCCACCGCGATGACGTAAACAAAAGAAAACTTTAACCAACATTTTGAACGTGTTAGAAAGGATTAAAAAATTTCAAAAAATAATAAAAAAATACTTTGGTCTTTCATCTTAATAATAACATAAACATTTTGACGATAAAACTTTATTTTCGTTAAGTTTGTGGCCTTTTTCATTACGCTATCTGTTTTCCCGCGAAAAAGCGGAGGTGCCTAGACTATAATCAAGTAGCCAATTCTGTTAGTGAGAAAGTTGATAATTTTGCCCAATGAACTTGGCATGACGAAGTGTTCTGCTCGGTAGATACCACATCTTTTGACAGCTGATCAAATGCGTTCCAGGCTGATCTCGTCACGGAATGATCTGACATTGCTTCTTTTCCTAACCCATGATGAACGTTGAGTTCATCACTTTGAACCAGAGACAAAGCCATCTCTCAATAGTATCAACTATGAACACGGCCACAACGTGTTGACTGTGTTCAGAAATGAAAAGAAAACATTCCCATCCCTATAGATATATATAAATAAAAATCTACATATTCCGTTAAACAAAGAAAACTGTTATATACCCTACATATGAACACTAATGGGTCTGTCCCAATCCTCATAAATACGTTGGACACTATTGTAATTGGGGATTAATATGCTGTCTACGTAGTCCACCACTAGCAGTGGTTTACCTACTTCACGTCGCTGGCGAGTATTGTATTTTGTTGATGTTATAAAGATTACCATTTCATTTTCGACCTCCGCGTTGGTTATTCCTCATTCAGTTACCCTTTCTATGTTACAACAAAACATTCCTGATAATTTGCTAATAGATTAGCCGAAAGCTATCGGATTTAGAGATCACTAGCAGCATGGCCCGGCGTTGCCCGTGCTTGATTCAAAAATCGTACGACTCATACAGCAATCGCTGTCACTCGACTTAAAATATTTTTGCCCTTCCTTGCCTTTAAAGGAGTGCCCTTTGCTATGCTGATGTTGCTACATGCATTACTTCTTGCCTATCTCACACTGCGATTTTTTTCTAAGCTCTATTCTAAACATTAAATCTTTTACGAAAAAAGAACTAAACAAAATGAACACAAAACGATCAGCTTTAAAAAAGGACTCGTAACTGGAAAAACCGAAGGAAAAAAGAATGTTAACAACAAATACTTTTTCACACCCAACCCAGTTCTGCAGAATGTTGAGTTTAAGCAAGCGAATGAGCCAATTGGAGTAAAGTGCCATGCAGATTTAAATTTTTCCCACTTGTGACAAATGCAGCTATTGATATTTTTTGCATGCTAGTTAACATTCGTGTCAGTCAGCTGTTGCCTCTCACGCTGGCCAATAGAATCTTCCTGCCTATTCGTGGCAGCCAGCTATAGGCTCTCACTCTGGCCAGTAGAAAATGGCTGCAGACTACATGAAAACTGCTGTAGAAGCATGAAAAAATCGATTTCGATGGGAGTTGGGAAATGCAAAGTCGGTCTTGGCCTTCCCGCTAACATGGAGCATGTGCATGTAAATTTGGGTGCAAATCCGTAGAAAAATGGGGCCGTGCATTCGTTACACACACACACACACACACACACACACACACACACACACACACACACACACACACACACACACACATATCCTGTCTTTTATAGATAGAGATCTGAACAGTTTTTAAATATTCTATGAAATTTGTTGTTGTTGTTATCATCATCATCATCATTTGTGTATGTTATGTTTCTTGCTTTGCATGCTGTAGAGTCGGATCCAAACTATGGCTCTTAGGCCCTATAGGAGAATTGCTACCTTGTTATATATGTGGGTATATTAATTTTTTCTCAGTTCCCAACATGAGATAGTATGGTCGATAGTTTCATCATATTTTCCACAAATCCTGCATTTCGGGTTGGTTCCATCTTTGATTATATGACAATGATAGGATCTGGCTGCGAGGCTTTGGTCCTGAGCTGCAATAATTAGGCCCTCTGTTGCCTTAGCTTTCAACCTGGTGCTCCTCAGCCACTGATGTGTTTTCTGTTGGTCCACATCTGCTTCTTTCGTTCTTTTTAGGTATTTGCCATGCATCGCCTTGCCCCCCCCCGTTTTTTTTTTCTAATTTCATTTGGCCAAGTTGTTTTGCTTTCTGTTTTACTCGTTTGGACGTAGATGCCATTCACTACATTTTTTGTTTCAGGTCTATTAAGCTGTTTTTTCAAGAATGCCGATTCTTTATTGATGGAGTGGATTTGGTCTTTTACTATTTGTAAGAGAGGGTCATTGGTTTTTGTGAGGTATTGTTGTAGCTTTTAGAGTTAGTTCAAGTTGGATTATTATTATTATTATTATTTACTGTAAGATTCACTCTGCACAAGGCTCGGGTGCGACTGTAGTAAAAGGTTACATTAAGGGGTAGCTTATATGGATAGGAAGGGAAGACAACGGTTGATTCAGGTTAAGATTCTAGTGATCAGGAAAACATCCTCTTGGGGCGGTGGTTCAAGGGAAGAAGCCATTTGAGTGGAACTTCTCGCCGATAGGGAATGTGTGTGGTATGGTACTATGTGAGTGGCTTGACGGATCCTAGCTGTGAAGGTTAGACCTGGTGAAACCAGTAAATGAGGTTCGTCCGAGCACTTTCCATGGAAGTAGCGTTAGAGCAGTGAGAGATTCGCCATATCCCGCCTGTGAAAGAGAGAGGTTGGAGTGTGGAAAATAATTCTTCTCCAACAAGGACTCGAAGATGCCTTTGAGCTCTATCAAGACTGGAAAATGAGGTCTGGGCAGCTCCGGCCCAAATATGACAACAGTACTCCATTTTCGGCCTTGCTCTGGCTCTTATAAAGGTAGAGTATAGCATGTGGAGTCAGGTACTTACTGGTGCGGTACAGGGGAGCCGATCATTTTACCTGCATCTTTAGCAATGGATCCAGCTGAGGTCCGGTGTGAGGCCCAATATTCTCTCAAGGCACGGTACCTCCTTGAGGGGACATCCGATCATTGTGATTGTTCTGGGTCTGATCGGCGGTGATAGAAGGTAACCAGTTTGGTTTTAGAGGCATTGGATGTAACCAGACAGTTTTTTCCCTAATGGGATATTAGCGTTAGTTCGGAAGAGATACCAGCTGCCAATTTCTGATTGTCAAGAGGTGCGACCGTAAAGTGATTACCGTATTTTCTGGCCTACAAGACGCATAAGTTTTCCTAAAAATATTCTGAAAAAAACGTGTACGTCTTCCAAAACGAATGCAAGGCAACGCCCAGGCTCAAGTAAGCTTGGGAGATCATCTAATTTGCTTGACTAATAGGGACGTGGATTTGTATATTGAGTCATTACACTATAATGTTAGCTATATAATTCAGCCTTTTATATGATGTAACCTCTGTATTTAGATGTTACAAGTTTTTGCATGACTATAAACCTTCCTGGAGCCGAGCCACAAGCTTAAACATGCTCTGCTTACTAGCAGCGGCAAGAACCTTTCTGCTCTTGATTAGTATGTCATTGCCATACAAACAAAATCGGACGAGTGATTAATATAAACAATACGTGGCGCCCGTATGTGAGGGACGCATGGTGAATGTGTTGTTGTATGAGAATGACTTTTTTTTTCCATAGAAATTTCTTTCCAATATTAGGATACGTCTTCCAAGCTGCAAAGTCTTGTAAGCCGGAATATATGGTATATATGTGTGCGTGTAAACTTTTAAGTTGACTCCGCTGGAGGTCAACTGCCAATCTCTGATCGTCAAGAGTTTTAGAGGTGCGACCGTAAAGTGATTCTATTTAATATCTACTGCTAGGAAAGATGGATATGTAATGTCATGCCAGAAAATTGGTCTAGGGCTACTATAATATATCTCGAGATTTTTGACAAAATTCAAAGAGTCTGCAATATAACCGATTCTGACCTGGCATCTCGGCTCCACTCATTTTCTCACTGTCGTGACGTAGCTTACTCTTGTCTTTTCTAAAAATATTTTCATAGCATCTGTTCTGATGAGTTTTTCTAATTAGCGACTTGACAACGTAAAATTAAGTGTGCTACTCGATTGGCAGTTAGGTCTCGCCGTTTTATTGTTGAACTAGCTAATATTTTAACAGCGTCTTTTCTCGTACTTCTCTTCTGTGGAACTCCCTTCTGATTTATTGCTTCCCTACCAACTACAATCTTCACAAATTTAAATGCAACGTCAATTGTCATCTTCTATCTTCCCGAATTATGTTCATTTATTGTCCTTTCCTCGCTACATCTCACTAAAATATTCTCATTCTGTTTCACTCCCTGTAATCCACTGCGTCTTAGGGGCATTATTTCCTTGCGTGAGATGAAATTTAAAAAAGAAAAGAGAACTGCCCAAAGACATACTGTTCATTTGTAATTAAAAAGAAATATTATTTAAAAAGTCACGAGTGTCAAATCGGTCTTTTACTTCAATATCTTGAAGCATACGGAAGCTTTTCTCTTACTTTGTTTTGTATTTAGTTCGGAAAATAACGTTCCTCGACCATCAGGCAATTCACGATATCGAATAAATTTAGTTTAAAAAAGCTTAATGCTGCACGAGCCCAATGCCTGTGTGACGACCGGAGAAAACATCGCCAAAGGATTATGCTTGGTATCCTTACGCAAAAAGAATCAAAATAAAAGAAAATAGTCCGTAAGATATCCACGCATTGCAGTGGAGTGTGGGATCAGATTTCAGCGAAACAGTGTTTAAAATATGTCAAGGATCCGTCACACATTTTGAACTTGCAGAAAATGAAAAGAAGCCAAAAGCATGCGCTTGCGCATGCG
Source organism: Acanthosepion pharaonis (assembly GCA_903632075.3). Taxonomy (NCBI): domain Eukaryota; kingdom Metazoa; phylum Mollusca; class Cephalopoda; order Sepiida; family Sepiidae; genus Acanthosepion; species Acanthosepion pharaonis. The sequence continues at coordinate 3,715,383 of CAHIKZ030002446.1, forward strand.
TGTATCTACTGAATGAGCTTATTCATTTTCTAACCTAAGAAATAATTCTCTGTTAATAAATGTTGTCGATATCAATTATTGTTTCTGTCCAAAGGTCAGTCAGAAATCGACAATTTAATTTATAAAAATATGCCCTGCATGCGTTTTAGAGACTGGATTAGAAAATTTATCGCCTGAATAACATGAATAATCTTATTAAAATTATTTAAAAATACAAATGTACAGTAAGAAAATTTCCTTATGGAATTTTATAGTAAAATTATTTCAGAAGGCAATTGTGAATGCAGCATCAAGCGCTAAAATATTTTGTGGAAAATATTTGCTGATGAATATTTTCTATCGTAAAATCATTTCCCAATGTATTTTTATAGCAAAATCATTTCCCAATGCATTTTTATGATAAAATCTTTTCCCCAATTCATTTTTTATAGTAAATTCCTTTCCCAATGCTTTTTTTATTGTAATATCATTTCCCAATGCATTTTTATATAAAAATCATTTCCCAATGTATTTTTATAGTAAAATCATTTCCCAATGCATTTTTATAGTAAAATCATTTCCCAATTCATTTTTATAGTAAAATCATTTCTCAATGTATTTTTATAGTAAAATCATTTCCCAATGCATTTTTATAGTGAAATCATTTCCCAATGCATTTTTATAGTGAAATCATTTCCCAATGTATTTTTATAGTAAAATCATTTCCCAATGCATTTTTATAGTAAAATCATTTCCCAATTCATTATTGTAGTAAAATCATTTCCCAATGCATATTTGTAGTATAATCATTTCCTAATGCATTTTCATAATAAAATCATTTCCGAATGCAATTTTATATTAAAACCATTTCCCAATGTATTTTTATAGTAAAATCATTTCCCAATGCATTTTTTATAATATCATTTCCCAATTCTTTTTATGGTAAAATCATTTCCCAATGCATTTTTATAGTAAAATCATTTCCCAATGCATATTTGTAGTATAATCATTTCCTAATGCATTTTTATAGTAAAATCATTTCCCAATTCATTTTTATATATAAATCATTTCCATTATTTACATTATTCGGACTATTGTCCTCATCTTTGTCGGCATATTTATCACAACGTTTCGGCCGATGTACGCTCCGGCCTTCTTCAGGTGGTTGGAATGTCGAACTGAACCCTTTATTTCGCTCACCGGGGTAGACTGTTCTAGTTCCACGTGCCATGTTTGATGCATTTTTATAGTGAAATATTTCCTAATGTTTTTTATGGTAAAATCATTTCCCTATGCATTTTTATAATAAAATAATTCCCCATTGCATATCTATAGTAAAATCATTTCCCACTGCATTTTTATATTAATATCCTTTCGTAATGTTACTACATAAAATCTACTACGTAAAATGTTATTGACGAAAAGGTTGATTTCTTTTCCCTATTTGTTTTCATTGAAACAGCCGGACAGACATTGCCACTCGGAGTCAGCCATGACATGAAGGACACGCATTGTACCCATTGGTTTACCATCACTAGGCGCACGGTCTTAACCGACTTCTCAAACCAGGGTGTGGGAAGCGTATCGACGTTTCAAAATTCAGTGGAATTCGCGTCCAAAACCCAGACAAAGGCAAACGATCATTGACTGAATATCACGCTCACGATGCAATCCGTCCAACTGCTGACCATTCTGTCTTTTGCATTCTCAAACACTGTTTTGAATCTGTTGAATCCAACAATAGAAAAACAATCAAGAATATTCTGAGATCTGGTTACGATTGTTCCACAAAAATGACCCGTCTATTTTTGTGCACCGTATATCGCAAATTTCAGTTAGTACCAGCAGCTGTTTTTCCCTTCCAATCCTTATACTGTTTTTGGTGCCCGATACGTATATATATATATACAAACACCTATTACCAGGCAGCTTTAATATAATAATAATAATTTTGTAATTAAAAATTATAGCAATCTTCAACTACCATAATTTTACATAGAATACCTATTATCAGGATTTATACCAAAATAAATTAATACATATAACAAAATAAAACAAAAATAAAACACCAACAACCACTTTTTTAGTTCAAGCTACCACCACTATAACTACATTCATGGTTTTATCATTCTCCCACCACCGTTACTAATCATTTCTACCAATCTGCAATTTCTTCCAGTTTACAATAACTATTAGCTAAAACCTAAATAGGATTGTCTCCAATCCTTTGAAACATTACTATCACATCATATCATATAAACCCGTTATTAAATTAAACATCACCATATAAATTAAACAATAAGGATTACAAATTTTTACCTGTTACATATACACAGTCACCAAAAACAAACAAATAACCAGCTTTAAATATAACAAATAAACCCCATTTTTTTCAAAAATTTAAAATAAATATAAATAATTATAATAATAATTTTTACCTATCATAATTTTACACAAACCCCACCACACATATATACATACATGCGAGAAAATATTTTTCAAATATTTTTCAACGGGAAAAAAAAAAAAAAAAATTTCATAATATGACATGGATACATTCACGAGACATTAACGAGACATTTCCGCCACACTTCCAATGTTTAAATTTCAACATTTCAACATACAAATGCGTATGTATAGACATAACACCACCCGTATACATACATGTGTCATAGCCGAAACTGTCTACATATGTTTTATATATGTATGAGTCCCGACGGACGACCAAGTATGTATATGTATATGTGTCTGCATACATCGATGTTTGCGTTAGTACGATGAATGACAAAACGACGAAATTTCCCCACCACTTCCACAATAACACCAATACACGCAATCTACATAAACCCAAATTTTTTTTAAAACATTAATCAGTTTGTCTGACGATCGCTAAAGCGTGAAACCCAGGGTCACAAACTCACATCTATCCAACCAAATATGTTAGCTCTATCTCTGATATTGAGCGCTTTCTAATAAAGTACCGCGCATATAATATATAAATAATTATACATATATATATATTTATTTATATTTATATTCACTTTTCACACACACACACACACACACACACATATATATATATATATATATATATATATATATATATATATATATATATATATATATATTATTATAAAACCCAGATTGTGTGTGTATGTGTGTGTCTGTACGTTTATATATTGGATCGGATTTCCTACATTTTTCAACCAATTTCAACAAAACTTCACAGGACTACGTAAAATTACCTTGCGGTGGCTCTGACAGCACCTAAAATTGGAAAAACACAATTGTTTTTGCACGAAATCAATTTGAAAACATGATTAAGAAGCATTGCGAGAATGAAAGGGGTACAACTCATATCGAGTTATACTTATTATAAAACTCAGGTTGTTTGTGTGTGTGTATTCGTTTATATATGGGATCGGATTTCCTATATTTTTCAACCGATTTCAACAAAACTTGACATTTTTTTTGGCAGGTAGTGTTTCTTATTGTCTTGCACACTTTTTTCTTTATTTTTACATTCAGAATGCTTTAAAAATTCCATTTACAAGACAATTGTTTATAATAAAATTCTATTCAATCGGTAGACTCATAACGATTGAAAACAATGTTTTTGTTCGAGTTTGGGTTTGACAAATTCGTAAAAAAAAAAAAACTAATTAAGACATGCGTGTCTGTCAACCTTAAACAATAATCTTTGTCAATTTTATTTTTCAGTCTTTATGATGGTCGATACTTGATCTATCTCTTACTGTTACATCCCAGGCAACGCCGGGCTCTACTACTATATATATATATATATATATATATATATATATATATATATATATATATATATATACGAGATAATCCTAAGGAGCAAGGCAAACCTACCTAGGTTTCACCTAAACGGATCTTCTGTGTAAAGCCGGCTTTACACTGAAGATCCGTTTTAAATATAAGGTAGGTTTGCCTGCTACTCAGGGATAATCTTAACTTTTGTTCTACTTAGTGTATTGAGCACTTTACGTAGTTGTCTTTTTATTCGTTTTGTTTTTTTTTTCTTTGGACTTGGAGCTTAAACACTGGACGATTGTTTTCGCCTTGTTTTTATGTTCTTGATTCTTTCTTTTTTTATTCCCCATTTTTCCTCGGGTACCGATTTCTTCTACTGCAACTTGAGCTAACCGAGGTCTTTCCAAACGAGTACCATCATTTATATATATATATATATATATAATTATTTTTTATAAAAAAAAATTATAACATAAGTATGTTATAAAATCACTACAAAAATAGCCATTTTGTTTCCACACACTCTGTGTCTTATCAAGTGATGATGTTGAAAATAAAATAAATGGTTTTAAAAGTTTCAGATTAATTAACGATCCTACACTAGGGGGAAAAACATTGTATTTACAAAAGCTAGAATAACCAATCAAAAACGAAGTATAGAAAGATTCAAAAGCTTGACAACGAAATCATGTTATAATAGCTATTCAGATCTTTAAAATACGTGTAATATTAAAAATAATTTATACTAACCAATAATTATAAAATTATATTATAAAGTTTAATATTAAAATTAAAAACTGGCAATTTTAAAATCCCAATTTAATCACTATTAAGTTTAAAAACTACAAAATTATTGAGAAAAGAAAAAATATATATATTTATTCAATTCATTTCTTCATTGAAATTACGTTCGACAAGACGCTACAATATATCCGGTCATTTGACAATACATGTATATATATTTCTTTCTTTTCCCTTCTTTTCCTTTTTATTTTAAAGTGTGTGAATGTGGTCTTAAACTCACGCGCAAAACAACAAAAACACAATCAGATTATAATACATAAGCACCCAGACATAATTACACACACACACACACACACACACACACACACACACACACACACACACACACACACACACAAAAAAAAAAAAAAAAAAAAAAAAAGACCGATCCAGAAAGATGTTTGCCTGTCCATCATATTAATTCTGTAATTTACAATATTCTGATGTCAGTTCTATACTGACTATGTAGGCGGAACAGGCCAAACATTGAAGACATGGATCAACCAACATGCACCTGTCAATTTTCTCAAGGGAAAGGTGGATAGTTCATGTAGTTGTATTAAGGAAACAGGGCTTGTGGTAACTGAACATTTGATTAAAAAACAGCTGTGTGCCCTTATATAGAAAAAATAAAGAGTAAATTTATTCGATAAAATCCCCATTGGCTTCAACCACGGCCTCCAGACAACTTCAGAATCTCCTGAAACTCTTCTGGATGGCCTCCTTGTTTGTTTGTGAAGCTACTTTAATCCTTGATTTCAGTTCATCTTTGGTGTTACAAGGAATTTTGTTCGTCTCTTGCTCAACTGTGCCCCACATATAATAATCAAGGGGATTGCAGTCTGGGGAGTTAGATGGACAGATGTAAGGGGTGATGTGTTCGCAGAAATTGTCTGATAGCAATGAATGTTTTATCCTGCTTGTTTAGCATGGTGCAGCGTCCTGTTGCCAGACATAGTGTCTTCCGGCAGCCACCCTATTGATCCAGGACAGCACTACTCCATCAAGGTACTTGATGTAGGACTCCGTGCTGAATCTGAGGCCCTTACCAACACATTTGCGAGTTCTTTTCTTATCAGAACGTGGAGAGTGTATTTCCGAGCTGCCATACCAAAGTTGATACATCCCGAACTCTCGAGTGGATTCATCCCGGACCCTCGTGGATCCATCTCAGAAAGTGATCCATCCGGAAAATATATCCCAGACTCCCATGAGTAATGGGGATCTCGGACCTCAAAGTGAATCGATCCCGGACTCTCAGGTAGATCCATCCCAGATCCCAAGAGGATCTATCCCGGACCCAATGTCGATGAATATCAGACCCTAAATGGATCCATACTAGACCGCAAATGGATCAATTTTAAACCTCAAATGGATCCAACTCGAGCCCCCTTGTGGATCCGTCCAAGCCTCCCATGGAGCATTTTCTGATTCATCCCGGACCCTCAAATAGATAATGAATCTATCCCAGTAAGTTGATCCATCCAAAAGTGGATCCCCAAGGATGATCCCTTTATCGTAACCTCTTCAAGTTACGGTCTACTGTTATCTATCCTACATATTCTCAAATTCGACCTTACTATCTTCATTTACGACCCTTATTCAGTAATACACTGTATTGATTGGCTCTCTGACCTTGGTTTTGAGTGAAAAAAAGACTTGTAAAATCGTTACTGTTAATTAAAAAACCAAAACTTCCTGGGTAAGACGATAAACTACGTCCAACAGCAGGGCCTCTGATCGGAAGGTTTTGAGGCGCGTTGAACCACCTCTTCATTGCTGGTGTTCCTTGTTCCACCCTGATCCGGGGTGGTAGCACCTGTTAGGGTCCCAATTATGGGCAAATAGTTAGCCCCCAAGCTGGGGTCAAAACACTATGAAAGTGTAAAATATATTTAAGAAAAATATGATTACCAGCAATACATTATTACCAGCATTTTCTGAAAAATAATGTTACCAGTAATAAAAATCCTGTCGGCATTAAATAACCCATTGAGGTGTTGGTATGCCGTAAAAAAACCCAAACCAAACCAAACTAACTGCAATGACAGACCTTTCTGATATTTTTAATTTAAAATAATTTTTTTTAATTTTCAATTTATTTCAATTTTTAAATTATTTTCAATTCAAAATACTTTTTATTTTAAATTTATTTTAAATTGTAAATTATTTTAAATTCAACTTTCTCAGCGCCTCTTTTTCGTTCATGCGCATGCGTAGACGCATCAACATAACAAATTCTGTTCGATGATGCCGTAAAGAACGAAACGCGTCACACGAAAACTTTTTCAACTTTGTCATAAACCTTATCTCTAAATTTGTTCTTGATATAAAGGTTCAGTATCTTTTATCCGAAATTACAAAATCTGTAAACCTCGAAAATCCGAAACTTTTTCAGGTGCTGACATGACTTGCTACAAATGAAAAATTTCAGAAAACAACATGGCTACCCGAAGCTGATCATCATTCCAGATTTCATTTTGTTATTTATAAGATCAGTTTTTTTTAGGGGATTTTCTCTCGACGCTTAGTTATGGATCGTTATCAGAACGGTTGAACATGATATCAAGGAAAAGCAATAGTAGTCCTTATCCAAAGCAATAGTAGTCCTTACCCTAGTCCAAAGTTCGAATGTTTTTCATGTGCTGATACAACTTGGGTGCTTGATTTTGTTTAGCGGCATATCAACACTTCTATGGGTTATTTACTGTGAAAATTTAAATATTTTGAATAGAATTTTATAGATATATTTTGAACGTAATTCTATGGCTTCAACTACAGATAAAATGTATTGTTGATCATTTTGCTTTAAATATGTATTGTTGGTAATTCTAGTATAAAATATATAGTTGATATATATTAATATATATTGGTTGGTTTTGTTTAGCGGCATATCAACACCTCTATGGGTTATTCAATGCCGAAATCTAAATATTTTGAACACAATCTTATGACTTCCTCTACAGATAAAATCTGTTGTTTGTAATTTTGCTATAAAATGCATTGTTGCTAATTTTTTATATAACAATATGTTGCTTGTAATTTTACTATAAAAATGTATTTCTAACTTTCATAGTTTTGTGTTTGTGAGTTCACTATTTTCTTGTAGCTGGGACCCTAACAGGCGCTACCACCCCGGGTCATGATGGACCTGGGAACAACAACAATTAAGGAGTTGTTTCACGCTTCTCAAAACCTCCAATCTCCCGATCAGAGGTCTTGCTGCCGGGTGTAGTTTATCGTCATACTTGGAACAATGACATGACTTGCCATAAATGGAAAATTTCAGAAAGCAATATGACTACCCGTAGAATGATAACTGCTGATTTTTTTCAGTTTTTATTATATTTAAATGTAATCAGAATCCATGTTTTGTTTTTATACATATAATATACCTGTATGTATTGTAACATATTAAACAAAATGCGACATCGTTAGTAGACATTGATAGCTTACCGAATTTTCCTTCTCCCACTCACAGTGATATCATCGTTGATGTACCCTCTCCCTCTCGTTACTTACACCTGATGTAAGTAATGTTTTGTATTGCATTTATATATATTTTTATAAGTAGTGATCATGTTTTTGTACACATAAACAAAGTATGAAACATTCATTTTACGTGAAATCTTAATTTCACCACTTAAAATTCCGTCATTACCTGTATCTCTATGTACACAAAATTTATTAAATTTTATGTAAAACCAATTTCAAGGTATATGTTATTTATATAAAACTACCTTCAGGGTATATGTATAAGCTGTGATATGACGTGTAAAGGAATAAAGTGTTTATGTGTGGATTTCATTCCAAAGCTTTTACATTTAATAGATGATATATACAAATTAAATAGCCTGTATTCCAAAATTCAAAAAATTCTGAAAACCAAAGCACATCCGCTCCCAAGAATTTCGGATAAAGAATTCTCAAGATGTATAAGAAAAAGTATATATCGTTATCCCAAACACACAGGGTGTTTCAAAAATAGTTTTACAAACTTTGGGAACAGGTTCTTCACAACAAAACAAAGACAAAAGTCCATATAAATATATGTCCTCAAATCCTTCGTTTTTGAGTTATTAAGAAAATTTTCAGTAGATGACATGGTGTTGCCATGTAGACTGGGTTAAATTTATCCAACGTATACATTTATGGCTAGCCCGCCTTCAACGTTTAATGTGTGTAGTAGTGAATAAACTGAGAATTGCTTCGTTTAACAATGGCTGGATATTCACATCGTGAGCAGGCAGATATGATTTTTACATACGGCTGCGTGAATGGTAATGGACACGAGGCTGCACGGCTGTATCGGATTGATATTATTGTTTTTTATGAGTGTTTAGCGTTAGTTAAGCTTATGAAACACCCTGTATGTCCCGCCGTTTCAGCTGGGGCTTCAGAATACGCTGAATGCAGCTCTGAAGAGTTGTAAGACCCCCCCACCACCACCACCACCAAATGAGGCAACCTGAGTAATACGATAAACTACATACGCCTTTCGGCTATGTAAGTGTAAAAATAGATTTTAATACCAGCAATACATTTTCGTAAAAATTATTTTCAGAAATGAATTTTGAAGAAAAAATATTGCCAGCAATACATTTTTGAAAAAAATATTACCTGCATTACATTTTTGAGGAAAAAATATTACCAGTAATACATTTAAAAAAAAAAAATATCAGCAATACAATTTTGATAAAAAAAATATTACCAGCGATAAATCTTTTGGGAAATATATTACCAGCAATAATTTTTTGAAAAAAATATTACCAGAAATACATTTCTGAAAAAAAAATTACCAGCAATACATTTAAAAAAAAAAAAAATATTACCAGCAATACATTTTTTGTAAAAAGATATTACCAGCAATACATTTTTTGTAAAAAGATATTACTAGCAATACATTTAAAAAAAAAAAAATATATATATATATATATTACCGGCAATTTATTTTTGAGGAAAAATATTACCAGCAATAAATTTTGGGGTAAAAATATTACCAGCAATACATTCTATAGTTATTATAGCACACTCTTACTTATATAACAAGCATAAAACATGCTTCGTATGAGGATTCTATATACGTAATGCTTCGGTTACTTGTCATGACGTCTGTACTCGTCACTTTGAAGACTGACTTCAAATGCCTAGGTATTTACTATACCTCCCCATAAGGCATGATATTGCACAAGGCCTAGTTTTACGTGGGGTGATTCCGTGAACGTAGGCCCGGGCAAAAGTCTCCCTTAGACCCCGAATCGACGGGGTCGGGTTTATGTACCTGTTAAAGGGTCCACCTCTTTTTCATACAAGTGGACTCGCCTAGTGTGTACTTGTACTGCTGCCGGTGAATACCAGAGAGATACACAGATACACTGATACAGTGAGGTAACCGCTTTGTAGGAGTCACAATTGCGAGCACGTAGACTTAGAAGGAAGTCCTACTTCAATAGTGAATTTCCCAGACTGTATATATATTATTATTGCTACTAACCGCATTTCTGTATCTACTAACCGTATTACCAATTGTATTATTGCGTCAATACATTTATTTGCTATATTTTATTCCTGCGTTTGTCATTCATTTGAGACCGGATTTAATCTCGGAATCCACAACAGTACCTTCCCAGACAAGACTCTGGCCTTCGGCATAGCCTCTTCTGGGTTCCACTCTGTCTAAGGACAGAGAGTTCGACAAACCTGTCGTAAACCAGGCAGCGAACTGCCTGTGTCAAGGCAGTAGCCCCCCCCCCCACGTAGCAGGATGTGGCAAAAGGTCGATTTTTATGTGGGGCGATTCCGTGAACGTAGGCCCGAGCAAAAGTTCCCCATAGACCCCGCATAGACGCGGTCGGGTTTATCTACCTCCCCAGACAAGACTCTGGCCTTCGGCATAGCCTCCTCTGGGTTCCTCTCTGACCGAAGGCAGAGACAGCTACTTTAGCTCTTTATATTTAATATATTCACCGGAGGTGTATTATTTACTCCACAACACTTACCGATATAAAATCGCCTTTATTTGCATAATGGGTGCGCCTAAACAAATTTATTTTGAGTTAAAAATCTACAATGTGGGTGTGCAATCGCAAATGCCTGATAAAAGTGACAGGCATGGGTATTGTGCTTTCGTTTACTTAATATTTTCGTTCCCTAGAACTGAGATGTCGCGGTGGTTGCAAAACAAAACAAAATAAAAAAAAGGATCGTTCATTTGTTATTCGTGACTCATATAAGCGAACATTACATCAGTTTTAGGATAAGGGGCATAATTTGGGTCAAAGAACAGGCTTCTTATATTTACTGCGTACTGCACCCTCAAAATAAGGGGTTTAACCCCCATTCTTTCTAAGTTATGAATCCACTTCTCCCCCTGTAGGTTAAGTAGTAAGACTTGTATCACTAAATCATTATTATCTTCCCCCCCCAAAAAAATTCTTACAATCTAAAAATATTTACTAGGTTTAAATAAATGGGTTGATAAACCGTACAAAACGAATCAATAAATGAAATATTGATTAGCTATAGTCATGTTTTTTAGATTTATTTACATTCTCTGGAATATAAATGTATAGAAACTAATGTGGCCAAAACGTGAGGGGTCAGTGTGTATATTGTTTATAATATAAAATTGATCCCCCACTTTATATTCTAATTTCTTGTTTGTTTATCAAATTCTGATTAGAAAAAAATTCTACAATCCACAAATATTCTCCGGCTTTAAATAACCTACAAAGGGTTGATAAACCGTAGAAAACGAATCAATCAATCAATGAAATACTCATTAGCTACATAGGCATGTCTTTAGATTTATTTACATTCTCTGGAATACATGTTTAGAAACTACCGTGGCCACAAAGTGAGGGATAAGTTTACGTATTGATTGTAATATAGAACTGATCCCTCAGTTTATATCCGCATTAAAATTTTCTTGTTTATTAAATTCTAAGGTATGCATCCACCTCTTCTCCCCGAAGCTATAGGTTAATTAGTAACGTGTTGCAGAAAACCAACATTGTAAATAAATTTAAATTTTCTCTTGGAAGATTGTATCTTCAACAGAAAAAAAATCATGATGGCCACACTACGGCCACGTTGTCTCGGCGGCTGAGTTTTCACTTAAATGATGCTTCTAACATTTCTAAACATTTACAACAGCATTCCTGTCCACATTCGCAATTTAGAAAAATTCTCGTCGAAAATATATCTACACATTTTCATGAAAATAGTATTGACAAACAGTACGGCATGCCGTTTCCAAATTTTGTTGTAGAATAAATTAAAAATATAAAATGGCGAAAATTTACCCATTGCGCCTGTATATCTCGAACATTGAAGACAAGGTATCATGATATTAACATAGAACAAAGTAGATAGCACCAAAATATTTTATAGAACTCAATGCAAAAAAGATACAAAATTCTGGAAGCCCTTGTAATACAAGGGAAGCAGCCAACATTAAACAGAGCATATTTACTCTTGTTTTGTAACCCTCTACCTCGAGTAGCTCTCGGGCCTCGTACAGGGTGAATATCATTGTCAAAGAAACTAAATTATTTTCCTAAGAAAGCACGATAATTCGCAGATAATAATGAAAATATGTGGAGAGTTATTAAATCATAGGACACAAACTAATATCCAAAAATGTTTAAAACAAATTGAGATAATTCGTTTTTAACATAAAAGTTATACGGTTGTATTCAACGTGAGGGAAAAAATATATTTTAAGGTACTTAGCTTTCGAGCTGAATATAGATCTTTGAAATTGCCCTGCTCTCAATAGAGGCTGATAATGTATCAGCGTGTAATTTGACGCTGGCGTTATTCGGGCGTGTGTAACTCTGACTTTCTGCCCCCAGCTTCTTTCTGCTTTTTTTACTCACTCTGCCTTGATTCAACTTTCTCTGCCTATTTATATCAAAAAGCGATTTCACACCGGCTCGTTACTTTTTTCTCAGTTTGTAAGCCTCTCACTTTTCTATTGGTCAAAATAAATTTCCATATTGGCTTGCGTATTTGAAAACAGTGGAGAAAAGAGAGTTATTATTATTTCGTATTAACTACGGAAGCTCTTAACCAGCATAGAAAGCAGCAATGAAAATTTTGAAGAAATAACTTTGAATTCCTCAATTCACTCTATGGAACCTCAAAATCTCACTTCAACACTGATTCAGGCTATAAGTCCAATTCTGACGATTAAGAAAGAACGATTTAGGCCTAAATTCCAATAACGGGCCGAAAATTAACTTCTTCAAATCTCAAACTCTGTGAAACTTAAATTGAGATGTGTTCCCCAAATCACAAATGCTGCCGAACTTGAAAACTTTACGCCACTAAACTTCTCAATTTTATTCTGATTCCTCGATATTTTGAAGAAATAAAATGATTTCCTCAATTGACAAAGTTTTGGAGATATTTGAAAAAAAAAAAAAAAAAATTCACAAACTTTTTGTGTTACTTTAAACTAAATATAAATTAACAACTGTTAAAATTACAAATTTTTTTCAGTTAGTTCAAAATTTGAATTTTTAACTTTTACCCAACCGATCCGGACACAAATCCCAATGCTGGATGTTCAAGTACCAGATAACTGGCAGATTTTAAATCCCGGGATCATCCTGATACCCAAAATTTATAATAAGTCTATGTTATAAGACATTTAATCTGCTTGAGCGTGTATCGTCTGCTTTTCAGAAATAAAGCAGACGCTGCGTTTTGCTCTTGCTCAATTTTTGAATTTCAAATATATTTTTGGCACACTTCGATTTGTGGGAAAACAACTGCATATGTTTTTTTTATCATACAAAACGTATAAAAGTGTGTCCCTCCAAATTCCGAGAAGTGTATTTGGAGCCTACCTGTAGGTTATTTAAGGAAGTCCTGGGAGAAAATATGAGGAGTTGAGCTGTAGGAACCCAAGTCACTGCCACTCAGATAGAATAACAAAGCAGAAGAATTTTAAACAATCACCAGATGAGAATGGACCATAAAAGTCGCTCCGACATCAAAGAAAATTCTTCGGCTGGTGTGCTTGTTCTATTCTTTGCTGTTACCAGGAACTTTGCTTCGAAAATCGTACCAAATTATTCTTTGAAAACTATTCAGAGAAGTCTTTTCTCTTTTACTTCATTTTATGTCGTTTTCTTTTCTTAGGAAATTCTTATGCAGCATTATAATTTTTATTGTAAAAAGGTAGATTTCATTTTCATTGATAATTTACAACCATGTTATTGACCATCATTTGGCACACAAGGCATTTCATTGGTGTAATTCATTCATTTTTTTTATGTTAATTAATTTATCGTCTGTTTTTTTTTAAACTAGGCTTGTCGTCTGTCTTTGTTGTGTTCCCATATAATTTAAATGTTAACTCAAACATTTTTAACTATTTACCAAATAAAAAAATCCTATAATATCGATCAAGTTTGGCCCAAGTCACAGGGGTTTCAGACATACGGACAGAGTATACCATTTATTTATTTAGATTTTATTTATTCTATTGTTGTCATTAGTTGACCGCTTTGAAGATCTTATTTCGTGAAATTTATTGGTAATCATTAAAACGGCAAAAACGTCTGATTCAAAGTCCTTTATTGTTCACTTCTTGGTGAGTGTCCTAATCATATGCCGGCATCATTGATTTACAGTGATACACCCTTATGTCATAAACTTGTAGTATACCATTATATCTTTGTATTGTATATATCTGTGTCTGGATATTATTGTACGCCATTAAAACTTATATGAATGTACAATTAAATTTTGTCACAACTGTCAAGATGGAATATTGGGAAAGTTTATAATTCGTCGCTGTTTTATAATTTTTCCTGTCAGTTTGAATTTGTCTGTTTAATGTATCCGTCGTCCGTTCGAAAATAAATAAATAAATAAAACCTACAAATGAAGAAATAGGAAAAAAATTACAAACTCAAAACTTTCAGCCAAAGAAAAAATGTGTGCAATATTTGGCCACCATGTTTTAAACAAATGGAAGATAAAGAAAATTGTAACAACATTTCCAGGCGTTTCTTTCTTTCTTGAAGTGTTAATATACTTAGAGCAGACCAGGTTGGGTACAAGGTTTCTTTCTGGAAGGTTTTGAGATCAGATTTTTCGATGTATCGCTCGCTAGCTGAGCATAAATTTAAACTGAATAAAATAAGAATTAATAGCATCGCATCCACAAACGAATTCCTCCAGATTTTAAACGCAATCATCCCCACATATAGGACCCTAGCTTCGCTCGATGTAGAAGACCTCTTTACCAAAGTCCCAGTTGATGAAACAATCAACATAATTTATGACTGCATTTACAAACATCCGTCAATTCCCACTCCCAAAATTCGACCAGCAACTCTTCAGGAACTACCCCTCAGTTGTATTACAAAGCAACCATTTTACGACCATAATGGTAACACCTACTTCCAAACTAATGAAATCAGTATGGGAAACCCAGTAGGTTTTCTCTTCTTTATCTTTTACATGTCACATGTTGAAAACAAAGGATTTGAAACAACGCAAATCTGTTGGGACCCGTATACCCAGGTTTTAGTTTCTATCTGAGTGTCGGGATTTCAAACATTTAACAAGAGCAACATCTTTTAAATGAAACATAAAAAAATGTTATTTTCTGAAAGAAAAATAGAAACAGAACGTTACTTGAAATAACATTTATATATTATTTTCAGAAATATACAATATAGTTTTTAAAGTAATTAAACACTCGTAGTTTAGAGAACGAGTTCAGAGAATATACAAAAATAGAAAGGGAGGTAAGGCAAGGATGCGTCTTCTAACCCGACCAGTTTAACCTATACAGCGAGGCAATTCTGAGAGAATTGCAAATCCTACCGGGATTCTGTATTGGTGGCCACAATCTTAACAACATAAGATACGCAGATGACACTGTGCTGATAGCAGACACGGAAAAGAAACTACAAAACCTCCTACAGAAGGTAGCGACGGAGAGTGAGAAGATAGGACTAAGCATAAACTACAATGGTCATCAGTAAGAAGATGAGCCCTAAATTAGAATCAAACAGTCTCGAAGGTTTAAATATCTGGGAAGCGGTCTGACAGGGGGAGGTAAATGTGACACTGAGATCCGTAGACGTATTTGGATGGCAATGGACGCATTCCAAAAGCTGGGCAGAAAATTGCAAAACAGAAGGATTTCTTTGGTAACAAAGAAAAGAATACTGAGCTGTTACGTGACATATATCCTTCTTTACTGTAGAGAATGTTGGATGAAGATGAAGAAGAGACTCGAGGCGACGGAGGTATGGTTCTAAGGAATATGCTAAGGATATCGTGGACCGAGCGCGTGAGCAACGATGAGGTCTTAGAGAAGTTGCAAACAAGGAGGAGGCTTATACTTAACATCAGCTGAAGTTCCCGGGACACATAATGAGGAAGGAGGGCCTGGAGAATCTGATACTCACGAGTCGAATAGAGGGAAAGAGAGACAAGGGAAAACATCGCATGACATACCTAGCGGGCTTAAGTAAGTGGATGGCAGAACGTTGTCTGGGGGTGGTGGCTGAGGGAAGGAACTTGTTGAGAGCTGCAACGGGTAGAGGGAGGTGGAGAGACATGATCGACTACGTCCCGAACGGATACGGCACATAGAAAGAAAAGTTCTGCGTGAAATGTGTGGATATACATACTTTATACCTGTCAGCCTAATGTGTTTGTGAGTTGGTAGACAAGGCTTAATCAACGGTTGGTTAATCCCTTGCATTGCGTACGTGGACAAGGCCTTAGTCGCAGCTGCTGGCCGTCTCTCTTCCACTGTATGCGTGTGTCTCGGTGTATATATGCGTGTATGTTTATGCACGTGTACAGCAAACTGGCCTTCCAAATTGCTTTGAACCTCGACAAGCGGTACGCTTCTATTTTTATATCCGAAAGTAAATTCAAAATCTAATTTCACATAGAGGTGTGAACTTTTTGAATACAAGGTTTTCATTAGTTAAGAAATAATATTTTTCTCGAATTTTCGGAAGTGGTGAAAGGAGTTATTATTGTTATTTTCTAAATGGTCCAAAAATAAAACATGGTAACTCTACAACTATGCTCGCCAAGTATTTTGGCAGTAATTTGGCTGGGATTATATATATATATATATATATATATATATATATATATATATATATATATATTGAACAATAAGAAAATAAAAATTAAAATCTTCAGACACACTGGGTTGTAGATTAATATTCTTTCGTTTTTTTATTATTATTCCATTTAGATTCCTCGACTAGTTTCGACCGAAATGGCCATCATCGGGAGGAGAAATATTTCTGCTTGCTGGTAGCACTAAACTACAGAAATGAATGTCTTTTCCTGGAGAAAATGAACTTTTGTCTGTAGTTTTCATTTGTTTTCTTATTTTATTTTTTATCTTTTTAACATGAATCATTTAACATTCCTTGTGTTGGTCAAACAGTCTCTTTTAAGTTGTTATTTGAGATAAGAGCTGGATAGATACATGTTACTCTCAATTCTCTGGTCAGTTTGACAGTTTTATTGGACCTGGTGAGGGGATGTGTCTCTGTTTAGTGTTTGTGTGTGTGTTATTTGGTTCTTAGGGAGTGAGCGAATATCATATGTGTAAGCGTGTGTATTGCTGTAGGTGTGTGTTATCATTTGGCTCATTAGGGAGTGAGTGAGTATTATGTGTGTAAGTGTGTATATTCGTGTGGGTGAGTGTATAAGTGTGAGGCCTCCATATATATATATATATATATATATATATATATATATATATATATATATAGGATTTAATTCAAATCAATCTACACAAGCTATGTTGACATAAGTTTGATTTTGATAAAAAAAATAAGGACGAAATTATAAATCTGAAATCAACTTTCGAAAAAATGCTTACATCCGAACTCATGGTTAATAGCAAAATCCCGTTCTTTGATATTTAACTAAAATCAAAAGTATTTAACACCTAACCTTATAGAAAAAAAAAACAGCAATAGGAATTCTTGTCTTCTAAATTATGATAGCCAATGCCCCGAAAGATATAAAATAGCAGTGATGAAAACTTCCTAAATAGAGCAGAGAATATTTTTAAGACAAGAATAAAGAATTCATTAAAATTTTTCTTGTCTGTTATATTTAACAAAACATGTTTGATAATATATATATATATATATATATATATATATATATATATATATATATAGTTGGATTGATGTAAGTTTATGACCCGGGGTTTCACGCTTTTGTGATCATCAGACAAACTATATATATATATATATATATATATATATATATATTTATATATATACGCATTTCACACACACACACACATATATATTATAAGAGGTTATAATAAAAACATTTTTAAATCTCTACACAAAAGCTTCCATGTTTCAATACTGTGATTGTACTTCCTCGGGCGATGGTTGGTAACTGCTTATAAAATGATTTTTTCGGCAGATTTTTTAGGTAAATTTAAAAACAAATCGTTACCTTTTTCCGAAAGTTAAATATATATATATATATATATATATATATATATATATATATATATATATATATATTTACGATGAGAACGGATATTTTATGTAAAAATTTTTCGTATCTTCCAACGTTTGGTAATATTTCATTTAAAAAGAAATTAAATATATAATAAAAGCAATATTATTTGTTTCAAAGGATATTATAACAATACGGACACGACAGTGATGAAATTCTGTCGTTCACTCATAGTAATTTATAATCGCATATGAGGAGACGCATTGCATTATGCGTTGGAACATGTGAATTGGAGAATGAAATAAGGAAAGCCGATTCTAACAGGTTTTTGTTTTAATATCTTTATATATATATATATATATATATATATATATATATATATATATATATATCCACTCTAGGGAGACCTACAAAACCCCAAAATTGTCCAAAAATCGTGAGATGGGGTGGGATGTGAACCCAATAACAACATGGGATAATTGTTCATCCTGCAGACCACTGTATTCCATTGGAACAAAATGTTTATATCCGAGATAAAAAAAAACATTCTTTTCTTTTTTCCGGTTTTTTCAGATAAGACTTTTAGACATCGCCTGACACCATTTGTAAGAGTCACTGAAGAACTCTTTTAGTTATTCAGCTAGAAAGAGAACAGGATTAAAAATTATCCATTATTGGGCCACTAACAAATACACATGTCTGACCTTTCGCCCACTGCGAGACATTTACAACATTTCTGTCCACATTCACAATATAGAAAATTAATAATCTACAACACTACTATCCTACACTAAGAAAACATCAAATTCAGATTACAGATACTAGAAGCAATTTATATTAAAAAATTAAAGCCGGCACTGAACAGAATCAGCTATGAATACAATAATAATGTTCTGAAATGCCTGTAAAGGAACAGTTTTTTCATGCTTTAATGTGCGCGTGACTATGACATTATAACTTAGATAGAAAAATTCCTTAATGGATAATTTTTTCACGTTCTAATGAAGGCTCAGCACATTGTCAAGAGTTTTGCATTTAAAAGCATGACGAAAAAAATGACGGTAATAGACAATTTGGTACTAATGTATTAATGGTACTACTTGTACTAATGAACAACATATAGTTTTGTACTATTTGCACCCCTGAAGATGATCTTTGAAAAAGATCGAAAGTACTTGGGAAATTAAAATAAAAGAAATTTAAACAGTTATAGCAGACTTCTCTCATCCTTTAACATCAATACACGGAAGGTTATTCGTGAGTATGAACGGATTTTGTTAAAAATTAGCAGACATAATGTCGATAATTTATTCAATCAGACATGCCTAAATACTCATATGTTGTTACACGATTTGTACAATCTTGGTGTTACATTGCATATATATATATATATATATATATATATATATATATATATATATATATATATAGTTTATGAAAACTGCCGAAGTAATCCGTAACCCTCGGTAGACCCAAGGAGGATAAAATCCAGAAAGCTCAATCGTCCTAAATCCAGATCAAATAATTTAAATAAAAACAGACCACTTTAAGGTTCCATGTAATAAATTATTTCACCACAGCCCTTTTAAAGGACTGCGGATCATCAGACTTTACTTCCAAAAGTTGAAATGAAAAATGAAAAGAAATTTGAACACATTTTTGACGGGCCGTGTTAAGCATATGTAAATTAACGAAGCTGAAGAAGTGAGGGGAGAGAGAAGCCATTCATGTTCTAACGAGGGAGTTAGATGTAATTTAATATTTCTATTCTTTCATACTTAAAATTACTTATACTTAATATATATATATATAATAAGATAAAGAACAAATGGGAAACATTTATCAATCTAACATGTCTCATTTTTATTTTATATATTTATAGGTCCAGACATTGACACACACACACACACACACACACACACACACACACACACACACACAGCTCGGTCCCCCACATATGCTGAATATATATATATATATATATATATATATATATATATACTAGCAGTAGAGCCTGACGTTGTATGTAACAGTAAGAGATACATCAAGTATTGACCATCGTAAAGACTGAAAAATAAAATTGACAAAGATTATTGTTTAAGGTTGACGGATACGCATGTCTTAATTAGTTTTATTTTTTTTTTTTCAAACCCAAACAAAAACATTGTTTTCAACCGTTGAGTCTACCGATAGAATTTTATTATAAACAATTGTCTTGTAAATGGAATTTTTAAAGCATTCTGAATGTAAAAATAAAGAAAAAAGTGTGCAAGACAATAAGAAACACTACCTCGCCAAAAAAAAGTGAAGTTTTGTTGAAATCGGTTGAAAAATGTGGAGGAAAACTTTGATGCCATATATAAACGCAATAACTTTTTTTGCTGTTGCACACACACACACACACACACACACACACACACACACACACACACACACACAACAACAACCAACCTGGGTTTTATAATAAGTATAACTCGATATTAATAAGTATAACTCAATATGAGTTGTCCCCCTTTCATTCCATGAAAGCGATGCCTTAATCGTGTTTTCAAATTGATTTTGTGCAAAAACATTTGTGTTTTTCCAATTTTGGGCGCTGTTAGAACCACCACAAGGTAATGTTACGTAGTCCTGTAAAGTTTTGTTGAAATCGGTTGAAAAATGGAAAAAAAAGTCCCACCACAAAATTTGTTTAAGAACAAAAAATAGGAAATCCGATCCAATATATAAACGTACAGACACACACACACACAAAATCTGCGTTTTATAATAAGTAAGATATATAATAAGATAAAGAAGAAATAGGAAACGTTTATCAATCTAACATGTCTCATTTTTATTAATGCTTCATCATTACACCAACCGCACATCCAAGATGACAGCACGATGAACCTGGTATTAGAAGCGAAAAACGCACACCCATGTATTGGGAATGAAATAAGGACCAGGCCTGACGTTAGACATTTAACTTCGGTGATTCTAGTTGATTTTGTTTTAGGTTGGGAACTAGTATCCCTTCAAGTAATAACTCGGAGCCATTATCGACTACAACACCCACACATCCAAGCTTACAGCACCTGCTATTCGCAAGCGGTCACCCATCCAGGTACTGTTCAGGCTCGACGTTGCTTAAATATAGAAGAAGTTATGGGACAACCTAATATAAGCCTTGCTTGTCAAACATTACCGAAATAGAGCCTCTTTTTTTTGACTCTCGTGAGGGTGAAAAGCAAAACCCGCGCAAAGAAATTTGTCAGTGAGGCGTTCATGCGTTTGTCGAGTCTTCAGGATTTCACGCTGATTTGGGTTACGGCATTTGGCGGGGTTGAACGGTGTCGGATTGATGATGAACAGTTTTAAGTTGCTTTCTCTACGGCGAGATGGAGAGACGACAATTTCATGTTCGTCTGGTTGCGGCGGGAATAGCAAGCGTCGTTTGACCATCGTAAAGGAAAAATAAAATTGCAAAGATTATTGTTTAAGGTTGCGGAAGGCAGCACAGCCGGCAGGGAAGACACAGTGACTGTTTGATCAGCTTCTTACCTTTTCCCAACGAGACTATTTCCTTCCGCTTTTATTTGAAATCTTTTTTTTTTTATCGATGGGTGTTTTTCCTTCCTTCCTATAACCTTCCTTCCTTCCTTCTTCCTTCCTTAATCTTCCTTGATTTTCCTATTCGGTTCGTCGTTGACGTAGTCCTGTAAAGTTTTTTATACCGTCCCAGCCTATTTCCCACAAGCTGAATAGCTCTATTTCTTTATTTCTTTCTTTTTTTCTTTCTTTCTTTCTTTCTTTCTTTCTTTTCTTTCTTTCTCCCCAGTAATAACTCGGAGCCATTATTTGGTTCGACTTGTTACCTTTCTTTTTTTCCGTTATCAAAGAAATTTTTCTTTCGTTTTCTTTCTTTCTTTCTTTGGCGGGGTTGAACGGTGTCGGATTGATGATGTTTTAAGTTGCTTTTTCTTCAATTTCATGTTCGTCTTTGCGGCTTTCTTTGTTTTCTTTCTTACCTTTTCTATTTCCTTTCTTTCTTTTTTTAATTTTGATTTCTGTCTTTCTTCCTTTCTATTCCTTCAATCCTTTGCCTTTTTGTTTTCCAGTTCGTCTCTTTTCTCATTTAATCATTGAACTTTTTTCTTTTTTCTTTCTTTCTTTCTTTCTTTCTTTCTTTCTATTTGGTTCGACTTGTTACCTTTCTTCTTTCCGTTATCTTTCTTTCTTTCTTTCTTTCTTTCTTTCTATTTTGTTCGACTTGTTACCTTTCTTCTTTCCGTTATCTTTCTTTCTTTCTTTCTTTCTTTCTTTCTTTCTTTCTTTAATTTTGATTTCTGTCTTTCTTCCTTTCTATTCGCTTCAATTGTTGCCTTTTTGTTTTCCAGTGTCTCTTTTCTCATTTAATCATTGAACTTTTCTTTCTTTCTTTCTTTCTTTCTTTCTTTCTTTCTTTCTTTCTTTCTTTCTTTCATGACTGCCAATTTCTTTTCTTTCTTTCTGTTGCTTTCTAACTATTCATCATTTGACTGCCAATCGATTCTTTCTTTCATTTTTCTTTCTTTCTTTCTTTCTTTCTTTCTTTCTTTCTTTCTATTCATCTCGATTTGCCTTCTTTATTTTCAATCTCTCTTTCTCCCTTTATTCATTGACGTTTCTTTCTTTCTTTCTTTCTTTCTTTCTTTCTTTCTTTCTTTCTTTCTTTCTTTCTATTCATCTCGATTTGCCTTCTTTATTTCCAATCTCTCTTTCTCCCTTTATTCATTGACGTTGTTTTCTACCTTTCTTTCTATCTATTGCTGTAACTATCATGACTGCCAATCGATTCTTTCTTTCTTTCTTTCTTTCTTTCTTTCTTTCTTTCTTTCTTTCCAATCGGTCTTTCTCCCTTTAGTCATTGACATTCCTTCCTTCCGTTCTTTCTTTCTTTCTTTTATCCGTACAATTTCGGGGGTCTACACAATTTAGGATTATTCTAAATATGGCCGCTTGTAAGCAAATACAAATGACGCACATTTTGTATATTTTTTCGGCCAACTGCGCATGTGCGAATAAATATATCCTGTCTCATGGCGCAATTAAATCCCCGTGAGAGGAACGAGAGAAGAGACAATCTGTTTTCGTTTTCAGCTACAGGAAAGATGTTTTTGATAGGGCTCCTGTATCTGTTTACAATTTCTTTTCTTGCGTTGCAGTCCAGCAGTGTAACAAAAAAACGAAAAAGAAGTAAAAAAAAAAAAAAATGATGAAATTGCAAAGAGAACCTGCAACATCTATTTTTACAACAGCTATTCCTTGAGTTAATGTTTTCAAAAAAACAGTTAGGTATGTGTGGGCAGTGTTATCGCTGATCTGAGTTCAAATTACACCTTAATCTGTCACGTTCACGTTCACGTTCACGCGAGAACTCTTTGAAAATCCCTAACCAATTCATTTTCCACATGCTATGGTTAAATAACAAAGTAGTCTTGATTAAATAGTTGTATCATCAGCGTAGATACCGAATTGAGAACTGGGGGTAATTAGTGGGGGCGTTGATGAAAATTAGGGACAACAGAAGTCAAAGGATAAAATTAAATTGCATTAATGCAAAAAAAAATATCTAGAAGGATGGCTACTCAAGACAACTTTCATTTCGCGAATTGATAAGATCAAATCAGTTCAACAATTCACCGAGAAATACCATAACCTTTCAACTTGCGAAGAAAACCAGTATGCCAAACTCTGTCAAATGCCTTCGAGATGTGTTCAAAACAACAGCCCGAGCTTCATCATTCTTATCTATAGCTTGATAGACTCTTTTAGCAACAATCGTTAACACATCGGTAGAGAATTATGCGTGGATAAAGGAAGAAATAAACAATATTCAACACGCATCTCCATATGAGAATGAGTGTGTCACGTATTTATATAGTTTTATGTATGCGTGTTATTTTCTAGAAATCGGCAGCGAATAGGCAGCAAGCTGTGTTAATACTACTGCTTACGTTTGTAAAGAAACTCAGTTCGTATGTTTTATGCGTCAATATCGCTAAAACATTTTTTTGTAATATAGTATATTCGAATAAATAAATGTTAGTAATTAATTAGGGTAATTTCCGCTTGTATAACAAGGAACGACTCTGGTCAAAGGTTGACTGAAAAACTAATTTACTAACTTCACAATATTTATAATAAAAATATATGCTCCAGAAATCTAAAATTTAGATGTTACTAAACTCATAAGTTTATTGGTTAATAAATATTTTCCCAACGTTTAAATAATAAAACAATGAGACCTAGTTGCCAATCAAGTAGTACGCTTAAAGTCAAGAAGTCGATGTACCAAGGAGGAAAGCCTATTGTGATGAAAATATTCATAGAAAGGATAGAAGGAAGCCACTTGACTGCAGTGGGAAAGTGACTCAAGTCAATGTGTCAGCTTAGAACCGATGACATTACAGACCCCATCTTTGGATTTTGTCAAGGATCTTGAGATATATAGTTAATGCACCGGACCATATATGGTCAAAATATTCAATGCTGGTACGAATGGTAGATTTAGAAATATATGGATTCTTACTAGAAATGTTGTCTGGGATGACACAGCAGACCTATCAATTGATTCATGTCAAGAAGACGTGAGATTTTGTAGGTTAGCATCAGCCATTTGTTCTCTTAGAGGTTAGCATCAGCCATTTGGTCACTTCTTTGATGCTAGGCCATTTACCATCAGGTTAGCATTGCCATTTCTCTTTGATGCTAGCATCAGCCATTTTTGCTCATCAGCCATTTGTTCTCTTAGAGGTTAGCATCAGCCATTTTCTCACTTAGAGGTTAGCATCAGCCATTTGCTCTCTTAGAGGTTAGCATCAGCCATTTGCTCTCTTAGAGGTTAGCATCAGCCATTTAAACCTCCCTATCCATTTCTAACACACGCAAGTGTGGCATGTTTTCCAAGCTATTTTAGTTATTTTTTACGGGAAGGAATGCTCCCTTAGAGGTTAGGATCAGCCAATTGACCTTTTAGAGGTTACCATCAGTCATTTGCTCTCCAAGGGGTTAGCATCAATAATCTAAACCTCCCTGTCCATTCTTAACACATGCAAGTGTTTCATCTTTTCCAAAATCTTTAAGGTATTTTTTACGGGAAAGAATGCTCTCTTAGTGGTTAGCCTCAATTATCTGTTCTCTTAGAGGTTAGCACCAGGTATTTAATCTCTTAGAGGTTAGCATCAGCCATTTGCTCTCTTAGAGGTTAGCTTCAGTTATCTAAATCTCCCTGTCCATTCCTAACACACGCATGTTGCATGTTTTCCAAGATCTTTAAGTAATCTTTTTAGGGGGAAGAATGAAATTTTGTTTTCAGTTCATCTAATGTCGTTTTGTAATATGTTTGCGGTCTGATCAAAGAGTATCAGTACTGGAGATATAAAAAGAAAACTACAGCACATAAAATTAGGCATTTAATCTCCTTCGAAATAGTCGTCTTCTGAAGCCAACACTTCGTTTGTTTCATTGATGTCAGCATTCCTGGAACTTCTTTTTGGGGGATAGCGATCAGCTGCCTCGTACCATTCTCTTTGACTGCATTGACGTCTTGAAATCTTTTTCCTTTTAAGTAGGATTTCATTTTTGAAGGGGAAAAATTTGCAAGGGCCGATATTTGGAGGATATGGTCGTTGTCGAACCTGGCGAATATTGTAAAAAAGAAAAAACTGCTTCATAAGTCATGGTCACTTGTGGAAACTCTGTGGTGTTAAGATACGACCACACTTTATATACTATCATTCCGAGCATTGCTATAAAGAACGGAAGTGAACGAAAGCGTTCTAACTTCAAGGTCAATCTGTGTGAAGCGGTTTCAATCTGCGTATTTTGGCGGTGTTAACAGGCTTTTTGATCAAACCTCTTGAACTATGAGTGTTTACCCAGCGTTTATGGTTATTATTCTTGCATTTAGTCTTGGTAATAAAAAACATTTACTGTTTGTTTTGAAAGCTATTAACATGTGCTCTCTAAATCCGATATTAATATCAAGTAATTTTTTTCGTTGTTCACGGGTTGTGTCCATGGAATTCTCAGCATCCTTCTGTAGACCTAAAATTCTGTTGCTTCAAGTCTCTTCGTCATTTGTGGGGAGATTATCCAGTATTAACTGCCATATATGAGGACTAATATTACATAACAGTTTAGTATTCATTCTTTGTTTCTGTTGCTTCAAGTCCCTTCTTCCTCTGTGAGGAGATTGTCCAGCATTCACTGCCATATAGGAGGACTGATAAAGATATAACAGTTCAGTAATCTTTTCTTTGTTTCATTTGTCTTCAAGTCTCTTCTTCATCTTTGAAGAGATTGGCCAGCCTTTACTGTTATATAAGACTTATATTACATATCAGTTCAGTACTCTTTTCTTTGTTTCTCTTGCTTCAAGTCTCTTCTTCATCTGTGAGGAGATTGTCCAGCATTCACTGCCATATAGGAGGACTGATATTACATAAAAGTTCAGTACTCTTTTCTTTGTTTCTTTTGCTCCAAGTCTCTTCTTCATCTGTGAGGAGATTGTCCAGCATTCACTGCCATATAGGAGGACTGATATTACATAACAGTTCAGTACTCTTTTCTTTGTTTCTCTTGCTTCAAGTCTCTTCTTCATCTGTGAGGAGATTGCCCAGCATTCATTGCTATATAGGAGGACTGATATTACATAACAGTTCAGTACTCTTTTCTTTGTTTTTCATGCTTCAATCCTTAACGTTTAATGCTTAAATTCCTGTTTAATCCTTAATGTTTAATGCTTAAATTCCTGTTTAATCCGATATATTATGCGAAATTTATTTATAAATGTATTTTAACCCCGTACTTTCGCCGTTCTATATTATAATGACCACGCTAAAAGCACGCATTTGATGTTATCATTTTTCTGGTCCGTTTGAATGAAATGTGAAGATGCACTGATAATTGATGCTGTTGACTTTGATGTTTCCTTTATGGTTATCAAATCGAACTCATAGAATTGATTATCTTCTCAGGAAAAAAAATACCTTGTGGGAAAGAGATTTTTTTTTACCTTCCCTAACGGCATTAACGCATATGAATACAAGGAACAGAACTTGAATTCGAGTCTCCAATTTTGCATTCAGAGCCACTGCTCCATGCACACAGACTATATAAATAACTTCAAAATAATTAATGTATTTTTATATAATCCATTATTTTATATTAATTAAACGTCATATTTATTGAATATATGTTTTGGGCAGACATATGTATTAAAAAGTGTAAATTTACGTTTATTGGCTTGTGAATTCGAGAGTCTTAATAAAAGCGCATTTTATTTATTAAGACTCTCGAATTCACAGGCTAGGAGACCTGTGAAATTTATTTTGTTATGCTGAAGAGGAAATTAAGTCTCAATAACTCAATTTGATAAGAAATATATTTATTTAGCTATCTTCGGCATTATTCTCACATATATTCATATGTTAAGTGTGTTTTTTCATACGTGTGTACACTAGGGTTTATTTTTGAAGCTTAGATATCAATGGAATTTTATTGTGATTACAGGCCATCGTATTTATTTTTCAATGCGTTGACCAGTTTTTTGCGTGTCTGACTTCATTAAGTATTCTTTTAGATCTCTGGTCGAGAGAACACAGTTGTGGTAATCGTACTAAAAAGCAACACTTTCCTCCCAATTCTGAATGATGACTGAGCGTTTAGGCCATTAGGACAATAATATATGGAGGCCTTTGCGGATCACTTTCACTGCCGAGCCCTCCACTTCCCCCCCCCCAAAAAAAAGCAAAAGAGGATTGCTTTTATTTGCAAATAAGTACACTTGTTTAGATATTCTAAACGGCGGATGCTAGACACCTTTTCAATCCGGGCTTACGTTGAAAGTTAAGCAACGTTGAGCCTCGTAATTACCCAAATGGGTCACCTCTCGAGAATACCAGTTTCTGTAAGATTGCATGTGCGGCTGTAAGGGATAAAGGCTCGGAAATTGGAGAGTCGGGTTCGAATTCCAGTTGCGTTCATTATATTCACTTGCATGCGAATATCCATGGGTTGTTTGGTTGATTTTGTATAGCGGCATATCAACACCTGCATGGGTTATTTAATTCCAAAATTTAAATAGTCTGTAAGCGATTGTATTTTACTTCTGGAGATAGTAATCTTTTAGTGATACAAGTCTTATGAGTGCAAAATTCCAATTCCCCTACATGTAACTGCAGAAATAAAGAGTCCTGCCCATTTAAGGGCAAGTATCAGCAAGAATGCGTAGTTTACAAAGCAGAAGTAAACAGAAAACAGACCTATCATTTGTAGTGAGAACAAAAAAGTTTATATTGGGTCTACCCAAGGCATTAAAAAAAGATACTACAATCACATAAGCAGTTTCAAACACGAAAGGGATAGACATAACATTAGCCTATCTAACAACATAAAAGAAGAAAAATCGAACCGATTATAAAATGGGAAATAATAAAAAAAACATGTAGATATAAAGTCGGCAATAGATATTACCTACTAAGCAGGAGGAGAAGGTAGCCATAGCTGCTTTTAGTAAATTTGATACGTTACTTAACCAAAAATCAGAAATTCTTAACGGGTAGGAACAAGAAAGCATGGTTACTGGAATAAAAGAATAATTATTTTTTTAATATTTCTTTTTTTTTAACGTCGTATGGTTTTATGCTAATTTTAGTGTTTCTTTTTATCAATAAATATGTTCCTTTCTCATATCCTCTTCAGCTATTTCGCCCTGAAAACCATTTAGGTGAAACCTAGGTAGGTAGTTTTGGCTCATTAGGATTTTATATATATATATATATATATATATATATATATATATATATATATATATATATACACACACTCCTTTCCTCCTTTCTATATCACCTTACATCAGCTTACTACCCCTCAAAAGTATATAAAAATTATATGTAAATTTAAAAATTTTTTCATCCTTGAAAGCGCTGTGTGATGAACCAGGTAAAAAACACACACCTGAGGAAATAAATTATAACCAATGGACCCTTAAGGTTGTCTGTTTTCTATTTAAATTGAATTAATAATTGCTCTGGTTTGACATTGAGCTCTCTGGATTATATCCTCCTTGGGATTATCCATACGGATTACCAAACCCTTCACTATATATATATATATATATATATATATATATATATATATATACGAGTTATTTTTAAACCCCTTTTTATTCCTCTTTTAATTTTCAATTAATATTTCATTCTTCGTATAACCCCAAATTAATGTAATAAGGTTAATATTCGGGTTTAATTTTATAAAACTTCTTCCCTTTAAAACAAATACCTGTCACCCTTCCCTGACCACTGACTCGTGCATTTCGTCTGACTGAAACATTGAAATCGATAAATTCTGTAGTAGTTTTTTGACAGTTTTTTTTAGCTAAAAAAACAGTTAAATTTTTATTTCTGACACGAACACCTGGATTGATAAGATAGACGGCCGATATCTTCCTTTGCCGAAATAGATCATTCCTCATATGAGGTACTTTTATGATTTTATTGTTTTATCAATATATATATATATATATATATATATATATATATATATATATATATATACTAATGAGATGCGATTATATGCATCGAAACATGAATGCATATATTCAGCGGTTTTACATATTTTCGAATGTAATATCTTATAATAAAATATATACATACGTACATACATACATACATACACATACATATATATATATATATATATATATATATAATGTGTGTGTGCTTGTGTGTGTGTTTGTGATTTAACACAGTTTAACTACACACTCAAAAAGTATTCTGCTACTGACATTTTCCTGTGTAGGGACATAATCATTAAGCGACAGTGAGAAACAGAGCCAACAGCGTGGGTGGAATATATAGGGGCGTGGTCATAAGAGTAAGGAAATTTTGTCTTCAGGCAAGTTTAGGGTTAGGGTTACCGTATATCTGTTCGGGGTTTGTACAAGAAGAAGGAAAAAAAATATCAGAATACATTTTCCACCTGTTCTGATTTTCCCATTAAAGCTTTTTCTTCCTCTCTGATGTGAACTGAAACGAGACCAGTCTATCTGTCTGTCTGTCTGTCTCTTTCCGTTACTACGTAATTACCGCGACGGCAGTTATAAGTCCCTCTTCTTACCGACAAATTCGTTCCCATTTACACTAGTTGCATTGTTCGGACTGATGTCCTCATCATCACTGTCTAGTTTCGACTGTCTTCCTGTCAAATATTTAAGATAACTAGATCGACTAAGAACAGAGGTACCTTGAAGTACCCGAGCGGAGGCCAACACCTCTAACAGGCGTAGGAGTTGATAATTAGACTTGTTTCAAGCTCAGAAGGACATAAAATGAATCAAGACTAGACAACCTGTAACTCGTTGGGTCACTGACGATTCAGGTTACAAAACAGTGAAGTTCATTTCAGCATTTCATTGAAATGAAAGTTAAATATTTCAATTCATTCATGACATCATTGTTCTGGTTAACATGTTCAGGTTTAACGTTTTACTGAATGTTTACAGCATTTAATAGAAATAGAATTTCCGGGATGACTGCAATAACAGCATTTATTTATGGCATATGTGAACACTTGGAGAAAATGTAAAAGGAATTGTCATGTTACTGTATAAATAACTCGTATTTTTTAAAATATAAAATATTTTTTTAAAATCAGATTAACTTAAAAATATTTTTTAAATATGACAAAAAATATTTTTTAAATATTTAAAATATTGTTTGCTTAAAGAAAGCTGAAATATAACTAATTACTTTACAACTGGACCAAAGCGGGATCTCTTTGTATCTGTCTTTAACTTAATTATATTTAAATTAAAAACGTTGTCTGTTTGAAGAGAGTTAATTTTGTGATGTCAGCAAACACTCATTGCCACTTTTGTAATGTCAACGAATATTCGTTGTCACTTTCGTAATGCTCGTTGTAGTAGAGACTTTGTAATCGCAGATACAACTATAGTAACGCCGTTGAACAATACTGGTGTCAGAGGCCTTCAATAACACTCGCACTAATAGTACTTGATCGGTAATACTCGCTCGAATAGTAATCCGTATAGTGATCTGAATAGAGAAATAGTATAGTGAATAGAGTAGAAAATAGCGCTCCGAATAGTAATAGAGGATAGACTAGAAATAGAGATCCATATAGTAATAGAGGATAGAATATAAATGGTGATCATTTACACGTCACGCTATCTACCATATACGCGTTTCCTCTATGGTCACGTTGTCTATTTAATTCAATAATAGGATCGCCTGTGTTTGCTCACTGGCGATCTGTGTTCAAACTCATGTGTCGGCAGTGACAATTTATTTCTATATAACACTTATAATAAAAATATTTACTGTATAAAAAACTCGTATTTTTTAATCTTATCCACTTAAAATATTTTTTAAATCAGATTAACTTAAATCATTATGCGCCGGACGCACGCACCAAACAAGCACGCCCGCAATCACAGACTTTTAGTATGATACAGATTCATGACGTTTCGGCCGTTGTACGCCCCGGCCTTCTTCAGGTGATATACATCGGAATTTCGAATCGAACCCTTTATTGATTCCTCTGGGGTAGATTGGCCGAATGGAAACAGGTTGGTTGAAGCAATCCAGTGAATTGTACCAAAGAGTTGCGAGTTCAATACCTGGCCACAGCAGAGGTGAACAAAAACTTGGGGAGTTGAGTTACTATAGGGAAATAACTGAAACTAAGATAGCCAGAAAAGGCATGGCACGTGGAACTAGAGCAATATACCTCAGTGGACTAAATAAAGGGTTTAGTTCGAAATTCTAACATGTATCACCTGAAGAAGGCCGGAGCGTACAACGACCGACACGCCGTGAATATGACAACAACGATGAGGACAACAATCCGAACAATGTAGATAGTGTAAATAGTTAGAATACCTTGTCTCAGAAATATAGAAAAATCCTGACGATGGCCGGAGCGTACAAGGGCCGAAACGTCATGAATATAGCAACAAAGATGAGGACAACAATCTGACCAATAGTGTAAATAGTTAGAATACCTCATCTCAGAAATATAAGCAAACCCTGAAGAAGGCCGGAGTGTATAACAGCCAAACAAATTCATAGTCTTTATATGGTTAGAATTTGCATGACCGGCTCTTGCTCGTTATAGCAAGAAGGCCAGTTTGCGCAGGTACCTTTTTCTAATTGCAAATGGCAGAAGAAGCTTACCAAAAATCGCGTTCTTTCTGATCCTGGTAGTAGCGTTGACTGTTCATCATTCAGTCACTTAATTAACATATATAATACACAGTTAGACTGGTTGCCTACCAAGGCTATAAGGCCCAGTCTACCTCGCTATACAACACATGAATGGGGGATGAGATAAAGTCAGTCAAGTGCCATACATGATAGACACTTAGACGATTGACTCGCAGAAGATATTCCTGCAGTAGGCAGTCGTTTCTTCCTGCTGTAGACTGGTTGCCAGCCAAGGCTATAAGGAGCCACTCTGTCTCGCTATTCAACCCATAACTGGGCGGGGGAGAAGAGTTAAAGTGAGTCAAGGGCTATAGATTATAGGGCCCAGTCTGTCCTGCTTTTCAATCTATAGCTGAGGGAGAAGAAATGAATTCATTTCTTTCCCAAGGGTATTTGCATTGAACTCGACTGGAATTCGAACTCATCTCAATATTTCTTGTTATTTATTCTGGACACTCCGTCGATGAGGAAGACATAATTTTATCTCGACCACAACTGATTTCATTTTATTGTTTTTTTGGAATATTCTAAGTGATATCCATTATGATCTAAGAGGGACGAGGGTTGGATGGGGGCTTCTGGAGACAACAAACCGGACATTGGTTATTTCCAAGCGACAACAATTTCTTTGCTGTATCTGTCTATATTTCTGAGATGAGGTATTATGTTCACTATTTACATAATTCGGACTATTGTCCTCATCTTTGTCGCCATATTTATTATTACAACGTCTCGGCTGTTGTATGCTCCGGCTTTCAGGATTTTTCTATATCTCTTCTTCAGGTGGTTGGAATATCGATCGAACCCTTTATTTCGCTCACTGGGGTAGACTGTTCTAATTCCACGTGCCATGTTTAAAAAACATGGTAAAAAATGCAATGATAACAGCAAAAATGGCAATATGGGCATTAGTAAAAATGGTTGTTTATAATACCCAGAAATGCATACACAGATGTCCTCAAGGACACATGGCACAGCGGATAAAGGCGTTAGTTAGGTCCAGTGACAAGACCTAAAGAGTGTGAGTTCATATCCGGTTTAGGTATTGGAGAACTTGGGGAGGAGAATTAACAGGAGATAACTGACATCCATTAAAAACATGGCACGTGGAAGTAGAATAGTCTACCCCAGTGAGCGAAATAAAGGGTTCAGTTCGACATTCCAACCACATGAAGAAGGCTGGAGCGTACAGCGGCTGAAACGTTGTAATAAAAAGATGAGGACAATAGTCCGAATAATGTAAATAGGGAATATCTATGCTAGTGACACAAGCATTTACTCCTGTCTCCATAGTAAGTCCGATCAGTAACAAATTCAAAATGGCAGCCAATGTCCAAAATGACCTCCAGTCTGTTTATAACAGGCAAAAAAAAAATGGCTTGTTAATTTTAACGCCTCCAAATAATTTTTAGCCTGTCTATATGTATTCATTCTGTAAAAGTAATTTTGACTAAAACTGCTACAACTGCTTCTCGCCATTAATCATCTGAGAGACCCCTTCTCTGCCTTCCATGGCTGATGCTAACCTCCAGGAAAGGGACTCGTTATAAAGGGGACAGAATAAGTTTTGTTGGGGAAAGTTAGTTTTTGATGGTTGCATTGTTTTGAGGCCAAAAGAGTCGATCCCAGTGATGTCAAATAAAATGAAGTATTTTTTTAAAATAAATATTGGAACAAGTTTTTCTATATGATTCGTGTGTGGACATCAATTTTAAATGTTTGTCTTTGTAATATAACAACGCTAAGTAAAAACTTTATTTGACACATTCTACTTCATTACTGAAAAAACGCTAATGTCATTGCGATGGATGGTTACAAGCGAGAGGGGAGATGAGACGAGCTTATTTTATTACGACAGTTTCTAAGGAAATCTGACTGTTTCTTAGCATTTTCTTTAGTTTTTGGTTTCAATTTAGTATTTCAATGCATCTTCGGATTTCGCTGTCACATACCCAGGTATATAAACCTCTGCACATGTTTTATTCTGACATCTTTAATTCGTAGCCCGTCTTGGGCTTTTTACTTAACCTTAATCGGATTGGTTTCCAGCATTCGCTTGTCTGTGAAACGCTTCGCAGAATTTAAAGAGAATTTCGTGTTAATTCTTCGGATGAGCTCTTCGCTTTTGGTATCTTGACGTTTTAAATTTAAGAGTAATACTAAACTGGTGTCGAGATCTCATCAATTTACAGTTGAGTTGGCCAGATGTAACTCTAAGTTCTACGCTAATAACTTTTTTCGCACTTCTCGCTTGTGGAACTCCCTTCCGACTCTATGCTTTCCAGCCAACTTTTATCTGCAAAAGTTTAAATGCAATGTCAATCGCTATCTACTTGTCCGTCTGATTACCTTTTTCTCTTCTCTCTTATTATTAATGTTTCTGTTACTAATTCTTCCACACCTGGTAACCCCTTGTGTCTTGGTGGCTTTAATGCCTTCCTTGGGGGTGATACCGATTAAAAAAAATTGAAGACAAAGAAAAAATAGATTTGATTTTAGCACAGATTTTCACACTCAAGTATGGTGTACCTTTTCGGCTATTATTTAAAAAAAAAAAAACATTTTTTAGTGGGACAAAACTTAAATATAGCAAAAAAGAAACCGAAATTTACTAGCAACCATCTTAAGTCACCAACTAATTTTATAGTCATTTTTAGCCTGTCTATACTGCTTCATTCTGTAAAAGTAATTGTGACTAAAACTACTACAACTGTTTCTGTTCCTAATTATTCCACACCCTGTAACTCCTTGTGTCTTAGGGGCTTTATCGCCTTGCGTTGGGTGAATCGGATTAAAAAAACACGAATGTTTTACAGATTTTCCTAATGTTCTACGACTTGCTAGCATTCTTACAATTATTAAACTAACAAGTCGAAGTGCATTTAGGAAACGGGACTTCAGCCTATCATGATAACACTTACGAGGACAATAAAACCTTAAAATAAAACGAAGAAAAACACAAAGAAATCATGCCGGCAATAAAATTGAAAACCAATCCATCCACGTGACTTAGTTCAAAATATTTGAAAGAATGCAGACGACATTTCAATGGACGCTATTTGTAGTCTTTCGTTTCTTTCATTTTTTTTTCTTTTATTGTTATTATCCTTTGATTTAATCGCGTCAGGCTTTTTGATCGACGACGGTTCGCTTTTTTTTTTCATTCAATAAGTCCGTCCTTTTTTTTACGATTTCAATTTCAAATCAGGCATTGCTAGACAACACTGATCAAACGGAAAGCAAACAGGCGTACGATTATGTCAGTCAGTCTGTTCGTATCTAGGTAGATAGATCATGAACATGGGCGCAATAGATACAAATTTAATGATAGACAGATAGATATATATGAAGAGACCCTGATAGATAGATAGATAGATAGATAGATAGAAATAGATAGATCGAGATGTGAACAGATTGCGATAGATAAATCGATAGATATGAAAAGATCGTTATATATAGATAAATGTGAATTGGATAGATAGGTAGATACAGGCACATATAGATCTATACATTGGCAGATAACAGGTTGGGCTGAAAAGTTCACAGGCTGATTATGAAGGAGTGATGCTAGAGCTGTGAAACCTTGCATGGATTCATTTCAATTCTTCTTATTAATAACTGCATTGTTTCTTTCTAGGTACGAGGGTGGTCTGAAAAGTTCATAGGCTGACAATGAAGGAGTGATGCTAGAGCTGTGAAACCTTGCATGGATTCATTTCAATTCTTCTTATTAATAACTGCATTATTTCTTTCCAGGTACGAGGGGCATCTGACTGTAAAATGAAGTCTTTTTAAAAATGTCATTAACTGGAAACATTACGCCATCATCACTGCGATATTAGTCCCCGTGCATATATTTGTTCATGGGGAAAATCAGGAGACTTGGGAGGTGGGATCAACCAGTTCAATGTCACAACGGCCATTGAAACCAAGGACTTGATGATCGGAACATTGTCTTATAAAACAAGACCACTTTCGTCTGTTTTCCTAGGCATTTGGTCTTGATAGCCTTTCGTAAGAACTTCGCCAAGGTGGATAGTGTGAAGGTGTGGATCATCTTCTCATCTTCAGAAAAATGAGATCATCAATTTCCTTGCAGATGAAGACACATTTACTTTCTTTGGAGCTGAGGTGAGGTGTGGTGTTTATCAATATACAATAAATTAAACTCAAAATTCACACAGAGATACATAAGCACAGTAACGCATAGACATATATACAAACACGCACTCGATCACAGACTTGATAACCAGGCTATAAAACCATAAAAAAAGGAAAGGGAGCAATAAACGGACAAAATTTTTGTCCCCACTCTGTTTTCTGGAAAAGTTCTTAAAAATAAATATTTATTTTTATAGAATTATAAAAAATACCAAAATGTTTTTTTTTATTTCATACACAGGGATTTTTAAAAATTATATATTTTAGTTAAAGAAAACAAATCATTTTAGTTAAAGGACTCATTTTATCATCTAAGTTAGGCCAATAGTATATTTTGTGAAAGATATTAATGAACTCGACAAAGAGTATTGGGGAAATTGTAGGACAAAATGGAAAAAAGTTTAGTTGTGACGCGTTTCGTCCTTCAAGATTTCAGAGGACGAAATTTGTTATAGTGGTAGGACTACACATGCGCACGACAGAGTGCTGCCGGAATTTTAGATTTCTTTTTTCCAGTCGAATTCATTTAGAGTCTTTTTCTTTTTCTTTCCATCACGTCTATAAGTAGGTATTCCACACAAATTCGATGAATTCTTGAAGGACAAAACACACCACTTTTTCCACTTTGACATACAATTTCCCCAATACTGTTTTTGATATATAAAATACATATCGTTGTCTTATATATATATATATATATATTTATGAACATTGAAGTCAACACTCAGAGTTGACAGACTGTTTCATGCTAGACGCAATCAGCAGGCCTGATGATTGCGTCTAGCATGAAACGATAAGTCAACTCTGAGTGTTGACTTCAATGTTCACTTATATATATATATATATATATATATATATATATATATATATATATATATAAATAAAACGAAAGAACAGTAAGATATATAATCCGGTGTTATTGATATTTTTTATTTTTTATTTTTTATTTTTACCAAACAGTGCTCAATGTAAATTTAAATTATAAATATTATAAAGTAACTGATCTAAAATATTGTTTCTTCGCTACACAATAATAGCCATGTTTCAAAAACTGAAGCTAAAATCTTCAAGTTTAATTATATAATTAAATTAAAAGCATTAGTTCTGTTTCATCTTTAAACGAATTATATATATATATATATATATATATATATATATATATATATAACAGTGGCGACTCTAGGTCAACAAAATATACTATTGGTATAACTTAGATGCTAAATTGGGTCCTTTACTCTAACTAAAATGATTCCTTTTCTCTTAAATCATATTATTATAACAAAAGGTAGAGTGTTATAAAAGTACACTAGCCTTGTGTGAGTTCAAAGGTTTTCGCCAGGTAGAGTATTTTGGAAAAAAGACGTTTATAGTAACTAGAATTTTTTTCAATACATTGACGGGTGTTGAAATCCTCGCAGTATTTAGTATTGTTGAAATTATCGCTGACATTTTTCATCGAGATTCATAAACTCTACGTTTTGTTCAATTTAGCAAACCAATCGATGAAATATGAATAAGCTGATATATTAGGAAAAATACCTACGTCTTAACTTGAAAATTTCGTGGTGATTTTATATGTCCAGACGCCTTGTACGACAGCATATACGGCATATATATATATATATATATATATATATATATATATATATATATATATATCTGTGTGTGTGTGTGTGTGTGTGTGTGTTTTGAACAATAAAAAATATTAAAAAATTAAAATTTTCAGACGCAGTGGGTTGTATATTAATATTTTTTGTTTTATTACTTCAGTTAGTTTCCTCGACTAGTTTCGGCCAGCATGGCCATCTTCAGGAAAAAAAATCCCTGCTTGTTAGTAGCAGTAAATTACAGGAGTGAATGACTGTTTCTGAAGAAAGTGAATTTTATCTGTCGTTTTCATATATTTTTATTGTTAATTTTGGCCAGTACTTGTCTTAGTCAAACGGCCACTTTCAAGTTGTTTTTAAGATAGAGGATAGTATATTCCTGACTAAGAATTTCACCTTGGTCATTTTGACAGTTTTATTGGTTACTGTGAATGGAATGTATGTGTGAAGTGTATGTTATCTTTTATTTTTTGGGGGGAGTGTGTGTGATGTGTGTATGGGTATATATTTGTGTAAGTGTGTGTATATGTGTGAGACCTCAACACCTCTGCAAGCATATCTGTCTTGTGTGGGTGAGAAATGTGGGTAGGGCTTGATTTATGGGGTTATATATAAATTCTATCTATGTTGTTAAATCAGTGATTAAGCCTGTCTGGACGAAGTGTTTATATATATATATATATATATGAAAAATTTCTCAGAGTTAACCTGTAGAAAAGACAATATTTATAAATGTAAAAGACAGGAAAAACAGGAAACTATATATATATATATATATATATATATATATATATATATATATATATATATATTTGTTTGAATAAAAAACAGATCACTTTAAGGTTTCATGTAATAAATTATTTCACCACAGCCCTTTTAAAGGGCTCTGGATCATCAGACTTTACTTCCAAAGGTTGAAATGAAAAATGAAAAGAAATTTACACATTTTGACGGTCCGTATTAAGCATATGTAAAATATATATATATATATATATATATATATATATATATATATATATATATATATATATATAAATGACAATAGGAAAACTGTAATAGTTGCCGACGCGTTTCATCCAATTTGGACTTTCTCAAAACGAAATGAATTTATTAACCAAAGTAACTAATAATAACAAAACAAAATGTCCTTAGCAACTGAAAGAATTTAGAGAACGCTATTTTCATACTGTTAACTGAAATTACGTCATTTACTGTCACGTGTGGAGATATTGTTTTTACTGCTGTATTGATACAGTTCTGTGCGTTTGTTTGGGAGACTTTATTTCTGTTAAGAAAGCTGAAATAGGGAAAAAGCCTGGGCGTAGATTAATATTTGGATAATATTCAATGGCGGCACTCTCGAGGATTTTCCTTCTGAATGAGTTATTTTTTTATATGAGTGTAACTGTGGTTGAATTTATTTCTATGTATGACTGGTGCATTAGCTAAGTTGTTTTTTGTGAGATCTCTTTCGTGCTCATAGATGCGTTTTTTTTAATTTCTAATTATTTCTCCAATATATTGGGAGGAACAGTTTTGGCAATTTATTTTATAAATGCCTGCTTCAGAAATATTATTGCTATTAGTGTTTGAGGATCTGAGTATATCTGTAATGGTTTTGGAAGTGTTTGCGACTATTTTAAGATTATTTAGATGGGATAGTAACACGTGACAGTAATTGACGTAATTTCAGTTAACAGTATGAAAATAGTGTTCTCTAAATTCTTCCAGTTGCTAAGAACTTTTTGTTTTGTTATTAATCCTATTGTCTTTACACACACACACACACACACACACACACACACACACACACACACACACACACACACACACACAGAGAGAGAGAGAGATATATATGTATATATATATAGGTAGCATATCTTCATTCAAGCATGTTTCATTGAATAACATAGACATATGTCTATTTTTATAATAATCCTTTCTAGTTCTCTAATTATCTTTTTGATGTTAAACTAAAAAATCAGCAAAGAAGGCGCTGTATTTTC
Organism: Acanthosepion pharaonis; assembly: GCA_903632075.3. Classification (NCBI taxonomy): domain Eukaryota; kingdom Metazoa; phylum Mollusca; class Cephalopoda; order Sepiida; family Sepiidae; genus Acanthosepion; species Acanthosepion pharaonis. Next base: position 3,755,436 of record CAHIKZ030002446.1, read on the forward strand.
TGTTAACCCAAGCACTTTCGATCTCTTCCCATATCACCATCAGGGTGAATTGTGAAGTCAAACTTAATGTGTCTGTGATCGTTGAGATGATGAATTTTGTAAACACGCGGGGACGCGCTCTGCTATAATCATTTTAAAATTAACCGTTGTAGCTAGGATGTTTTTTTTTGTTGTAAACAATCGTTCACAATATAAGGGACTAGCAGGCTTCGTACGATTGCTATCGCTTCGCAAAGTAAGATTTATTCACTACTTGAAATATTTCAAACAAAACTGTTAAATGAACATTTCATTCATAAATTGGCTTGTTATAGTGAAGGAAAGTTTTACAAATAGATGCCAACTTGTTGAAGGCCAAGTAAAATGCAAATTTCAAAGGCTTTTCTGCATCATATAAGACTATATAACAGAACTAATTTTGATATGAAAATCAAAACAATCATTGCATAAAAGAACACTAATGAAGGACATTTAATAAATGAAATATACTTTTTAAAAATCAATATGCAAATTAGTTAAGTCTAAAGAATGATATCACTTAGAACTAGATAATATGTAGCACAGATATTGAGCTCTTAGCATAAAAATCACTTCTCTGTCTTTGGGTAGAGTGCGCTCAGGGTCTTCTCTCTCAGCGGGGAAAATGTTTGTACGGAAATAGTATACTGAGAGGTGCCCAGCCCTGGGGAACAGCTTCCCGAGGCACCCTCCCATTGCACCAGAGGGAGGGATCGGTGCTCGTACTGAGGCCAGCGCCACCGGCGGTTGTGGGGTCTGTGGGCAATTTTGGTCCTTGACTCAGGCATACGTTCTCGGGTCCCCCACCTAAAATAGTCCTTGTGCCACATCTCGTCGAAGTGGCGCGTGGGGGGGGGGGGTTAATGCCGCGTATAAATTACTATAAAGTAGAGCTGGGGCTTTTAAACCCCAGAATTCGTTGGATAATTGTGCTCCAATTTTGCATTTATTCATATAGATTCCATAATATAGGTCTTACTTAATTAGCTATTATGTTTCTCTAACTCTTCAAATGTTGAATGTATAACTAATTCTGATTTCTATTTTCTCATCTTTACACTATATTAATTTTATCTTATATACTGTCCCCTGTTCTGTCACCCATAAAATGAAAATAGTTGTTTGTACAGAAAATGAGGACCTACGTACATCAAATCATCTTTGAATTGCAGCACAAAAATTATTGTTGAACTTTTAAAAGGTAAGCTTAAACATTAATTCAATACTTAAATGAAGCGATCAATTTTGAGTTCTTCTGTAATTTATTGATGTCTATTGCATCTACCCCCCTAGCTATTGTGAATCTTCCACAGAACCTATTTTATTAAATGCCGCCCAATAGTGCGGCTTTTAAGCTATTTTATAATAAAACGTGCACTGAAATTTTGGATACAAAAAAATAAGATTTACTCCCCTTGAACCATGAAAGCCACGATAATGGCTAGTATAATATATTAATATATATTTTTAAGCACGCCTAATCTGATAACCCTGATTGTGACGTCAACGAAAATCATTCCCTGCGACTAACTATGAATCATTGAAATCGGACCAGTTAATGCGTAGGAGTTGCTTCGGCACACACATACAAACAAACACACACATAAACTGTAGTTTATATATAAGATATAACCAGAGATGGCTAAAATGCAATATAAATATTAGTCAAATTTATTTTAAAATATTGTTACTATACTCGTAATAAATTGTGTTCAGTGTTGGTTCCATTTCATATCGAGGGACATTTTTTTTATTATTTCCTTGTACTGTGATGGTGGACAGGAATGTTTCTTTAAATGTTGTGCACTAGAACTTGTATCCGACAAATGGAGTGTCAGACATCTTGATATGTTGCCTTGCCACCAACTCTAGTTAGGTCCCTTATATTGTGGACGCTTGTTTACACACACATACACACACACACACACACACAAAAAATATCGTATCTACAACGGTTAATTTTAAAATAATTACAAGAACTACAGTCCCTTTCTTGATGAGTTTCAACTTAACATCAAGAAGATAGACAACTAGAAAGGAAAATAGACATATATATATATATATATATATATATATATATATATATATATATGCGTGTGTGTGTGTGTGCGTGTGTATGTGTGCGGCGAAGTGTGACTTGGATTCATGGCCTGCAATCGCGAATATTTTGTCATATACGGCCTATCGTAATATTTCTGTCACCTGTTGTCAAGCGATAAGAAACATATTTAAACATTTTTCTAAATTAAAATAAAAATGTCTACGCCTCGTTAAAGCAAAAACTGTTAATCTGATGAATTTGCGAACAAGATTAAACCAAAATTACTTTTTACAAATTTTTTTTCTTCTTAAAAATAGAGAAAAACAAGAATTTTTGCGAAGGGGTCTCATTTTCTTACGCAACCGTCGAAGTAGCAAGTAGCTTGTAGAGCTGTTGACAGAAAAACAGTGTGGAAACATTACGGTAGGCCTTATGTGATAAAATATTTGCATGCCCTGGAACGAAATCACCTTTCGCTACTGATATGTGTGTGTGTGTGTGTGTGTGTGAAAGTACCCGAAAAATTAGTATAATTCTTTCCTCACAAATTACGTAGCGCTTATTTTGATTAACTGAGTTACTTAGAACGATTTCTCCGCTACTCATGTAAATGTAACAAAAATCTTCTTCTTCTTCTACAGAGTGAACCTCACTGTAAAACCAAAAAAAAAAACAAAACAAACACAAACACACATATGTATTTGTTAATAATTTATTCCCTCACATTTCTCGCTTGTGGAAATCGCTTCCGGCTTCTTGCTTTCCAGACAATTTTCCCAGAAACCCCTTGCAAATTAGTGGCTTTATTGCCTTTGATCTTCAAAAATTGAAACGCAATGTCAATCGTTATCTCCTGTCTTCTTAATTCTTGTTCTTTTATTGTCCTCTCTCCTTAATAGTAACTTTTCTCATATTCCCTAACATTCAGCAAGCCCTTACATGTAGTGGATTTTGATCTTCAAAAATTGAAATGCAAAGTCAATCGATATCTTCTGTCTTCTTAAATCCTGTTCTTTTATAATCCTCTGCTTTTAATAGTAGTTTTTCTCATGCTCAGTAACCGTCAGCATCTTAGTGGCTTTATTGCCCTTTTGGGGGTTGAAATGATTTAAAATATATATATATATATATATATATATATATATATGATTAAAATTACATTTAAATTTTTATTTTAAATAAATATATATATATATATATATATATATATATATATATATATAAAGAAATATAGTCTTAAGGTGTGGTATATTTATGGAATAAAGTGCTCAATATCAGAGATAGAGCGTGTGTAAATATAAAAGTGAACATAGAAGTCAACACTTAGAGGCGACAGTCTGTTTCATGCTATATGCATTCGTCAGGCCACATATGCTGTTATTTTTCTCGGCTATTTATATATATATACGGGTTAGTGGTGCATTGTGGGTATTCTATTATGGCGGTTATTTTACCGGAAGTCGTTTGTTTATATATATGTTTGTGTGTGTGTTTGTGTGTTTAAAGAGTTTCTTTTTTTACTTCTCGCTTGTGGAATTATTTTGCCTCTTCTTTCGTTTAAATCGTTATCTTGTGTCTACTTCCCGTTCTTTTATTGTTCTCTCTCATAAATGTATCCTTTTTTTTTCTCATATTCTCTAACACTAAGTAAGCCCTTGTGTTTTAGGGGCTTTTTTGCCTTGCTTAAGATGAAATTATGTAAAACTGTGGGTGGGGTTTTTAAATCAGTATTAGGCAATCTCAGATGAGCACAGCTCAAAGTATGAATACTCCTGCGTAAGACGTTAAACTACATCCGGTAGCAAGGCCTCTGATCAGGAGATTAGAAATTTTGTGGAGCGTGGAACCACCTCTTAACTGCTGTTATCCCAACGTCGACCCCAACACAGGGTTGTAGCGCCTGTTAGGGTCCTAGTTATCGGCAAATTGTGAACTACCAAACAAAAACAAAACACTATGAAAGTATAAAAATACCTTTTTATAGTAAACATTTCAGCAATATTTAATATGAAACATGTTTTGACTGAGTGTACAGCTCTTGTTCCATCTCGGAAAGCATCTAAAATCTAGTCTGCAAGGGCTGTTAACTAATCCCTATGCGCAGATGTCTTCTCAGGCATATTTGTGTTTGTTCAACACCGACAGAGCTCACCTGTGGGTTATACTGTAAATATGCTGAGCGTACTTCAGTTGTAGTTTCTAGCGTGTTATCCAGCGTGATCAACAATCTGAACAAGGACAGCACACTCAAACCCTCGGTCACGATGACTTGTGACTTCGTTCTAGCACAACCAACGACGGCTCCCAAGCGTTCCGCCGACCCAGTTTCACTCACAAGTCTTGGATCAACCCGTGGTATGGTTTTCAGGCACTTTTCATATGTGCTGAATCCTGGGATCGCTTTTTCTAGACCGATGACATCAAGAAGTCAACTTCCTGATAAATCGACCATAGTGAGATTCGAACCCGGGCCTCATGGACAGAAAGCAAACGTTCTAACCAATCGGCCACACATACTTCAATATAAACAATATAAAGGAGCTCTTTGAAAGAGCAACGATGGATGATATATCATTTTTAAGCATTTCACCCCAAGCAAGACAGAAATGTCACTAGGAAGCAGGGGTGGGGGTACAGAGAGCCAACGAATGGGTATAGGGGAGAATGGGGAAAGGACTGAAGATGAATGGAGTTCAAGACAACGGAAGATGGCGATTGACGTAGCATTTAAGTCACAGGGGATTGTAGCTATCAGGGAAATAAGTAAACGGAAGGGAGTTCCCCTGCCGGGAAGTGCGAGAAAAGAAACTGTTGGAGTAGAAGTGGCTGTTGCATTTAACTATTTCAAGATAAAAGAGTGGGATCTAGATGCCAGTCTAGTAGCACACTTAAATTCGTGTAGTCGGGGCATCAAGGTAAAAGCTCGTAAAAGCAGTTACCACGAAAATATTTATAGAAAAGACAGAAGGAAGCCACATCACATCTGTCAGAAAGTGACTGAAGTCGAGATGCCAAATCAGAATCGATTACATTGCAGATTCTTCTTTAGATTTTGTCCAGAACCCCGAGATGAAAAGTGGGGTCACCAGATCAGATATGGCAACAATATTCAACGCAGAGACGATTTCAACGCACGGACGATTTGTAGATGTGTAAGATGGTATTTGACGAGAAAAAACTTCTGGCACGACACAGTGAAGTAATTTTCCTTGCAGTAGATGCAGCTATTGATTCAATGTAGGTGTTCCATTTTAAGTCAGTCGAAAACCTGAGGCCAAGAAGGCGTGGTGAGACCCTCTCCTGGAGTCGAGCATCAGCCGTGCTAATGGCGGGCAGGGGAGTTTTATCTATGGTGGTTAAATGAGAGCAGTTTAGTTTACCCGCCATTTCCTGACCCAGCTAACCACTGATTAGTCGTCCTTTTCGAGAGCAGAACCAGGTTAACTTTGTCAGCACTGACGGATTTATTTTTGAGTTTCAAATAATACTAACAATTAAGAAAACTTATATCTAAACCAAACTAGCGTAGCTGAAATAATTAGATTGCATTTAAAAAGTAAATAATAAATAATAAATTTGATTGACGAAAAGCAGCCAAAAAAAAAAAAAACAATTTCAATTTTATGAAATGTAAGAATATCTCAGCTTTAAATGACCCATGAGGGTGTTGATAAGCCGTAAAACAAACCAACCAACAAACCAACCTATAAACCAAAGTATGGATGCCTGTAATTGCTTGTTTAAAGAATTGGATTTGTTTCGCAGAATCGTTGCGAGGTTCGGATTTATCTATTTGAAGCTTCCGTACCTTAAGCATTTCCCCTCAACCCAGCCATTACTCTTTTGTTTGATATTGTGAATGGGTGGAAGATGTGCGTTGGGGCAATGGTATGCACAGAGGTGCCATTACGGACTCTTATCTAACGGCGCAGTTAGGTAATTGGATGAAGAGAAGCGCCAGAATTTAAAGACTTCGTTTTTTGGTCCTGCAGATTTGATTATAAGGCCGTCTGATACTTTATTAGCTGTTATCTTGTCGGTCTAGGCATCAAAAGAACTTTATTGCTTAGAATGCCGGTACGCACACACAAAAAGACACTATATATATATATATATATATATATATATATATATATATATATATATATATACTGGGTGTAACAGCAAAATTGTTCAACTATTGTAACACCATAATTGTCCATCTCACAAAATGTTTAATATCTCAAGAAAAAAAAAAAGGTTTTCAGATAAGGCCTTTAGCCACCTTGACACAATTTGTCGTAAGAATCACTGAAAAATCCTTTGAGTTATTCAGCTAGAATGAAAAAAGGCTAAAATTGTTTTGTGTCTCACTGTCTTCTCAACTGAGCGATGGTGAGAGGAAAAACCATTTAGTTCTTCAGTAATCGTAACAACATTCATATTCTGTCTTCCATCTTCAAAGTCCATTCAAGAACCATCAAGAGAATGGTGAATAAGTTTAAAAAAAAGGGGAACAGTTGAGAGGAAAACTGGATCAGGAGGTCACAACAGGAAAAAGTAACATCATTTCAACTTAAAGCTACATAGATCAATTAGAAAAGATCCAACTCAATCCATAAGACGTGTGGCACGTGAGAGGAGTTTCAGCTATGACAGTCCAAAGAGCAAAAAAGACTTGAAAATGAAATTGTACGTGAAACGTGTCAGGCACTTTGTTACTCTAAGACAGAAAGTTAGAAATTTAGAGAGGGCGAAGATCATCTTAAATAAATTGGAAAATGATCCTTGAATAATATATATATATATATATATATATATATATTTGAACTTTATTTCAATCCTTCATGAGCTTCCGATCCTTATCTATGATTGATTAATGAGGAACATGTCATTTTCGTTTATGATGAATTTCATCACGATGCTTCTGTTCTTATTGTTCAAAGTAGAGTACAGTAGTATTATAAATACCTCGGAAAATTCCAGTAATATATCTTTTATCATTTCTAAGATACATCGGTTCAGACCTTAATCTAACAATTGGACAATTTTGCTGTTACACGATTTGGAAAATTTTGCTGTTACACCTGGTATGTGTGTGTGCGTGTGTGTATAAAGTTTCAGAGCGTACAACGGCGAATCGTCTTGAATATGGTAAGCTATGGATGACGCTAAGTGATGTAATTTAATACCTAATAAACGAATGTGAGTAAATATTGAAAGTTTATTTTGGTCGAAAGTCAATGTATACGTTTACCATATCGACAACCTGTATCCATTCAGATATAAATAAAAATGTATCAGTAAAAAGACAATATGAATAAAAAATAAAGTAAAACTTTACTTTGCCAACGCGTTTCGTCCCCTTACCTGTAAGAATTTTATTTTTACAAAAAATGTTTACAAACAAAATAAAAATGTTACCTTTTCAACATTTTTTAATCTTAAATTTTGGTTGATTTGTTTAGCGGCATGGCTTAATTAATGCCAAAATCGAAATATTTTAAACAACATTTTTTTTTGCTTAAATTAAATATATTTTGAACGCAGTTCATCTAGAGATAAAATTTATTGCTGGTAAATGAATTGCTTACTTAGACGACAAATTCTCGAAAGTACTGCTATTAAAGTTTATCAAAATATAAATCTGTGACTTGGATTTTTTCCAGTGTCTCCATTCCTGAAAGAATTCCATTTTTCTCGAGCCAGCATACATGACAAAAATGTAAAAAAATGAAAAGAAAACGGTTACATCCTTAACTTCAAGACATTCAAAATATATAATACATACTAAATTAATTTAAATAAAATTAAAATTTGCATTAAAAAATTCTAAGTCATGACTTAAATACTTTCGTTTATTAGACACTGAGTTGTATCACTTCGTGTCTTCCATAGCTTGTCTGACATTTCAGCTAACATGATGAATATTTATGAGCGTCCCGAAACCCAAATTTTATAAAACTTATAAAATTTTTGCTCTTGTATATAAATATTTGCCACAAAATAATATCATTGCTTGATAAAGTCTCTCGGAAGACGAAATGTGTCGGTTAAGATAAGTTTTGCTTTTGTATGTATATATATATATATATATATATATATATTGATGTCAAGAAGCACTCGTTGCTACTTTTGTAATGCCAACGAATACTCGTTGTCTCTTTCGTAATGCTCGTTGTAGCAGAGACTTTGTAATCGCAGACACAACTAGTACGCTGTTGAAAAATACTAGTGTCAAACGCCTTCAGATATCACTCAAAATAAAAGTACTTGCTCGATGATACCCGCTCGAACAGTAACCACCGTATAGTTTTCCGAATAGACAAATAGTGTAGTGAATAGAGTAGAGAATAGTGGTTCGTATAGTAGTAGAGGATAGGCTAGAAATGACGATGCGTATGGTAGTAGAGTTAGAGTAGAAAGGGTGATCCAAATAGTATAGAGGATAGACTAAGAATGCGATCCATTAGACGTCATGCAACTTCCTATACAGATGCGTTTCCTCTAGGGTCACGTGGTCTACTTAATTCAATAATGGGATCGCCTGTGTTTGCTCACTGCTGATGTATGTTCAATCTTAATGTCGGCAGCACCTTTTTTTCATATATATATATATATATATATATATATATATATATATATATATATATATATATATATATATTCATTCAATCATGTTTGGTTGAATAATCTAGGCATATTATGCATATTCATTTTAATTTTAATCCTTTCAAATTCCTGATCAATTTCTTAATGTTGTTATTAAGCTCATTAAGGAAGGTTTACATTTTTTTTTATTTTCCCAAGTACTTTCAGTTTCCTCCAATATCATCTTAAGGGATGACTTGCTAAGACAAAAAATTAATGTAATTAATAGTTGTGATTTTTTTGTAAATGCGCATGAAACGCGCTCCGTTATAAATATTGGTTGTCTTTATGGGTGTATTAAATTTAGTATAGAATATAATGAGTTTTATTTTTTTTACTGGGATGAGTGGAGGATATATTAGTAATCATACGTTGTTTTAGGATTTTTAATCTTGTTTGTAGTTAGAGTGTATTGGTTTGGTTTGTTTTATGGCATATCAACCACAATTGGTTATTTAATGCCGACAAAATTTTTATTGCTGGTAATATTGTTTTTACAAAAATGTATTGCTGTAATATTTTTTCCTTTAAAAATATATTTCCGGTAATATTTTTTAAAAAAATGTATCGTTGGTAATATTTTTTTATCAATAATGTATTGCTGGAAATAATGTATCGCTGGTAATAATTTTTTGACAAAGTATTTCTGGTATTAAAACCTATTTTTACACTTTCATTAAATATAATAGACAGAGAATGTCTATTATGTTTGATCATGAGCCGAGCTAAGCTTCGTATAGTAGCATTAGTTTTGTGAGAAAATAAAGACAAAAGTTGTCCAACATTTGGATATTTTTTATTACTCTTTTCCTAGATCTAAGCTTTCAACTCACACACACACACACACACACACACACACACACACACACACACACACACACACACACACACATATATATATATATATATAAAACTTTGGATATAAAGTAAATAACGAGATATTAACAACTGCATATGCGTACGATAGCGTACATATACAGGTAAAGAAATAAGTATTTATTTAACTTATGTTGTAAACAAAACAGTGCTCAATATAATTAAACAGAGCTATAAAGTATATTAATAGAGACACATATACCTACGCTTATTGTAGAGAGTTTCACAAATAAACGTAGGTATATGTGCATTTATTAATGTATATTTCATTAAATAATATAGACAAGTTTTGTCTATTTTAAGTAAGTTCCTTTCCTATTGTCTGATAAGCTTAATCACATTATCATTGAAAGACGAAAGGAAAACACCATATTGATACATGTTTAAATCCAATCTAAGCTTTCGGCTTACACAAACCATTATCAAAGATGACAGTTTCAATATATCAAACAAAACACGGACGAAACAACAATGATAGTCCGCCCTTGCTGCATGAAAATTTCAAGTAACCACAAACTCGATAATGCTTATCAGACAATATGAAAAGAACTTAAAATAAATAGACAAAACTTGTCTATATTATTTAATGAAACATACATTAATAGAAAATTGCTGCCTAAATATACACAATATATATATATATATATATATATATACAGTCCGTATGAAGTTAATATGCAAAGTGCATAACACGAATTTCCTTTTAAAAACTTTGTCAAATTTTAAATGATTAATTGTTACGCCGAAGCAAAGGTTCCATTAAATTTTAACGTAGTTACGACATGTTTTATGAAAATTATTGGATTTATTATAAAAACTGCCGTTTGAAGTTATGTAAAACCAGAAAATCACTTTGTACTTCAATAACAAGGCATTAAAATCATCATCAATTAGTCAACACCAATAATAGAACAAGTAACAAACATATATGCCAAGTCGTAGTATAGTGACCCATCTTCTAAAACACAGAGTAACCCGTCTTCAATATCTAATATCCATGGGTTTTGTTAGGAATCTAACAAAAAGCCAGTAATCTAATATCTATTGGTTTTGTTAGATTATTGACATCAGTAGGTTCATTTTCTGATATGTTTATTTTAATTGTTTTTAATGGCTCTGCTTTCCTGTCACAGTGTTTGTCAGGTTCATATAATTTCATCTTCACAATCTCCTGTAAACATTAAATTCACGGGTAACCTTAAATACATGAGAATACATTGTCGTGCATAAATACACACTTCACTTTGAAACTGGTACTTGTATAATTCAAAGAAAGTCTTGTCAATGAAATCGCCATAGTTAGCAATTATTCAGTTTTCACGTCTTCATCGACTTTGAAAGGTCCAATAATGGTTTAATCGACAATTCCACCCCACAACATCACACTACCGCCTCCTTGTTGATTTCTTTTAGCCACAGGCACATCTGCGGCCGATAAAATCCATTCTTTGGCCCTACCATTAGGTGCAGTGAAAGTCACCTAAGATTTGTTCATGAAAATTACATTAGAAAAGTCAATTTCATGTAATTCTAGGCCCACTTTTGACGTTTTGAAATATTTGTTTTACTGAAACGATTTTACCTAGGAGATTTCTTAACAGATCCCAATTTTTAAAGTCTTCTACACCTTTTGTCTTTTTTTAACTCCATCAATTCCAGTTTTTTCAGACATATGAGCACTGTTCAAAAGTGGTTGTTTTCGCTATAGTTTTACGTTCTCTTCGAGAAGATAAATTCTTAATGGCTTTCTCTATTTCAAATCATTTTGTTCATAGATACTTTGTTCAAACTGTGGAAAATGTAACTCATTTGAGAAAGTTTCTCAAATGAGTTATATTTTCCACAGTTTGAACAAAGTATCGATGAACAAAATGATTTTTTTGCTATCCCCTGCCAGCCGCATTGACGGAGAAAGCATTACCTCGCACCATCGCCAGTGAGACACGTTGCAAGAGCCACGCCGTTTCGCGATGCCCGTTCCTTAATCGAGACGCCATCCCGCCAACCCTTCAAAGGAACGCCATCGAACGAGGGCCAATAACCACAGAAGTCTCCACTACCACAGAAATTTAAAAAAATAATCTATCAGCAAGAGAAGAATATTTAACTATTTTTTGTCTCCTCGTCCCGAGCGATAAACCCCGGCTCAACCACGGACCTGATCAAATTATCGGTCGAAAACGTATCGGCACAGGTCGCACCCCAAATCAACGATTTCCCTATTTTAAAAAGGGAAAATGGTAATGCCATCCGGTCGCTTTCCATCACCACGGTCAAGGCCTACAACCTCCCACAGTCCTCTTGATCGTTCTTCGAAGCTCCTTTGATATCTTCAATGTGACTATACAGGCATTGGTTTGTTAGAACCTTTCAGCTGCACATATTGTAACATATATGAGACACAAAAATATAGTTTTCATTAAATTTCAGAGGCATGAACCTAATATTACTTTAATCTGCATAATAACATCAGACTGAATTTTTTTTAATCAATCCAATAACATTAATAAATCATGCTGAAAATGCCTAAAAATTAAACTGAAGCATTCATTTGACGTCTGAATTAATTGGTTAAAATATTTTTCAAAGTAATTTCGAGTTATTGAGATTTATGTGATTTGCGTAATAATTTCAGACGGTCTGCAAATATTCATTTGACCATACTCTATCGGTGTCTGTGTGTGCATGCGTATTTGTAAATGTATCGCTGTTGTAAACTGAAACGGAAGAAGCGATCAATCCTTGTGCAATCATTGCAAGTGTGACTGAGGCATAGCAAGCAACTGTTAGAGAATCAGCCGACACCAACATAAACTCAGTATTGATTGATAATGCCCGATAAACGCTAGTTTGGAAACTTCGCTTCTTCATTTAGTCATTCCAGAAACGTCGAATAGAGTTTGGCGGCATTCTGCCAAAAAAATAAATAAAAAATAAAAATAAAAAGAAAGTAGCAGACGATTTCCGTTCGACAGTGTCCTACGAGATACATGATAAATCGCAAATACTGTGACTCCAATGCACATATATATGCTAGACAATCCTCTCTTTAACACCCAAATTACTTTTGAAAATATCTTGCGTCTTGAGGTATCTTTAGTCTTGAGTTATCTGGTTAACGAATTTTTACCAATATATACATACATATATATATATATATATATATATATATATATATATATATATGTGTGTGTGTGTGTGTGTGTGTGTGTGTGTGTATGTGTGTGTGAAAATATATAGAAAATAGGAAAGAACTCGTTAGGTAAATAATCCAAAGTTCTTTAGTATTTTTGTTATTATTTTTAAAATAATAAACAGTGCTCGATACAAAAGTAGAGCCTAAATAAAATTATTTATTTTAAAATATGATTCCATCGAAAATCATATTTTTAAATAAATAAATAATTATATATATATATATATATGTGTGTGTGTGTGTGTGTGTGTGTGTGTGTGTGTGTGTGTGTGTGTTGTGTGTGTGTGTGTGTGTGTGCGCGTGTGTAAAATTTATATATATATATATATATATATATATATATATATATATATATATATTATAATAAAGAAAAAGAACAGTAAGATTTATAATCCGGTTCTCTTATTAATTATTTTTACTTTTAAAAACAGTGCTCAATACAATTCTGCAGAGCATAAATATTATAAATTTACTAATTTAAAAATATGGTTCCATCGCTACACAGGATTTACCATGCTTCAAAAACATAAACTAAAAATTTCAAATCCAGTTGTAGAATTCAATTAAAATCCCTCGTTCTGTTTCATTTTCAAGCGAATTTTGGAATAACTTATTTTGAAATTTACTATGCAATTTTTATATATATTATTTATATATTACATATGCGCGGTAGTTATTGGAAAGTACACAGACATACATGCACACACGTTCACTCATTGACATACGCAGACATACATACACGCACATTCCCGCATTGCAGCTCACACAAACATAAGCATATATGAACGGTGTGGAATTGGGCATATATACGCATCCATGTGTCGTTGCGTATATACGTACGCAATTGGTCGCTGTATTCAATGTTGGATTGTGTAGTGTCCCACACTGTTCATATGTTTATATTTGTGCAAGCTGCAATGAATGAATGTGCGTGGATGTATGTTTGCGTACGTATGAGTGGCGTTCCGACAACAATTTCTCCTCCCACTACTATAAAACCGTCTTGGGTATGACGATAAACTACGTCCAGCAGCAAGGCTTTTGATAAGGTTTTGAGGAGCGTGGAACCACCTGTTAATTGCTGGTGTTCTCAGGTCTTCACTGACCCAGGGTATAAGCACCTGTTATTTTCTCAGCTATGGCAAAATAGTTAACCCCCAAACTGGTAAAAACACTATGAAAGCGTAAAAATGGGTTTTAATACCAGCAATACTTTTTTAAGCAATAAATATTTGAAGAAAAAAAACTATTACCAGCAATACATTTTGGAAAAAAATATTACCAGCTATAAATTTTTGAGGAAAAAAATATTACCAGCAATAATATTTTTTTTTAAATTTATCAACGATACATTTTTTGAAGGAAAAAATTATTAGCAGAAATAAATTTTTGACAAAATAAAATATTACCAGCAATAATAACTTTGTCGGCATTAAATAAACCATCGAGGTTGATATGCCGTAAAACACAGCAAACCAAACCAAACTACTATATAAAAACAACATCGATACACGCAGCCATAAATAAATCCAAAAATTCAAAAATTAATTAGTTTGTCTGACGATTGCAATTAGCATGAAACCCAGGGTCACACAATCACATCAATCCAAATAATATATATATATATGTGTATGTAAAGACACAATATGAATAAAGACTAAAGACAGATTTATCTTACCCAGCGTATTTCGTTCTCTGATCAACTGTATGAAGGCAAATGTAATGATTTTATTTTGCGACAAGTCGTTGCAATGTCGTTAGTTTTTCAGAACTCTTAAATTTAAGAAGGCTCATGAATATACATCAGGCTGACTGAAATGTCAAGTTAAATTATGGCCGACGCTTTAACTTAATACCTAATAAACAAAAGTGAGTAAATGTTGAATGTTTTGTTAAATTGATAAAAATATGGCTGGTTTTATTTGCAGTAAAAACGGTCAAAAGTAGGGATCTGTTTGACATACATTATTTACAGTTGAGGATAGTGGAATTTCTTAGCAGCAGGTTATGGAACTAGGTGACTTATGGGGCGCAGAAAGTGTTTGGTTCTGGTGTCATATAAGATAGTTGTGATTATTAATTATTCCGGGTTCTGTCCGGAATAAAGCAATCTTAACTCAACGTAGAGCACAATGATTAATCAAGGCATTTAAACAAGTGAATTTAAAATGAACAAGAAGAAAAAGATTTGTTCATCAACAAATAACATTTTATTTGCTTATTTTATACATCGTTTGGTGAATATATGGTCTGTTTTTATAGCTTACCTTAAGCAGGTGCTGGTTCATATAGAAAGTCCCTGGAAAATGCGAGGAAAACGCTGTCGATTAATAATTTATATTATATTTTGAATGTTTTCAACTTTACCGGAATTGCCACTCGGACCCTATGCGCAAATAACTGATTTTGGCCACCCGGCCACTGACACATGGAAACTTCCGGTCGACCCGACAACACTCGGACTGTTTTTGTCAACTTTGTTTCTATTATCACAGCATTTCACTTTTTTGCTTTCCTTCCTTTTGAACAAAACTTTATTTAATCTTGATTGTTCTCAGCCCGCTGTTCTCTTATTCCTATTTAGATATGAACTGA
Source organism: Acanthosepion pharaonis (assembly GCA_903632075.3). Lineage (NCBI taxonomy): Eukaryota > Metazoa > Mollusca > Cephalopoda > Sepiida > Sepiidae > Acanthosepion > Acanthosepion pharaonis. The sequence goes on from CAHIKZ030002446.1 coordinate 3,770,792, forward strand.
CAGTAAGGCTGTAACAGCAATAATCCGCATTAGAAAGAAGAAACCTCAGTGAATGCAGTCAAGTGTGACAAGCAGTAGCAGCCGGAGTAGTTTTAATGCTCCATACAAGATTGTCACACGGGACAATAGCCTAGTGAATTTGGTGGCGTAGTATTTTCGAGTTCAAATCACTGGACCAGGTAGCCCTCACATAAAATGGGTATGAACTGTAGGAGATATACCTAGACATGGATAATAGAACGAGAACAATCTACATCTGTAGATTTGATAAAGTGTTTAGTTCAAAATTCCCTCAAGTTTAAGAGACAAACGGTCGAAACTTTGTGAAAATAACAAAAAGATGTCTCCATATCTATCTATCTATCTATCTATCTATCTATCTATCTATCTATCTATCTATCTATCATTGTTTTCGCTTTATTTCTTTCGTTTTTCTTTCTTTTTCTCTCTCACTCTATAACTATTGCTCTCAGGCTTTTCATTCTATCGCAATCTTTTTCATCACTTTTCATTCTTTATTTCTGTTTTTCTTTCTTTTTTTCTCTTTCTTTCTTTCTTTCTTTCTTTCTTTCAAATTCTTTACATTATTACTTTCTTTCTATCTTTCTATGTCTTCTTTCTTTCTTTCTTTTCTATCTATCTATCTATCTATCTATCTATCTATCTATCTATCTATCTAATTCTTCTCATTATCGCTTTCTTTATTTCTATCTCATTGTCCTCTTTCTTTCTTTCTTTCTTTCTTGCTTTCTTGCTTTCTTGCTTTCTATCTAATTCTTCTCGTTCTTTCTTTCTTACTTTCTCTCTCATTCTTATTATTTCTTTCTTTCTATCTGTCTATTATATCTGATAATTCTATTTTTATTGATGTTTCTGTTTGACCTTTATCGTTGCTAATATATAAGGTGCCATGGGGAAATTTTCGCCATTTTGTATTTTTAATTTCGCACATGCGCATCAGATTCAATAGGGAGGCCTACATCAAGTGTTTTGAGGAGGTTATTGATGATAAGTCAGAATACACCGGAAATCTGATTACGAAATAGGCTTTGCATTTTCTCACGTTGTGTTTGGTTTTTGATATTACCTTGTAACAAGAAACAAAACCTGAATAACTTGGAATCAAGAGTTTTGAAAAAAGAGAAGAAAAAAAGTTGCAACATTTTTGGTTGGTTTGGTTTAGTTTGTTTCGTTTTACGGCATATCAACACCAATGGGTCATTTAATGCCAACAACTTTTTTTTTCCTAGTAATATTTTTGTTTTCTCAAATCTATTTCTGGTAATATTTTTTCCTCAAAAATGTACAGCTGGTAATATTATTTTAAAAAATGTATTGCTGGTAATTTTTTTTTTCAAAAACGTATTGCTGGTAATACTTTTTCATTCAAAAATTTATTTCTGGTAATAATGTTTTTACAAAGTATTTCTGGTATTAAAACCTATTTTTACACTTCTATAATGCTTTTTACCTCAGTCTCGGGGTTAAGTATTTGCCCATACCTGGGATCCTAACAGGTGCTACTACCCCGGGACAGAGTGGACCTGGGAACACCAGCAATTAAGAGGTGGTTCCAAGCTTCCCAAATCCTCCTGATGAGAGGCCTTGCCGTTGGACGTAGTTTATCGTCATACCCAGGACGGACATTATTGTTACTTTAGAGGTAAGCCGCTTTCTTGAAAAGTGCGCACAGACCCCACATCACAGTGCATAGCATAACACTGACGTCATTTTGTTTTGCAAGCTTGTCTATCAATACATTAGCGTTCATTTCCCCTTTAACGGACTCTCCGTTTGAAAAGCAACCGAGGCAAACGCAGGGAAGCCGGCAAGTCTGTGTCAATACGACAACTTCGATCAACAACTTCTTTGAACTTCTTTATGCAGTAAACTCGCTTCAGCCTCATTGCTTGCCTTGTCTATATTTCTTTGACGAAATCAGTTTTATGGCACCAGCAAAGATCAGTCCACTCTTCCTCTACGCGGCACACACACACAAACACCGGTGTCAGCGCGTTGTGCAATAAAAGAGAAATAAATAAATAAATAATGGTTGGGAATCGTTGCTGCTTTTTGCAAAATGCACTTCACAGAGAATTCTACAAAAACAGAAATCAAACGTGGAAAATGGCGGGCATCTGGGAAAGAGAAAAGAAAATACACTACCAATTAATCTCTCTGTTTATAAGAAGCCAGTATTTTTCTTTCACTCTCTCCCGCTAATTTATTCATATCTATCTATCTATCTATCTATCTACCTATCTATCTATCTATCTATCTATCTATCCCAGTCTGTTCATATCTATCTATCTATCTATCTATCTATCTATCTATCTATCTATCTCAGTTTGTTCATATCTATATGTCTGTCTGTCTATCTATCTATCTATCTATGAATCTGTTCATATCTATCTATCTATCTATCTATCTATATATCTATCTATCTATCTATCTATCTATCTATCTATCTCAGTTTGTTCATATCTATATGTCTGTCTGTCTATCTATCTATCTATCTATCTATGAATCTGTTCATATCTATCTATCTATCTATCTATCTATCTATCTATCTATCTATCTATCTATCTATCTCAGTCTGTTCATATCTATATGTCTGTCTATCTATTTATTTATCTATCTATCTATGAATCTGTTCATATCTATCTATCTATCTATCTATCTATCTATCTATCTATCTATCTATCTATCTTATCCCTTTGATTATGGCTTTCTTTCTTTATTCCTACTGTCTTTCTTTTTCGCTCTCACTCTATAAGTATTATTGTTAGGCTTTTAATTCTATCGCGAACTTTTCATCACCTTTCTTTCTTTCTTTCTAATTATTCTCATTATCGCTTTCTTTCTTTTTTTCTTTCTTTCTCATTGTCCTCATTCGTTCTTTCTATCTATCTATATATCTATCTACACCATTATATTTGCGACCACATGTGCTGAAATCTGCCTTCACCACTGATATATATATATATATATATATATATATATATATATATATATATATTTGGTTATATTTACACACGCTTTATCTCTGATGTTGAGCACTTTATCCCATAAAAATATAGCACACCGTAAGACTATATATATATATATATATATATATATATATATATATATAGACTAATACACAATAAAATTCAAAATCACCTCTTATGATCAATAACCATATTTCGACCAATGAAAATATATAATTTGGCAGTCGTATTCAACCCCGGTATAGACAGTTCGTGTCGGAAATAGAAAGCTAAAAAAAAAAAAATAAAAATAAAAAACTAATGCAGAATTTGTCCATTTTAATGTTTCAATCAGAGGAAAGGCACGAAACAGGGGTAAAGGGAGGGTTGAAGGGAAGAGGTCTTATAAAATTAAACCCCGATATTAACGTTATGACATTAAATTGGTGTTATATGAAGAATGAAATATCGGACAGGTCAATAAAATTAGCACCAATTTTAGTGAAACGAAATAAAGGGGGAAAAGATTCGTAAAACAATGTATAAAGAAAGTAAAATTTAAACGAAGTAATTTACCATCGAACGGTAAATCGATATTTGACAACTGGACAATAAAATAAATATAAAAAGAAGGAATCGAATGAATTCTATTTGGTCTTGCAGCATCTAATGAATTCGCCGATTGGAAAAAAAGATTTAACATTTACAGATCGATGAGATACACAAAGTTACCTATTGTTAGAGTTATTTGCTACATAAAGCCACCGTATAAGACATTTTGCCATTACATCAATATGGTTGATACTAACTTCCGGAAGAGTAAATACACGCGCCTTACCGGGATAGCGTTTTCCGCTGTTATGAAGTGGGCAGATTATGTTTAATCAATTGCTACATCTACAATTGGTTCACCGTGTAATCTATCTTCTACTTTTATGAACTGTGTCCCTTCAGGATATAGGCGATTATGGCTTTCCACTTCTTCCTGTCCTATCTAGCTCTTAATAAGTTTTGTCTTTATGTTATTTCTCCTTAGCCCGTTCAGCAATCCACTTGCTTAAGCCCGGTAGTATGCATTGCTTTGCTTTGTCCCTCTTTCCATCTATCCGCCCTGTGAGTATCAGCATTTCCAAGCCTTCATTTCTCATTACGTGTCCCAGAAATTTCAGCTGCTTCTTCCTGGTGTTAAGTATGTTTCCTCTTTGCATCTTCTCCAAAATCTCATCGTTGCTCACATGTTCGGTTCATGGTATCCTTATCATCCTTCTGTAGAACCATACCTCTGGTGCCTTGAGTCTCTTCTTCATCTTTGAGGAGACCGTCCAACATTCACTGATGTAAAGGAGGACAGATATCACGTAGCAGTTCAGTACTCGTTTCTTTGTTACCAACAAAATCCTCCTGTCTCGTAATACTCTGCATTGTTTTTGGAATGCGTCTTTGGCCATCCCAATACGTCTTCGGATCTCAGTGTCTCACTTACCGTCCTCTGTCAGAACAGTTCCCAGATATTTCAATTTCCGCACCTGCTTGATTTTAGTGTCCCTGTAAATCGCATTTCGGGCTCATCTTTTTACTGATTACCATGCATTCTGTCTTTTTGTAGTTTATGCTTCTTCTCGCTCTCTTTCGATACCTGTAGGAGGATTTGTAGTTTACTTTCCGTGTCTGTTATCAGCACTGTGTCATCTGCGTGGCTTATGTTATTGTTATACTGGAATATACCTATTCTATTGTTAATAGACTCTCCCACCTATAATAAGTAGGATTAGTAGCAGTCGCCAGTGAGCTCAGTGAGTTGGTGAGTCAGTCGATGTCGGACATTAAAGTATCAGCCACCACAACTAGATTGCTGCGTCATTAACTATTATATCAAGTTCCTAACGTTTTGTACGTCAAACATTTTTTAGGACCGACTTAGCGAAATATAAGCCTCCGCTTTGAAACTACTCTATAACAGTTATTAAGATTGTGGCCGCCAATGATGAATGATGCTTGGATTTCCAGTTCTCTCAGAATTGCCTTGCTGTATTGGTTGAACAAGTCCGGTGAGAAGACACATCCTTGCCTTACGACCCTTTCTATTTTTATATTATATCTTAATATCTATAAGTCTCTAATTCGCCTATGCATTGAATATTACATCTGTTCTGGTGCTTTTGCCATTCTTTTAGTGATTCAAAGAAAATCCAAAGAAGAATCTGCAATGTTATTGGTTCTGACCTGGCATCTAGGTGTCAGTTTCTTTCCCATCTCCCTAACATAGCTTCCCTGTGCCTTTTCTATATATACTTTGATGGTTTACACATTTAAGTGCAGTACTAGGTTGGTGTCTAGGTTTCAACATTTTACAGTTTAAATGGCTAGATGCAACCGGAAATTATATACCAACAGTTTATTTTGTCACGCTACTTGCTTGTTGAACTCTATTCAGGCTTCCTCCTTCCTAGTCAACTTTGATCTTCAAAAATTTAAATATCAATCATTATCTTCTGTCTTCTTAATTCTCTGTCTTTTTTACAAATACTTTCATGGCAATTGCTTCGAGGAGCTGCATTCGCTGGTTCCCAGACTTCATGAGTTCAAGCGCCCTACGAGGCTGGCATCCCGCTCTCACCCTTTCACTGTCGAAACTCCTAAATCTAGCCGTCTCTTCTACTCCAATAGCTTCATATCTCGCACCTCTCGCCTGTGGAACTCCCTTCTCTATTCCAGTTTCCCTGAGAGCTATAATCTCCAACTATTCAAATGTAATGTCAATCGACATCTCCAGTTGCCTTGATCTATCCACTATCCTTCTCCTCATCCATCTCTATCACTCCTATCTGATCTTGCTCCAAATCTTCTGTAACCCCTTGCGTCCTAGTGGCTTCCCGCCTTGCTTGGGGTGAATCGCTTAAAAAAAAATTAATGTTTTCTTTTGGCTTATTATTTCAAACTTCGTGACCTCCTGCGCCTTAGTGGCTTTATTGCCTTGAAAGTGGTGAAATGATTAAAGAAAATGATTATTTGCTACACAAGGTTAGATATTCCGTTAGGATCGGGTTCATGCCTCCGATGAACTGGTCCGCAAAATGAGCTTGCGCCTAACTGGATCAAGGTAGGGATCCGATGCATATTGTAAGGTGTTAATTTGGGACGCCTTTAACGCTTATTTTAATATATTTCCAGATAACACAGGAAGAGTACTTAACTGCGATGTCATATCAACCCTCATATGATGTGCAACAGGATATGATAAAAAAAAAAAAGATGAATAAAAAACAGAAAAAATTACAATTGATGTATGGTGGAATAACAGAAAAATAAAAAACTTCAAGGACGTGAATGGATGAATAAATAAAAGAAAACTTATTTCGAACTGTCAGTGGGATGACGCATTCTTTTTAAAAAAATGTGAAACAGAACCGTCGAGACCAGGAGCGTCCAAACTAAACAAACGCCCATTTTGAAAATCGCACTGCATGAAAAGCATTTTTAATGAATAAATAATCAAAACATTTTTTTACTTTTATGTGTATTAACATAACCCCTTTAAAAGTATTTAAAATAGAACAATCTTATATGAAAAAATGAATATAAAATCATATACATATACATACATATATATATATATATATATATATATATATATATATATATATATATATATATATATATATATATATATATATATATATATATATAATAAGTTTTTTGTGGTACAGAATTTAATAATAGATAGGAAAAGACAAAATTTAGGAGGCATTTTTAAAAAAAAAGCTAAAAAATAAATAAATAAATAAACAACCAAACTTGAAACTTTTCTTTTTCTTCCATTCCATTTGTTAATGTAAACTAATTTACACGCTTCTTAAATTTTCTATTTCCAGCAAAAATAAATTTGGGACAAAACCGTTATTTATTTAATTTTTTTTTTTAGCTTTTTCTTTTAAAAATGCCTTATAAATTTTGTCTTTTCTTATCTAATATATATATTAATATATATATAAATCATATATATATATATATATATATATATATATATATATATATATATATTATGTTCATGTGTCATTTTAGAGATACAAATATTTTCAGTAAATGCACTGTTCATAATAATCAGTATTAACTACATTTACCTTGTCCGAGAAATTTCCTAGAAAGTATCTGTCCTACGACAGGAATCGAACCTGTATTCTACACGGAACCGTCATAGAGTCTGACGTGTTATACCATTTAGAAATGGACAAAGTCCGACAATTATTTTAAGACATTTTTATGTTTATACATACTTTTTACAAATACAAATATTTAAGTAAATGCTCTGTTTATAATAAACAGTATTAAACAGCATTTACCGGCCTGAATGTCCGAGAAATTTTCACAGGAAATATTCATCCTCCAAGAAGATTCGAACCTGTATACTATACGGAACCGTCATTTAGCTTGACGTGCCTTTACCGATTTCTGTGAAAATTTCTCCGGCATTTAGGCCGGTAAATGTTTATTTAATACTGTTTATTATAAACAGAGCATTTACTTAAATATTTATAGCTATAAAAGAATGTATAAACATAAAAAAATATGAAATATATATATATATATATATATATATATATATATATATATATATATATATATATAAGGTTAATGGTTAAAGAGTTGAAAGGTGAGGACACTAGTCCGAATAATGTAAATAGTGTACATAATACCTCATCTCAGAAATATAGACAGATACTGAAAGGCCGAAAAGTTGTAATAAATATGGCGACAAAGATGAGGACAATAGTCCGAATAATGTAAATTGTGTACATAATGCCTCATCTCAGAAATATAGACAGATACTGAAAGGCCGAAATTTTGTAATAAATATGGCGACAATGATGAGGACAATAGTTCGAATAATGTAAATTGTGTACATAATACCTCATCTCAGAAATATAGACTGATACTGGGAATTTAAAATTTTTAAAATATTTTTTGTTTTGTTTTTTTAATGTGTTTTGGGTTCTGGTTTCTTAATAATGTGTTTTGGGTATATGATTGAGCCAATTACATTTTGATTCTCTTTTTCTTTTTCTTGTTTCCATCATCTTTTTTATTAAATATCTCAGATTGTGAGAAGAGAAGATCTGCTAAGAATGGTGAAATTCTGTAGGAACATTGACGCAAATGTATTGTGGATGAACTATGACGGTATGTTCCATTCTAAAGAAATTGTTCTGTTTCCAATGCTGAATCTTTCCTAAAGCGAACAGACATTTTGAAATCTCATGAACACTTATACACATCGATTATTTCATTTAAACGTTTTGTAAACTGAAAAAGTGGAAGGTATTGATTAAATTAAACATTATTCTCAGAGACGACCAGCCACTATATGGACTCCTAGGCGTCGAGCAAAGCTTGGCAACGTAGTCTGGTTGACCATTGCGAACTACATTTCATAGTTTAAGACCGACCATGCCACGCCCATTTTAACAAGTCACTCCATTCGCGTCCGTTAGTTGAGCAGCTGCTTCCCACGAACCGACTGCCAAGAGGATACTTTCAATTACTATAATCTTAGCCTGTTCAAGTCAACGATTAACCGTAATCTTCCCACATATCTTCATAAACTGTACCTCTTAATCTGTAACCCTCGACCTGGACAGGCTGCACATCATTGCAAAGAAAAATAAAAATGTTTTGTCAACATAAAAATGGCTACTAAGATTTGAACAATCTAATTATAGCATTGACAAGACACAAAAGAATCTCAGAGCCATCTGAATTCTGTAATTGCTATGAAAACCTTTGGCCGACAACGAATTGATACAGTGATCGATCATTGGAAAGTAGCTTCGATTCAGTTGCATAATAGATCAGACAAGAAAAAAGGGGATATATTGAAAAGGTTAATTTATTCTATTGAAAATTTGGCTTGTCAAGAATTACCATTTCGAGGACAGGTGTGTCGCGTTCTGTGTCATCTCTGAGTCCTCACGCTAATAAATAAAACGGTATCAACGAAAAGAGTATTTTATTTTTGGTATTCGTTTTATTAAGAGTAGCAGATCGACAGTAGGAGGACTGATGTCACAGGAGAGCATGTCGCACATTGACTAAGCGGGTGGTATTAGTCTGTCGCAAACCTGGCTGTGGGAGGCATATCGACGCTTCAGAATTCTTGAGACCCTCTGTTGAATTCGCGCCGTTTTGGACTTATACTCCAAACCCAGACAAAGGCATAATGACTCGCCCACGAATCAATCGCTGACCATTCTGGCTCTGGCCTTTGCATTCTGCAAAGGCCAGAGCCAGAATGGGACAGAAGAATCAAACAATAAGGATCATTTTCTGGCTATATGTGAAGTAGTATTAGAATAAGGCGATTGCTTAAGATTGCATTTAGATTTCGTGAAGAAAAATGACAGTTGAGCATTTTCTTAAGTGATATTCAAGCCATGATCATACTGGTGCCGAATAAGTTATTTAACACACACACACACACACACACACACACACACACACACATATATATATATATATTAAAACATGTCTCATTAAATAATTTAGTCAAGGTTTGTCCATTTATTTTTAATAGGATCCTCTCGTAAATACCGACAAGTTTCTTAGTATCTTTATTAAAGGAAGAAAGAAAATTACCACGTTGATGCATATTCATTTTATTCAAAGTACATTTCGACATCAGCACAATGTCGTCATCAGGGTCTTTTTTTTCTAACACAAAGATATATATATATATATATATATATATATATATATATATATATATATATATATATATATATATATAACGATATCTAAATTTTTATATATAAAAACAATATTGGGGAAAATCTATGGCAAAGCGGAAAAAGTTTTCGTGTGAGGCATTTCACCCTTCAAGGCTACATCGGACTAAATTTGTCATGTTGCTGCGTCTGCACATGCGCACGAACGATGGGTAAAAATTAAAAAAAAATAATTTAGATTTTTTTTCTTTTTCTTTCCATCACTTTTGTTATTAGATGTCCAACATTGCGATAATAGAATTTTTGAAGCTGACAGTAAAGCAATGATCGAAAAAATATCATTTGTTGCTGTTATGTTTTTTGAGACAACGGATTTTCGAATGGAATCTCAATTGTCACACATTTTGCGATTTGTTGATGAGAAGGAGGAGACTCAGTAAAGATAGAAGATTTCTTAATGTATTCAACTGTGGCCAAAAATTAATCGCACAAACTTATGGCAAAGAGAACGTGATGGTTGGATATTTTTTTACAATATGGTTCACTCTGTACAAAGCCCGGGTATGATTCGAGGGTTACATTAGGAGGAAGTTTGTATGGTTAGGTGGGGAATGTAGATAGACTTGAACAGTTTAAGAGTGTAGTCATCGGGGAAGCATCCTCTTGGGAGTCAGTTCCATGAATCATGTATAGGGTTACATGGTAATAGACAGTTTATGTGGATAGGAGGGGAAGATAATGATTAACCACAGACTGGAACAGGTTAAGATTATAGCGATCGGGGAAGCATCCTCTTGGGAGTCAGTTCCATGAATCATGTATAGGGTTACATGGTAATAGACAGTTTATGTGGATAGGAGGGGAAGATAATGATTAACCACAGACTGGAACAGGTTAAGATTATAGCGATCAGGGAAGCATCCTCTTGGGAGTCAGTTCCATGAATCATGTATAGGGTTACATGGTAATAGACAGCTTATGTGGATAGGAGGGGAAGATAATGATTAACCACAGACTGAAACAGGTTAAGATTATAGCGATCAGGGAAGCATCCTCTTGGGAGTCAGTTCCATGAATCATGTAGAGGGTTACATGGTAATAGACAGCTTATGTGGATAGGAGGGGAAGATAATGATTAACCACAGACTGAAACAGGTTAAGATTATAGCGATCAGGGAAGCTCTAGGGGAGTCAGTTCCATGAATCATGTATAGGGTTACATGGTAATAGACAGCTTATGTGGATAGGAGGGGAAGATAATGATTAACCCCAGACTGAAACAGGTTAAGATTATAGCGATCAGGGGAAGCATCCCTTGGGAGTCAGTTCCATGAATCATGTAGAGGGTTACATGGTAATAGACAGTTTATGTGGATAGGAGGGAAGATAATGATTAACCACAGACTGGAACAGGTTAAGATTATAGCGATCAGGGAAGCATCCCTGGGAGTCAGTTCCATGAATCATGTAGAGGGTTACATGGTAATAGACAGTTTATGTGGATAGGAGGGAAGATAATGATTAACCCCAGACTGAAACAGGTTAAGATTATAGCGATCAGGGAAGCATCCCCTGGGAGTCAGTTCCATGAATCATGTAGAGGGTTACATGGTAATAGACAGTTTATGTGGATAGGAGGGAAGATAATGATTAACCCCAGACTGAAACAGGTTAAGATTATAGCGATCAGGGAAGCATCCCCTTGGGAGTCAGTTCCATGAATCATGTAGGGTTACATGGTAATAGACAGTTTATGTGGATAGGAGGAAGATAATGATTAACCCAAGACTGAAACAGGTTAAGATTATAGCGATCAGGGAAGCATCCTCTTGGGAGTCAGTTCCATGAATCATGTAGAGGGTTACATGGTAATAGACAGTTTATGTGGATAGGAGGGGAAGATAATGATTAACCACAGACTGAAACAGGTTAAGATTATAGCGATCAGGGAAGCATCCTCTTGGGAGTCAGTTCCATGAATCATGTAGAGGGTTACATGGTAATAGACAGTTTATGTGGATAGGAGGGGAAGATAATGATTAACCCCAGACTGAAACAGGTTAAGATTATAGCGATCGGGGGAAGCATCCTCTTGGGAGTCAGTTCCATGAATCATGATGGAGGGGGTTACATGGTAATAGACAGTTTATGTGGATAGGATGTGGGGAAGATAATGATTAACCCCAGACTGAAACAGGTTAAGATTATAGCGATCAGGGAAGCATCCTCTTGGGAGTCAGTTCCATGAATCATGTAGAGGGTTACATGGTAATAGACAGCTTATGTGGATAGGAGGGGAAGATAATGATTAACCCCAGACTGAAACAGGTTAAGATTATAGCGATCAGGGAAGCATCCTCTTGGGAGTCAGTTCCATGAATCATGTATAGGGTTACATGGTAATAGACAGCTTATGTGGATAGGAGGGGAAGAAGATAATGATTAACCCCAGACTGAAACAGGTTAAGATTATAGCGATCAGGGAAGCATCCTCTTGGGGAGTCAGTTCCATGAATCATGTAGAGGGTTACATGGTAATAGACAGTTTATGTGGATAGGAGGGAAGATAATGATTAACCACAGACTGAAACAGGTTAAGATTATAGCGATCGGGGGAAGCATCCTCTTGGGAGTCAGTTCCATGAATCATGTAGAGGGTTACATGGTAATAGACAGTTTATGTGGATAGGAGGGGAAGATAATGATTAACCCCAGACTGAAACAGGTTAAGATTATAGCGATCAGGGAAGCATCCTCTTGGGAGTCAGTTCCATGAATCATGTAGAGGGTTACATGGTAATAGACAGTTTATGTGGATAGGAGGGGAAGATAATGATTAACCACAGACTGGAACAGGTTAAGATTATAGCGATCGGGGAAGCATCCTCTTGGGAGTCAGTTCCATGAATCATGTAGAGGGTTACATGGTAATAGACAGCTTATGTGGATGGGAGGGAAGATAATGATTAACCACAGACTGGAACAGGTTAAGATTATAGCGATCGGGGAAGCATCCTCTTCGGGGGGAGTCAGTTCCATGAATCATGTAGAGGGTTACATGGTAATAGACAGTTTATGTGGATAGGAGGGAAGATAATGATTAACCCAGACTGAAACAGGTTAAGATTATAGCGATCAGGGAAGCATCCTCTTGGGAGTCAGTTCCATGAATCATGTAGAGGGTTACATGGTAATAGACAGTTTATGTGGATAGGAGGGAAGATAATGATTAACCACAGACTGAAACAGGTTAAGATTATAGCGATCAGGGAAGCATCCTCTTGGGAGTCAGTTCCATGAATCATGTAGAGGGTTACATGGTAATAGACAGTTTATGTGGATAGGAGGGAAGATAATGATTAACCACAGACTGAAACAGGTTAAGATTATAGCGATCAGGGAAGCATCCTCTTGGGAGTCAGTTCCATGAATCATGTAGAGGGTTACATGGTAATAGACAGTTTATGTGGATAGGAGGAAGATAATGATTAACCACAGACTGGAACAGGTTAAGATTATAGCGATCGGGAAGCATCCTCTTGGAGTCAGTTCCATGAATCATGTAGAGGTTACATGGTAATAGACAGTTTATGTGGATGGAGGGGAAGATAATGATTAACCACAGACTGAAACAGGTTAAGATTATAGCGATCAGGGAAGCATCCTTGGGAGTCAGTTCCATGAATCATGTAGAGGGTTACATGGTAATAGACAGTTTATGTGGATAGGAGGGGGAAGATAATGATTAACCACAGACTGAAACAGGTTAAGATTATAGCGATCAGGGAAGCATCCTCTTGGGAGTCAGTTCCATGAATCATGTAGAGGGTTACATGGTAATAGACAGTTTATGTGGATAGGGGGGAAGATAATGATTAACCACAGACTGAAACAGGTTAAGATTATAGCGATCAGGGAAGCATCCTCTTGGGAGTCAGTTCCATGAATCATGTAGAGGGTTACATGGTAATAGGTTATGTGGATGGTAATAGATTAACAGACTGAAACAGGTTATTGATGGATAGGAGGGGATGGTAATGATTACCACAGACTGGAACAGGTTAAGATTATAGCGATCAGGGAAGCATCCTCTTGGGAGTCAGTTCCATGAATCATGTAGAGGGTTACATGGTAATAGACAGTTTATGTGGATAGGAGGGAAGATAATGATTAACCACAGACTGAAACAGGTTAAGATTATAGCGATCAGGAAGCATCCTCTTGGGAGTCAGTTCCATGAATCATGTAGAGGGTTACATGGTAATAGACAGCTTATGTGGATAGGAGGGGAAGATAATGATTAACCACAGACTGAAACAGGTTAAGATTATAGCGATCAGGAAGCATCCTCTTGGGGAGTCAGTTCCATGAATCATGTAGAGGGTTACATGGTAATAGACAGTTTATGTGGATATTGGGGGAAGATAATGATTAACCACAGACTGAAACAGGTTAAGATTATAGCGATCAGGGAAGCATCCTCTTGGGAGTCAGTTCCATGAATCATGTAGAGGGTTACATGGTAATAGACAGTTTATGTGGATAGGAGGGAAGATAATGATTAACCACAGACTGAAACAGGTTAAGATTATAGCGATCAGGAAGCATCCTCTTGGGAGTCAGTTCCATGAATCAGAGGTTACATGGTAATAGACAGTTTATGTGGATAGGAGGAAGATAATGATTAACCCCAGACTGAAACAGGTTAAGATTATAGCGATCAGGGAAGCATCCTCTTGGGAGTCAGTTCCATGAATCATGTAGAGGGTTACATGGTAATAGACAGTTTATGTGGATAGGAGGGAAGATAATGATTAACCCCAGACTGAAACAGGTTAAGATTATAGCGATCAGGGAAGCATCCTCTTGGGAGTCAGTTCCATGAATCATGTGAGGGTTACATGGTAATAGACAGTTTATGTGGATAGGAGGGAAGATAATGATTAACCACAGACTGGAACAGGTTAAGATTATAGCGATCAGGGAAGCATCCTCTTGGGAGTCAGTTCCATGAATCATGTAGGAGGGTTACATGGTAATAGACAGTTTATGTGGATAGGAGGGGAAGATAATGATTAACCCCAGACTGAAACAGGTTAAGATTATAGCGATCAGGGAAGCATCCTCTTGGGAGTCAGTTCCATGAATCATGTAGAGGGTTACATGGTAATAGACAGTTTATGTGGATAGGAGGGGAAGATAATGATTAACCACAGACTGGAAACAGGTTAAGATTATAGCGATCAGGAAGCATCCTCTTGGGAGTCAGTTCCATGAATCATGTAGAGGGTTACATGGTAATAGACAGCTTATGTGGATAGGAGGGGAAGATAATGATTAACCACAGACTGAAACAGGTTAAGATTATAGCGATCAGGGAAGCATCCTCTTGGGAGTCAGTTCCATGAATCATGTAGAGGGTTACATGGTAATAGACAGTTTATGTGGATAGGAGGGGAAGATAATGATTAACCCCAGACTGAAACAGGTTAAGATTATAGCGATCAGGAAGCATCCTCTGGGAGTCAGTTCCATGAATCATGTAGAGGGTTACATGGTAATAGACAGCTTATGTGGATAGGAGGGGAAGATAATGATTAACCCCAGACTGAAACAGGTTAAGATTATAGCGATCAGGGAAGCATCCTCTTGGGAGTCAGTTCCATGAATCATGTAGAGGGTTACATGGTAATAGACAGCTTATGTGGATAGGAGGGGAAGATAATGATTAACCACAGACTGAAACAGGTTAAGATTATAGCGATCAGGGAAGCATCCTCTTGGGAGTCAGTTCCATGAATCATGTAGAGGGTTACATGGTAATAGACCTTATGAAGATAATGATTCAGACTGAAACAGGTTAAGATTATAGGATCAGGAAGCATCCTCTTGGGAGTCAGTTCCATGAATCATGTGAGGGTTACATGGTAATAGACAGCTTATGTGGATAGGAGGGAAGATAATGATTAACCACAGACTGAAACAGGTTAAGATTATAGCGATCAGGGAAGCATCCTCTTGGGAGTCAGTTCCATGAATCATGTGAGGGTTACATGGTAATAGACAGCTTATGTGGATAGGAGGGGAAGATAATGATTAACCCCAGACTGAAACAGGTTAAGATTATAGCGATCAGGGAAGCATCCTCTTGGGAGTCAGTTCCATGAATCATGTAGAGGGTTACATGGTAATAGACAGCTTATGTGGATAGGAGGGGAAGATAATGATTAACCCCAGACTGAAACAGGTTAAGATTATAGCGATCTGAGGAAGCATCCTCTGGGGAGTCAGTTCCATGAATCATGTAGAGGGTTAATGGTTACTTATGGTAATAAATGACAGACTGAAACAGGTTATGTGGCGATCAGGGAGGGTTCCATGATCAGTAGATGATTAACATGGATAGGAGGGGAAGATAAGACTGAAACAGGTTAAGATTATAGCGATGGAGTCAGTTCCATGAATCATGTAGAGGGTTACATGGTAATAGACAGCTTATGTGGATAGGAGGGGAAGATAATGATTAACCCCAGACTGAAACAGGTTAAGATTATAGCGATCAGGGAAGCATCCTCTTGGGAGTCAGTTCCATGAATCATGTAGAGGGTTACATGGTAATAGACAGCTTATGTGGATAGGAGGGGAAGATAATGATTAACCACAGACTGAACAGGTTAAGATTATAGCGATCAGGGGAAGCATCCTCTTGGGGAGTCAGTTCCATGAATCATGTATAGGGTTACATGGTAATAGACAGCTTATGTGGATAGGAGGGGAAGATAATGATTAATGGTAATCAGACTGAAACAGGTTAAGATTATAGCGATCAGGGGGAAGCATCCTCTTGGGAGTCAGTTCCATGAATCATGTAGAGGGTTACATGGTAATAGACAGCTTATGTGGATGGGAGGAAGATAATGATTAACCACAGATGAAACAGGTTAAACCAGGGAAGCATCCTCTTGGGACTCCATGAATCATGTTAGGATTATAGCGATGTGGATAGGAGGGGAAGATAATGATTAACCACAGACTGAAACAGGTTAAGATTATAGCGAGAAGGGAAGCATCCTCTTGGGAGTCAGTTCCATGAATCATGTAGAGGGTTACATGGTAATAGACAGCTTATGTGGATAGGAGGGGAAGATAATGATTAACCCCAGACTGAAACAGGTTAAGATTATAGCGATCAGGGAAGCATCCTCTTGGGAGTCAGTTCCATGAATCATGTAGAGGGTTACATGGTAATAGACAGCTTTGTGGATAGGAGGGGGGACAGAAGATAATGATTAAGACTGGGAGAAACAGGTTAAGATTATAGGAGGGAAGCATCTGAAAACAGGGAGTCAGTTCCATGAATCATGAATCAGAGGGTTACATGGTAATAGACAGCTTATGTGGATAGGAGGGGAAGATAATGATTAACCACAGACTGAAACAGGTTAAGATTATAGCGATCAGGGAAGCATCCTCTTGGGAGTCAGTTCCATGAATCATGTAGAGGGTTACATGGTAATAGACAGCTTATTGGATAGGAGGGAAGATAATGATTAACCCAGACTGAAACAGGTTAAGATTATAGCGATCAGGAAGCATCCTCTTGAGTCAGTTCCATGAATCATGTAGAGGTTACATGGTAATAGACAGTTTATGTGGATGGGAGGAAGATAATGATTAACCACAGACTGGAACAGGTTAAGATTATAGCGATCGGGGAAGCATCCTCTTGGGAGTCAGTTCCATGAATCATGTAGAGGGTTACATGGTAATAGACAGTTTATGTGGATAGGAGGGGAAGATAATGATTAACCACAGACTGAAACAGGTTAAGATTATAGCGATCAGGGAAGCATCCTCTTGGGAGTCAGTTCCATGAATCATGTAGAGGGTTACATGGTAATAGACAGCTTATGTGGATAGGAGGAAGATAATGATTAACCCACAGACTGAAACAGGTTAAGATTATAGCGATCAGGAAGCATCCTCTTGGGAGTCAGTTCCATGAATCATGTAGAGGGTTACATGGTAATAGACAGCTTATGTGGATAGGAGGGAAGATAATGATTAACCCCAGACTGAAACAGGTTAAGATTATAGCGATCAGGGAAGCATCCTCTTGGGGTCAGTTCCATGAATCATGTAAGGGTTACATGGTAATAGACAGCTTATGTGGATAGGAGGGGGTTAACATGGTGAAACAGGTTAAGACAGGAAGCATCCTCTTATCAGTGGATAGGAGGTTACATGGGAATGGATAGGAGGGGAAGATAATGATTAACCACAGACTGAAACAGGTTAAGATTATAGCGATCAGGGAAGCATCCTCTTGGGAGTCAGTTCCATGAATCATGTAGAGGGTTACATGGTAATAGACAGTTTATGTGGATAGGAGGGAAGATAATGATTAACCACAGACTGAAACAGGTTAAGATTATAGCGATCAGGGAAGCATCCTCTTGGGAGTCAGTTCCATGAATCATGGTAGGAGGGGGTTAACAAGACTGGTACAGACAGCATCTCTTTCAGTTCCATGAATATGGATAGATGGTAAGATTTTTGTGGACTGAAACAGGTTAAGATAGCGATCGGGGAAGCATCCTCTTGGGAGTCAGTTCCATGAATCCATGGTAAGACAGCTTATGTGGATAGGAGGGGAAGATAATGATTAACCACAGACTGAAACAGGTTAAGATTATAGCGATCAGGGAAGCATCCTCTTGGGAGTCAGTTCCATGAATCATGTAGAGGTTACATGGTAATAGACAGTTTATGTGGATGGGAGGGAAGATAATGATTAACCACAGACTGAAACAGGTTAAGATTATAGCGATCAGGAAGCATCCTCTTGGGAGTCAGTTCCATGAATCATGTAGAGGGTTACATGGTAATAGACAGTTTATGTGGATAGGGAGGGAAGATAATGATTAACCACAGACTGGAACAGGTTAAGATTATAGCGATCAGGAAGCATCCTCTTGGGAGTCAGTTCCATGAATCATGTATAGGGTTACATGGTAATAGACAGCTTATGTGGATAGGAGGGGAAGATAATGATTAACCACAGACTGAAACAGGTTAAGATTATAGCGATCAGGGAAGCATCCTCTTGGGAGTCAGTTCCATGAATCATGTAGAGGGTTACATGGTAATAGACAGCTTATGTGGATAGGGGGAAGATAATGATTAACCCAGACTGAAACAGGTTAAGATTATAGCGATCAGGGAAGCATCCTCTTGGGAGTCAGTTCCATGAATCATGTAGAGGGTTACATGGTAATAGACAGCTTATGTGGATAGGAGGGGAAGATAATGATTAACCCCAGACTGAAACAGGTTAAGATTATAGCGATCAGGGAAGCATCCTTGGGAGTCAGTTCCATGAATCATGTAGGGTTACATGGTAATAGACATCATGGATAGGAGGGAAGATAATGATTAACCACAGACTGAAACAGGTTAAGATGGTAGTTCCATGAATCATGTAGAGTGGTTATGGTAATAGACAGTTTATGTGGATAGGAGGGAAGATAATGATTAACCACAGACTGAAACAGGTTAAGATTATAGCGATCAGGGAAGCATCCTCAGTTGGGCAATCATGTATGAGGGTGAATGGTGTAGACACATGTGGATAGAGGGAAAATGATTAATACAGACTTAGGTTAAGGATCAGGAAGCACGAACTTGGGAGTCAGTTCCATGAATCATGTAGAGGGTTAATGGTAATAGACATTTTATGTGGGATCAGGAGGGGAAGATAATGATTAACCACAGACTGGGAAACAGGTTAAGATTATAAAGATAGGGTTATCCTCTTGGGAGTCAGTTCCATGAATCATTAACATGGTAATAGACAGCTTTATGGGAGGAAGATACTGATTAACCACAGACTGAAAAGGTTAAGATTATAGCGATCAGGAAGCATCCTCTTGGGAGTCAGTTCCATGAATCATGTAGAGGTTACATGGTAATAGACAGTTTATGTGGATAGGAGGGAAGATAATGATTAACCACAGACTGAAACAGGTTAAGATTATAGCGAGGGGAAGCATCCTCTTGGGAGTCAGTTCCATGAATCAAAGAGGGTTACATGGTAATAGACAGCTTATGTGGATAGGAGGGAAGATAATGATTAACCACAGACTGAAACAGGTTAAGATTATAGCGATCAGGGAAGCATCCTCTTGGGAGTCAGTTCCATGAATCATGTAGAGGGTTACATGGTAATAGACAGCATGTGGATAGGGGGGAAGATAATGATTAACCCCAGACTGAAACAGGTTAAGATTATAGCGATCAGGAAGCATCCTCTTGGGAGTCAGTTCCATGAATCATGTATAGGGTTACATGGTAATAGACAGTTTATGTGGATAGGAGGGAAGATAATGATTAACCACAGACTGGAACAGGTTAAGGCGATCAAAGCATCCTCTTGGGAGTCAGTTCCATGAAGCATGTATGGGTTACATGGTAATAGACAGCTTATGTGGATGGGAGGGGAAGATAATGATTAACCACAGACTGAAACAGGTTAAGATTATAGCGATCAGGAAGCATCCTCTTGGGAGTCAGTTCCATGAATCATGTATAGGGTTACATGGTAATAGACAGCTTATGTGGATAGGAGGGAAGATAATGATTAACCACAGACTGAAACAGGTTAAGATTAAAGCGATCGTGGGGAAGCATCTTGGGAGTCAGTTCCATGAATCATGTATAGGGTTACATGGTAATAGACAGTTTATGTGGATAGAGGAAGATAATGATTAACCACAGACTGAAACAGGTTAAGATTATAGCGATCAGGGAAGCATCCCTTGGGAGTCAGTTCCATGAATCATGTAGAGGGTTACATGGTAATAGACAGCTTTGTGGATAGGGGGAAGATAATGATTAACCCCAGACTGAAACAGGTTAAGATTATAGCGATCAGGAAGCATCCTCTTGGGAGTCAGTTCCATGAATCATGTAGAGGGTTACATGGTAAGACAGTTTATGTGGATAGAGGGGAAGATAATGATTAACCAGAGACTGAAACAGGTTAAGATTATAGCGATCAGGGAAGCATCCTCTTGGGAGTCAGTTCCATGAATCATGTATAGGGTTACATGGTAATAGACAGTTTTATGTGGATAGGAGGGGAAGATAATGATTAACCCCAGACTGAAACAGGTTAAGATTATAGCGATCAGGGAAGCATCCTCTTGGGAGTCAGTTCCATGAATCATGTATGAGGGTTACATGGTAATAGACAGTTTATGTGGATAGGAGGGAAGATAATGATTAAGCACAGACTGAAACAGGTTAAGATTATAGCGATCGGGGAAGCATCCCTTGGGAGTCAGTTCCATGAATCATATAGGGTTACATGGTAATAGACAGCTTATGTGGATAGGGGAAGATAATGATTAACCCCAGACTGAAACAGGTTAAGATTATAGCGATCAGGGAAGCATCCCTTGGGAGTCAGTTCCATGAATCATGTCATCAGGGTTACATGGTAATAGACAGCTTATGTGGATAGGAGGGAAGATAATGATTAACCACAGACTGAAACAGGTTAAGATTATAGCGATCAGGGAAGCATCCTCTTGGGAGTAAGTTCATGAATCAAGTTCCATGAATCATGTTTATAGGATAGAGGAAGATAATGACAATGGTAGGTTAAGATTATACCAGGAAAGCTCCAAGAATCATGTGGATGGGAGGGAAGATAAGATGATTAACCACAGACTGAAACAGGTTAAGATTATAGCGATCAGGGAAGCATCCCTTGGATCAGTTCCATGAATCATGTATAGGGTTACATGGTAATATCATTTTGTGGATAGGAGGGGAAGATAATGATTAACATCAGACTGAAACAGGTTAAGATTATAGCGATCAGGGAAGCATCCATCTTGGGAGTCAGTTCCATGAATACAAGATAGGGAAGATAATGGTTACATGGAAATATAGGAGGGCTTATGTGGATAGGAGGGGAAGATAATGATTAACCACAGACTGGAAACAGGTTAAGATTATAGCGATCAGGGAAGCATCCTCTTGGGAGTCAGTTCCATGAATCATGTATAGGGTTACATGGTAATAGACAGTTTATGTGGATAGGAGGGGAAGATAATGATTAACCACAGACTGAAACAGGTTAAGATTTAGCGATCAGGGAAGCATCCTCTTGGGAGTCAGTTTCCATAAGAATCATGTATATCAGACTGAAACAGGTTAAGATTTACATGGTAATCCTTAGACAGTTTATGTGGATAGGAGGGGAGATAATGATTAACCACAGACTGAAACAGGTTAAGATTATAGCGATCAGGGAAGCATCCTTGGGGAGTCAGTTCCATGAATCATGTATGTGGTTACATGGTAATAGACAGTTTATGTGGATAGGAGGGAAGATAATGATTAACCACAGACTGAAACAGGTTAAGATTATAGCGATCAGGGAAGCATCCTCTTGGGAGTCAGTTCCATGAATCATGTATAGGGTTACATGGTAATAGACAGTTTATGTGGATAGGAGGGGAAGATAATGATTAACCACAGACTGAAACAGGTTAAGATTATAGCGATCAGGGAAGCATCCTCTTGGGAGTCAGTTCCATGAATCATGTATAGGGTTACATGGTAATAGACGGTTTATGTGGATAGGAGGAAGATAATGATTAACCACAGACTGAAACAGGTTAAGATTATAGTGATCAGGGAAGCATCCTCTTGGGAGTCAGTTCCATGAATCATGTACAGGGTTACATGGTAATAGACAGCTATGTGGATAGGAGGGGAAGATAATGATTAACCCAGACTGAAACAGGTTAAGATTATAGCGATCAGGAAGCATCCCTCTTGGGAGTCAGTTCCATGAATCATGTATAGGTTACATGGTAATAGACAGCTTATGTGGATAGGAGGGGAAGACAATGATTAACCACAGACTGAAACAGGTTAAGATTATAGCGATCAGGAAGCATCCCTTGGAGTCAGTTCCATGAATCATGTACAGGGTTACATGGTAATAGACAGCTTATGTGGATGGGAGGAAGATATTGATTAGACCGAAACAGACTTAAACAGGTTAAGCATGGGATCAGCGATCAGGGAAGCATCCTCTAGGAGGAGGAAGGAGATTAACCACAGTTCCAGGTTAAATCATGATCAGGGAAGCATCCTTGGGAGGGTTGAACATGGTAATAGACATGTTTATGTGGATAGGAGGAAGATAATGATTAACCACAGACTGGAAACAGGTTAAGATTATAGCGACGGGGAAGCACTGGAGTTCCCATGAATCATGTATAGGGTTACATGGTAATAGACAGGTTGGATAGGAGGAAGATAATGGCGATTATAGCGATCGGGAAGCATCCTCTTGGGAGTCAGTTCCATGAATCATGTATAGGGTTACATGGTAATAGACAGTTTATGTGGATAGGAGGGAAGATAATGATTAACCACAGACTGAAACAGGTTAAGATTATAGCGATCAGGAAGCATCCTCTTGGGAGTCAGTTCCATGAATCATGGTAATAGACAGTTTATGGATGGGAGGGGGGTTACATGGTAATGGGAAGCATCCTCTGGGGACAGTTTATGTGGATGGGAGGGGAAGATTATGATTAAGGGGAACAGAGATTAAAACAGGTTAAGATTATAGCGATCAGGGAAGCATCCTCTTGGGAGTCAGTTCCATGAATCATGTAGAGGGTTACATGGTAATAGACAGTTTATGTGGATAGGAGGGGAAGATAATGATTAACCACAGACTGAAACAGGTTAAGATTATAGCGATCAGGAAGCATCCTCTTGGGAGTCAGTTCCATGAATCATGTAGAGGGTTACATGGTAATAGACAGTTTATGTGGATAGGAGGGGAAGATAATGATTAACCACAGACTGAAACAGGTTAAGATTATAGCGATCAGGGAAGCATCCTCTTGAAGTTCCATGAATCATGTATAGGGGTTACATGGTAATAGACAGCTTATGTGGATAGGAGGGGAAGATAATGATTAACCACAGACTGAAACAGGTTAAGATTATAGCGATCAGGGAAGCATCCTCTTGGGAGTCAGTTCCATGAATCATGTACAGGGTTACATGGTAATAGACAGCTTATGTGGATAGGAGGGAAGATAATGATTAACCACAGACTGAAACAGGTTAAGATTATAGCGATCAGGGGAAGCATCCTCTTGGGAGTCAGTTCCATGAATCATGATAGGAGATAATACCAAACACAGGAAACATGGTAATAGACAGTTTATGTGGATAGGGGGGAAGATAATGATTAACCACAAGACTGAAACAGGTTAAGATTATAGCGATCAGGAAGCATCCTCTTGGGATTCAGTTCCATGAATCATGGATAGGAGGATAATGACAACCACAGACTGGAACATAGGTAATAGACAGTTTATACATGGATAGGAGGGAAGATAATGATTAACCACAGACTGAAACAGGTTAAGATTATAGCGATCAGGGGAAGCATCCTCTTGGGAGTCAGTTCCATGAATCATGTAGAGGGTTACATGGTAATAGACAGTTTATGTGGATAGGAGGGAAGATAATGATTAACCACAGACTGAAACAGGTTAAGATTATAGCGATCAGGGAAGTTCCATGAATCCTGCAGGGTCAGTTCCATAGAGGGGAATCATTAACCACAGACTGAAAGAGGGTTACATGGTAATAGACAGTTTATGTGGGATACATGGAGACAGGAAGATAATGATTAACCACAGACTGAAACAGGTTAAGATTATAGCGATCAGGGAAGCATCCTCTGGGGAGTCAGTTCCATGAATCATGTAGAGGGTTACATGGTAATAGACAGCTTATGTGGATAGGAGGGAAGATAATGATTAACCACAGACTGAAACAGGTTAAGATTATAGCGATCAGGGAAGCATCCTCTGGGAGAGTCAGTTCCATGAATCATGTAGAGGGTTACATGGTAATAGACAGTTTATGTGGATAGGAGGAAGATAATGATTAACCACAGACTAAGAAACAGGTTAAGATTATAGGGCGATAATGGAAGCATCCTCTTGGGAGTCAGTTCCATGAATCATGTAGAGGGTTACATGGTAATAGACAGTTTATGTGGATGTGGAGGGGGAAGATAATGATTAACCACAGACTGAAACAGGTTAAGATTATAGCGATCAGGAAGCATCCTCTTGGGAGTCAGTTCCATGAATCATGTAGAGGGTTACATGGTTAGACAGTTTATGTGGATAGGAGGGGAAGATAATGATAACCACAGACTGAAAACAGGTTTTATGATCAGGGAAGCATCCTTGGGAGTCAGTTCCATGAATCATGAGGGTTACATGGTAACAGATTAAGATATGATTAACCAAGACTGAAACAGGTTAAGATTATAGCGATCAGGAAGCATCCTCTTGGGAGTCAGTTCCATGAATCATGTAGAGGGTTACATGGTAATAGACAGTTTATGTGGATGGGAGGGAAGATAATGATTAACCACAGACTGAAACAGGTTAAGATTATAGGATCAGGAAGCATTGGGAGTCAGTTCCGAATCATGTAGAGGGTTACATGGTAATAGACAGTTTCTGGATAGGAGGGAAGATAATGATTCCAGACTGAAACAGGTTAAGATTATAGCGATCAGAAGCATCCTCTTGGGAGGTTTGAATCATGTAGAGGGTTACATGGTAATAGACAGTTTATGTGGATAGGAGGGAAGATAATGATTAACCACAGACTGAAACAGGTTAAGATTATAGCGATCAGGGAAGCATCCTCTTGGGAGTCAGTTCCATGAATCATGTAGAGGGTTACATGGTAATAGACAGTTTATGTGGATAGGGGAGGGAAGATTATATAATGATTAACCATCAGACTGGGAACAGGTTAAGATTATAGCGATGGGCATCCTCTTGGGAGTCAGTTCCATGAATCAGTTACATGGTAATAGACAGTTTATGTGGATAGGAGGGGAAGATAATGATTAACCACAGACTGAAACAGGTTAAGATTATAGCGATCAGGGAAGCATCCTCTTGAGAGTCAGTTCCATGAATCATGTAGAGGGTTACATGGTAATAGACAGTTTATGTGGATAGGAGGAAGATAATGATTAACCACAGACTGAAACAGGTTAAGATTATAGCGATCAGGGAAGCATCCTCTTGGGAGTCAGTTCCATGAATCATGTAGTGGTTACATGGTAATAGACAGTTTATGTGGATAGGGGGGAAGATAATGATTAACCACAGACTGAAACAGGTTAAGATTATGGCGATCAGGAAGCATCAGTTATGGTAGGAGTTCCATGAATCATGTTAGAAATGTGAGGTTGCATGGGACAGTTTATGTGGATGGGGGGAAGATAATGATTAACCCAAGACTGAAACAGGTTAAGATTATAGCGATGACAACCCAAGACTGAAACAGGGAAGCATCCTCTTGGGAGTCAGTTCCATGAATCCATGGTAATAATGTGGATAGGAGGGAAGATAATGATTAACCACAGACTGGAAACAGGTTAAGATTATAGCGATCAGGGAAGCATCCTCTTGGGAGTCAGTTCCATGAATCATGTAGGGTTACATGGTAATAGACAGTTTATGTGGATAGGAGGGAAGATAATGATTAACCACAGACTGGAACAGGTTAAGATTATAGCGATCGGGGAAGCATCCTCTTGGGAGTCAGTTCCATGAATCATGTAGAGGGTTACATGGTAATAGACAGCTTATGTGGATAGGAGGGGAAGATAATGATTAACCCAAGACTGAAACAGGTTAAGATTATAGCGATCAGGAAGCATCCTCTTGGGGAGTCAGTTCCATGAATCATGTATAGGGTTACATGGTAATAGACAGTTTATGTGGATAGGAGGGGAATATAATGATTAACCCCAGACTGAAACAGGTTAAGTGTGTAATGATCGGGGAGAACATCCTCTTGAGAGTCGGTTCCACAGATCAGTGTTTCGCGGGAAGAAGGTGTTCATACTTCTCACCAATGGAATACATATGGAATGTGAGTAGTTTGCTACTATGTAAGTGACATGGCGGATCCTAGCCTTGAAGGTTTGACTTGGCGGAATCAAGGAATGTCTTTCGTTTGAGCACTTTCCATGGTTGTAGCAATAGAACCTGTGAAAGAGAGGTTGTGGTGGATGCAAAATAATTCGTCACCCACAAGGACTCGAAGACGTTTTTAGACTCTATCGAGACTGGAACGCGTGGTCTGTGCAGTTTCCGCCCAAATATGGCAACATCACTCCATTCTCAGCCTGATCTAGCTCTTATAAAGATGGAGGATAGCACAAGGAGTCAGGTACTTACTGTAGCCCTCTAGGGAGCCAATAGTTTTAACTGTATCTTTAGCGATGTCTCGTATGTACGAAATCCACTTGAGATCAGGTGTGAGTTTAAGGCCCAATAGTCTCTCAAGGAACGGGTCCTCCCCGAGGGGACATCCATTCATCATGACTGGTGGTAATTCCGGGTCCAATCGATGATGGTGGAATGCGACTAGTTTTAAAACAAATGCAAACAAGAATAAAGTAGATTTTTAGGTCCGAACGTACGTTTTGTACAGTGTTATGCACATTCACTTAAACTGATTTTCTCTCAATCGGCCACAGGTATTTCTGAATGTCGAATTTTCTTCCAAACTTTAAAAGTAATTTCAAAATTTGGTTCTCAATGTCGATGCTACGAATAGCAAAACGGGGATGAAATCGTTGGAAGGCGATTTACAAAGTTACCTGAGACACATTGGAATGAAAAGCTGTGAACATCAACACAGAGTCGTGGGAAAGCCTGACAATCCGAATAGAGAGGAACCCTGACCAAACACCTCAAATCAGTGAAGGAGAAGCTGACACAAATCGCCGTGGAAAGGCGCGCCCAAAGAAGGAAAAGTGACAGCTCTAAGAGACTAGAGACAGATCACACATACAATTGTTACTCCTGCATCGGCCTCTACATTTACTGACGTCGATGCTCCAGCCAAGCAGACAACTAGGATGCTACCCATGGTCAACCCCGACGGAGGCCTACTATACTATTGGAATTATTAATCTCGACACGTATACATTTTTGTCCGACCAAATCACTGAGCTACTTTCAACCATATTAAAACATCCAGAAGATTGTAGTGCTGGAATTAGCAAAGCAAGGGTGTTTTCTTTTTTTGCAATCTAGAAGGTTTTATTTAAGCTCAAATGTTTATTAGTGGTTTTTAAAACCATATTGTTTTCGATTCGATTCTTAAAATGTTCACTTGATATTTCGAGTGTTTGTGATGAGCGCGTGGCCGAGTGGTTAGACCGTTTGCTTTCTGACCATGAGACCTGAGTTCGAATCTCACCAGGGTCGATTTGGTTGATTTGGAAGGTTAGTTATCGGTCTGGAAGAAGAGATCCTAGCGTGCGACACATTTGGAAAGTGTCAGAAAACCATACCAAGGCTTGATCCAAGTGAAATTGACACAAGCCTTGTAAGTGAAATAGCCCTTTAGAGATGTCGGTGGCTGTGCTAGCACGAAGTCACAAGTCATCGTGACCGAGCGTGCTGGCCGTGTTCAGACTGTTGATCACGCTAGATAGCAACTGTAGAAACTGTAACTAAAACTCAGCACAGTTGCAGTACAAACCACAGGAGGGCTTTGTGGGTGTTGAACAAGCATAAATGTGCCTGAGCAGGCGTCTGCAATGGGGATAAGCTAGCCGCTCTAGTAAACTGGCATTCTCGATACGAGTGGCTGCGACATTAAAAAAAGCTTCTGAACCACCAGAAAAGCGTGATCAAGAACCAGAAGCTGTCTTAAGAACTTTTTCTATCAGCATTTTGAATGAAATTACTGTTCAAAATGAACAAAGATTTAAAACAATGGAAGAGTTCAGATTTGTTGAATTGTTAAAACCGAATCTTTTCCACGCTTACGAAAAAATCTTTTCGATGAATATAATCTATAAAACACAGGTACACGTCTTTCTGCACTTGTATTTCTTATTATGAGCCTAAATATTACATTCCTTGTTCCAGTATCTTTAACGAACCCGCACAGTTCTTGTCCTATTTCCGGTCTGATTCTGCTGCAGGCTCTATTCATCAGAAGTTTTGTTATATAACTCTTATATAGGCTGACTGTCCGATGAAGTTCCCATTCGTTTTCAACTGCCTTTTAAAGCAGTGGTATGAAGATAAATCAACTTAGGTCTTCCGGTATATCACCACCGTTGTATATTTAATTTCTCAAAGTATAGACTAAGTAAAGCCAATGAACTAAGACCTTTTGAAGAAGATAAAGTTAGAGCCTTGTGGAGAAACGTCTTATAACAAAGTGATCGGTGAATTAACGAAAACTAAACGAACAACTGAACTGATTTACAACAAATTTTAAATAATTCATTATTTGTAGATATTGTTATTTTTCTCAGATTGAAGAGTTGAAATGAATACATGCAAGATTTCACAGCACTAGCATCACGCCTTCATAGTCAGCTTATGAACATTTCAGCCCACCCTCGTACCTGGAAAGAAATAATGCAGTTATTAATAAGTGTTGAAATGAATGCATGCAAGATTTCACAGCTCTAGCATCACTCTTTCATAGTCAGCCTATGAACTTTTCAGTCCACCCTCATACCTGGAAAGAAACAATGCAGTTATTAATAAGTGTTGAAATGACTACATGCAAAATTTCACAGATCTAGCATCACTCCTTCATAGTCAGCCTATGAACGTTTCAGCCTACCCTGATCTCTTTTACGAATTTTCCATATGCAAATAGAATGCTACACTATAAATATTGAGGCATTACAAAGGTCAGTTTTTAATTTGTGACTTGTTAATAGTGTATATATTTACAATGTATTTTTTTTATTAAACGATTTCTATAGTAAAACAATTGATAATGATTTTCCTACAGTAAATCATTTAAAATGATTCATCATCGTAAAATTTATCAAAGTAATTCGCTACACTTTATTATTGCCATTGTCTTTGTGATTCTGTGTAAACAGTTTCTAGGGGAACAATATTATAAAATAAAATTAAATGCAAATTAATTTCTGCAGACATCTTACAAATCATTTGCGCAGCCTAATTCTATAGAAAAGAATTTGGCCTACAAACTTTTCTCGTAATTTGTTGAGTGAAAGACGCTATCAACGGCAGAAATAAAAGAAAAGAAAAGAAAAAAGAAACAGTGATTGCGAAGAGTACAAGTTGTTTAGCCTGTAAAAACCACCAGCGTTTCAATATGACTAGCCAATACTTCGCCTCGCTATAAAGATCACTATAGTCACCGTGTACAAGCATTAATATTGATTGTGCCATTACGAGGTTTGCGCGCGTGACTTTGATGGGAACACGGAGATTACCGGACATTCCCGAATTCGGTGGTATGCTGAAGATATCACAATAATTGAAGGGGAATGGTAGCCTCCATCGATCGTGAAGGTATCGATTAAGTACCTACTGACTATTATCAGTCAATCAGAACAAGGGTTGAAATCGAGCAACTTATGGATGGTTTTATTAATGGAATTTAGTGGCTTTAGAAAAAGAGGAGATATTCAGTGGAGGAAATAGAAACCAAAATTTCAAATTGGAAATCTTTTACAATGAACTATTGCAGTACAAATACAATTTATACTAAAATTATTTCATAATGCATTTTATAACAAAATAATTTCATAATTCATTCTTATAGTAAATAATTTTATAATGCAAATTGATAGCAACATAAATACCTTTTCATATTTTTAAAAGGAAAAGTATTTCATCATAGAATTTACGCGAAAAATATTTCTGGAGGCATTTTTGTAGAAAAAAGCCTGTATGGAGCATTTTTAAAATAAAATCATTTTTCAATCAATTTTCATAATAAAATCATTTCTTAATGCAATTTTATAGTATAATTATTTTACTTTAGACATTTCTGTAGTAAAATTATTTCAAAATCCAGTCGTATAATAACAGCATTTCGTAATGGATTTATAGTAAAATCATTTCATATTGGATTTCTATATTAAAATATATCATCTATTTTATAAAATAATTTCATAGTGTATGTTATAGGAGAATGATTTCCCAATGCGTTTTCATAGTAAAAATATTTCCAATAAAATTTTTATATTAAAATCATTTCCCAATGCATTTTTATAGAAAATCTTTTGTAAATGCATTTTTATATTAAATTCATTTCCCAATGCATTTTTATAGTAAAATCATTTCCCAATGAATTTTTATATTAAAATCATTTCCAAATGCATTTGTATATTAAAATCATTTCCCAATGCATTTTTATAGTAAAATCATTTCCCAATGCATTTTTGTAGTAAAATCATTTCCCAATGCATTTTTAGAGTAAAATCATTTCCAATGTATTTTCATAGTAAAATCATTTCCCAATGCAATTTTTATATTAAAATCATTTCCCAATGAATTTTTATATTAAAATCATTTCCAAATGCATTTGTATATTAAAATTATTTCCAAATGCATTTTTATAGTAAAATCATTTGCCAATGTATTTTTATAGTAAAATCATTGGGAAATGATTTTTTATTGTAACCAGTCCTACAATTTTCGTTTACTTTCTTTCTGTTTTTGTTTGTTTTTATCAACATGTCTATGAGCTTTCCTCAAATTATGCTGACTGATAATCGGCTAAGAATGTATTTGCTTTTCTAGCAATGAATGCACTTCCCAAAAACTTTCGTCTCAGTAATTTATTTTCTGTTTGAATTAAAATACTACTTTTAAATCAAAAGTATGGTCATTATGTTGAGCAAATAATGTAGTGAACGTTTTTTCTTGTACAAGATCCCTTTTGTGTTCATATAATGTTTTATTTAAATTTCTTGAGTTTTCTTTTGTAATACTAGTAACAGTCATTACAGGTAATAGTGTTTTTTCTTCTGCAAGGTTTAGCTTTTTATTATTTTATTTTGCATTAATTAAATCATTTTCCAATGTATTTTGTCAGTAAATAATTAATTAAGTCTTGTAATGAAGTAGTACTTATAAAATTCATGTTAAATTTACAGAAATTTTAGTTGTGATAAATTTGGTGGCTAGAACAATACATTTTTATTCGTTGGTTGTCAGAATGGTCCATTTTCATATTTTGAAATATTCTACAAGTCTTTTGTTTCGCCTAGAATATAAAATAAGCTTCAGAGTATTTTCAATTTATTTCTCCTTTTTATATAAATTTTGAGGGTTGGAAATTTTTGGCTATCTATCTATCTATCTATCTATCTATCTATCTATCTATCTATCTATCTAACCTAGAGAGCCAGACAAACCTACCAAGGTTTCACCTAAGCGGATCGTCAGGGAAGGCTGACGATCCCTTAGGTTAAACCTTGTAGGTTTGTCTGACTCTCTAGGTTTAACTAGGTCTGCTCTACTTACTGTATTGAGCACTTTATTTAGTTATTTTGCCTACTCGTATGGTTTTTTTTTCTTTGCATGCTAGAAGATTATTTTCGGCTAATGTACATGTTCTTGGTGCTTTCTTTTTTTATACCTTTTTTCCCTTTGGTACTGGTTTGATTATTTGCAAATCAAAACACTGAAGGTTTTCCGAACGAGTATAATTTCTTTTACTTCTAAGATTACCACTAATAATATCTATCTATCTATCTATCTATCTATCTATCTATCTATCTATCTCTCTATATATATATATATGTGTGTGTGTGTGTGTGAGTGTGTGTGTGTATAAATAATAAGAAAGGACAGTAAGATATATAATCCGGTGTTCTTATAGATATTTTTATTTTTACAAAATAGTGCTCAATGTAAATTTACAGAGCATTAATATTATAAGTTAATTGATTTAAAATATGTTTTTTTTCGCTACACAGTTCTAACCATGTTTCAAAAATGGAAGCTAAAAGCTTCGAATTTAATTTTGTAATTAAATTAAAGACATTAGTTCCATTTCATCCTTAAGCGAATAATGGAGTAACTTTTAAAATTACTGGGTTTTAAAGGCACAGCAAAAAATCATAATTCAGCTTTCCAAGGATACAGAGAAATCTATTGATTCACACATATATATATATATATATATATATATATATATATATATATATATATATATATAGAGGGTGTTCCGATAACTTGGACCGATTTTAAATGTGGATTAAGTTTAAGCGTCTAATGAAATGTTTTTTTTTCTTTCAGATTTAACTACTTAAGCCTTTGGCAATTTCAGCCATGGGAACAACGTGTTAAAGTTATCCTATTACGAAAATGGACGTTCAAATTTATAAATATACAATCTAAACAGTGACCTTTTGTGGCTTTTCAACAATTTTCCTTGGATTTTGATCAGCTCAAATGCGATGATTCTGCTTATTAACGAATCCACCAAGATGAAAATGGGATTCACTATTAAAGAGGATATTTTTGTGAAAAATCTTCATCGGCCTGTTTTTACCTCGTGTGCACCCAATACGGCGCTCCAAATGGTCAGTAAGTTTTAGTTCTTTATTTTTGAGAGGTTCAATTCCTGCGCGTGATGACGAATAGTGGGGTCTGGATGTTCGGCCACATTCTCGTGCACTGTAGCAATATTTTCAGCTGAACGGCGTAAACAAGCACACAATGGTGTTTTCACATCTGCCAACGTCCGAGTTTGTTTGAATCTACAAACAATTTTTCCCCTTGCACTCTTGAAACTTTAACACATTGTTTGATTGTTAATCTTTCCATGGTTGAAATTGCCAAAGGCTTAAGTTGTTAAATCTGAAAGAAAAAGAAAAAAATCATTTGACGCTTAAACTTAATTCACATTTAAAATCGGTCCAAGTTATTGGAACTCCCTATAGTTAAACAATTAATACTTAATAAATAGAAAGTGGAGAGCCATGATCACCTACGCGTTGAAGTGGCTTTGATAAAGAAGATGTAGAAGGAAGAAAGGTACGCTAAAAACGACAGAAAATTTCGGAACAAAAAATAAATGTCTTTTTTTTTCTTTTTTTTTTTACAAAGTTAAAATAGACAGAGAAAAAAGCAATGAGCTTTTTGGTCATTGAATTTTATTCCCAACATCATCGGTACGAAAAGCCAAAACATTGATTTTGAAGACCAGACACTAACTGCTAACTCACACTGCCCTTCGGTCCGCATATCGTTCTGAACTTAGATCAGCTCTAAAATAAGTATATGCTACAATTTATATGCGGAAATAAATCGATTTCTTTTCCTCCTGACTCAAATAAAAGACTATTAGAAGTATCCCATGATCCTCTTCTAAATAGCAATGATACATTGCAAAATTCCGTGTTTTACGACTGAATATCAAGATGACAATTACATAATGATGGAAAGACTCTTTTTTTACGAGATAACAAAATGTTAATAGAAAAATAACCATCGTCCAGTCAATGGAGCCGATAATAAGCCAACTGCTTCGCCTGAATAAGAATAAGACATATATATGAATATAAAATATCGTATACTGAATGAAGGTACTAATAAAATAATACTCGATGTATAATAACAGAACTATAATTTATATTAATAATAAATAAACATTTCCCTTCAACACTATCACAACTCTGCGATTCATGCACAGTGCATTCGTCTGGTACTGTTTAAAAACTTACAGTTCCATAATTTAAATATTGATATTTATACCGTATTGTAATGAGAGTGGAGCAGTTACTACCACTGTGGTGGGTAATGAAATAAATAATTACTGCATATATATATATATATATATATATATATATATATATATATATATATATATAATTATTTTTTTATACGTTAATTAATCTGAAACTTTTTAAAACCATTTATTTTCTTTTCAACACCATCACTTGATAAGACACAGAGTGTGTTGAAACAAAATGGCTATTTTGTAGTGATTTTATAACATACTTATGTTATAAATTTTTTATAAAAATAATTATATCTGCTCTACTTTGTATTGAGCACTCTTTTAAGAATAGTAATTGTTGGTTATTGGAATTCATTCCGTGTATACCAATTATATACTTTGATATATATATATATATATATATATATATATATATATATATATAATTCATTTAGTTATTTTACTTACTCGTATCGTTTTTTTCCTTTGGACTTGCATGCTAGAATATTATTTTTTAGCTGTCGTACATGTTATTTGTCTTTTTTTTTTTTACCTTTTTTTCCCTTTGGTATTGGTTTGATTATTTGCAAATCAAGACAAAGAAAGGTTTTCCAGACGAGTATAATTTCTTTATTTATATTTATAAGATTATTATATATATATATATATATATATATATATATATATATATATATATATATATATTAAGGTAACAACTCCGTTGGTATATGATCAAAGTGGATCCTAGTAATATAAAATATTAAAACTGATCCACAAAAAGAGCTGAATGTATTTATTATTACAGAGCAAATAATTAATAAACAATAAAATCGAAAATTACCACATATGGGGAATAAGCTAAGTTCGAATTGGAAATATATATATATATATTCTATATTTTTAGGATTTTCTTGGATCACTTACCTACGGATTTTTACCTATATATATAAATAGGTAAAAATCTGTGGTAAGTGGATCCAAGAAAATCCAAAAAATATATATATATATATATATATATATATATATATATATATATATATATATATATTTAGGATTTATATATATATTTTATATATATATATATATATATATATTTAGGATTTTCTTGGATTACTTATTCACGGATTTTATATATATAGGTAAAAATCCGTGGGTAAGTGATCCAAGAAAATCCTAAAATATAGACTACTAAAAGTGATCCATAAAAATGCGCTCAATGTATTTATTAGAGAACATATAAAAATACATTACATAGAAATTAAATCAAAAAATAACCCATCTTCAGTCCATGGTAGTTAATTCCCCCCCACCCGCCTTCCTTTTCTCCCCCTCTGTTTTTTCCTTCTTTTTTCTTCTTTCTTTCTCTTTCATCGTTATTAGATCTCTTTTCTCTTTCTTTGTCGTTTTTTCCTTCCCTTTTTTCCTGTTTATTTAATTTTTGAAAAATCTTTATGCACTTAGATATCATTATATATATATATATATATATATATATATATATATATATATATATATATATATATATATATATATATATATATATATAGTAGCCATAATATAAGGAACGGAAACAACAAAGACATAAATATGTATTACTTAAAAAAGAAATGCATGATTAGCAATGAAATTTTTACCGAATAAAGATTAGGGTGTAATCCATAAATATTATACAAAGTTACAAAAACTTACATAATAGTTTTTTTTAAAATAAAGATTAAATGGAACAAAGGAAATAAGCTACTAGACAAAAGTTAAGGAACGATGTTAATAATTTGCATAAACTTTTAATTTACATTGTTAAAAAACTCGATGGAGCTTTTCAACAATAAGTCAAAGTTCATTTATTATTAGGACTTTATTTTTAAGCAATATGGCAATTTCTACACGCAAAACGCTCTCTTTTGAAGAAAAAAAACCTCATTATCGCTATCAAGTAAAAAGTCAGTTTCATACATTTCTGATATTGTTCATAGGTCTAAAAGTGTCTTTCATCGTGTAATTAGCAGGTATAAAACCGATAAAACGTTTGATGCAAAACCAAAAACCGGCAGACCTCCAAAAACATCGCAAAGAGAAGATCGAAGAATTGTTAGAATATCTACAAAAAACCGTTTTGAAACTGCTACATCAATTGCCAGTAAATTTAATGAAGAAACAGATAATAAGATCTCAAGGAAAACAGTTGCTCGCAGGTTAAAAAATGCAGGATTGCATGCCCGTATTCTAGCTTCGAAGCCTCTCATTTCAAAGCGAAACCAAAGGGCACGCCTGGAGTATGCGAGAGAACATGTTGTTTAGACTGACGCACAATGGGATACAGTTCATTTCAGTGACGAGTTCAAGTTTACTATATTTGGTTCTGAGGGCAAAACTTACGTACGCCGTAGAACAGGTGAAAGACTGTCTTCTTAATGTGTCAAAAAAACCGTTAAGTTTGGGTGGCAGCAGTGTGATGGTGTGGGGAATGATTTCATCTGCAGGAGTTGGCCCTATCATCCGCGTACATGGCAATATCAATGCTGAGATTTACAAAAGGCTTCTTCAGCAGCACGTGGTACCAAGATTACACCATAATCTTTATGAATCTCCTATTTTCATGCAGGACAATGCACCTTGCCACAAGGCTCAGAAGGTTATGGCTTTATTTGAAGAAGGAATCGCCCTAATGAAGTGGCCAGCCCAGAGCCCCGACCTGAATCCAATAGAAAATGTTTGGAAGATAATTGGGAAAGGGCTCAGAAAAGAAACCCGAAAAACCAGGATCACCTATGGGAGTTATTGAAAGACGAATGGGAGGGAATTACTGCTGATTTTAGCAAGAAATTAATTAGATCATGTCGTCGACGATGCAGAGAAGTCATTGAAAATATGGGGATGTTTACCAAATTTTAAATTTTGTTGATATTTTGTTCACAATCAAGTATTAACAAGATCGTTCCTTAACTTTTGTCCAGTAGCTTATTTCCTTTGTTCCATTTAATCTTTATTTAAAAAAAACAAAACAAACTATTATGTAAGTTTTTGTATAATATTTATGGATTACACCCTAATCTTTATTCGGTAAAAATTTTATTGCTAATCATGCATTACTTTTTAAGTAATACACATATTTATGTCTTTGTTGTTTCCTTTCCTTATATTATGGCCGCTACTCTGTATATATATATATATATATATATATATAATTTTCCAGCATTCTTACATTTTTTCCGTTTGGTGGGGGTAAGGGTGTGCAAAAATTGTCCCTATTGCTCAAGCGCTTTGGCCATTTCGTTAGTAGTTTTCAAGGGGGGGGGTCAGTTTTGTTAATTTGCAAACGAATGAGAACTGCACTGAACAATCAACCTCATCAGACACATAAGTAAATATATCATCCGTATTTTAATGAACAGAGCGCGCAACAGAACCAGGCCAGAGATAGGACAAGAACAGCGCGGGTTCGTCAAAGACACTGGAACAAGGAAGGCGATATTAATGCTTAGAATATTTAACAGAAAGAACATTAACAGAAAGGACAATGCAAATGCAGAGGGACGTGCACCTGTGTTTATGGACTACGCAGTTCGATAAAAATACGCCACACTTATCTGTTGGAACTGCTCAGCAACCGTAATATATTTGGGAAATATATTAGAATAATCAAGAACCTATATTGGCAGCAAACCTCTTAAATACGGATAGAAAATGAGTTCAGCAGATATACAAAAATAGAAAGAGGTGTAAGACAAGGATGTGCCTTCTTGCCGGACTTAAACAAATTCTGGGAATTCTGAGAGAACTAGAAATCCAACCAGGATTCATCTTTAGCGGCTACAATCTTAACAACATAAGATACGTAGATGAGACAGTGCTGATAGCAGACACGGAAAGGGGATTACAAAACCTTCTACAGAATGTAGAATCATTTTCTTTAATCATTTCACCACTTTCAAGGCAATAAAGCCACGAAGGCGCAGGTGGGGGGTCACTAAGTTTGAAATAATAAACCAAAAGAAAACATTAATATTAATAAAAGAACAGGAATTAAGAAGACAGAAGATAATGATTGATATTTAAATTTTTGAAGATCAAAGTTGACTAGGAAGGAGGAAGCCTGAATAGAGTTCAACAAGCAAGTAGCGTGACAAAATAAACTGTTGGTATATAATTTCCGGTTGCATCTAGCCATTTAAACTGTAAAATGTTGAAACCTAGACACCAACCTAGTACTGCACTTAAATGCGTAAACCATCAAAGTATATATAGAAAAGGCACAGGGAAGCTATGTTAGGGAGATGGGAAAAAAACTGACACCTAAATGCCAGGTCAGAACCAATAACATTGCAGATTCTTCTTTGGATTTTCTTTGAATCACTAAAAGAATGGCAAAAGCACCAGAACAGATGTAATATTCAATGCATAGGCGAATTAGAGACTTATAAATATTAAGATATAATATAAAAATAGAAAGGGTCGTAAGGCAAGGATGTGTCTTCTCACCGGACTTGTTCAACCAATACAGCGAGGCAATTCTGAGAGAACTGGAAATCCAAGCATCATTCATCATTGGCGGCCACAATCTTAATAACTGTTATAGAGTAGTTTCACAGTGGAAGCTTATATTTCACTAAGTCGGTCCTAAAAAAAGTTCGACGTACAAAACGTTAGGAACTTGATATAATAGTTAATGACGCAGCAATCTAGTTGTGGTGGCTGATACTTTAATGTCCGACATCGACTGACTCACTAACTCACTGAGCTCACTGGCGACTGCTACTAATTCTACTTATTATAGGTGGGAGAGTCTATTAAAATAGAATAGGTATTTTCCAGTATAACAATAACATAAGCCACGCAGATGACACAGTGCTGATAACAGACACGGAAAGTAAACTACAAATCCTCCTACAGAAGGTATCGAAAGAGAGCGAGAAGAAGGGACTAAGCATAAACTACAATGAGACAGAATGCAGGGTCATCAGTAAAAAGATGAGCCCGAAATGCGATTTACAGGGACACTAAAATCAAGCAGGTGCGGAAATTGAAATATCTGGGAACTGTTCTGACAGAGGACGGTAAGTGAGACGCTGAGATCCGAAGACGTATTGGGATGGCCAAAGACTCATTCCAAAAGCTAAACAGGAGTGTTTTCGGTGCTAACAAAGAGTACTGAACTGCTACGTCATATTTATCCTCCTTTATGGCAGCAAATTTTGGACGGTCTCCTCAAAGATGAAGAAGAGACTCAAGGCACCAGAGGTATGGTTCTACAGAAGGATGATAAGGATACCATGGACCGAACATGTGAGCAACGATAAGGTTTCGGAGAAGATGCAAACAAAGAGGAAACTTATACTTAACACCAGGAAGTTTATTTAGTAATTTGTTGTGGTCTGGGAACGTAATTATGGCTATTTTTTTTTTTTTTACTCCAGACAGAGTTTACAGTTTTTGAATTCATTGTTGTAGGCTGATGTTCTTTTCCTTATTTTGCGTCATATTTTTAGCGTGATTTGTTTTTTGTTTTCAATCTTCAGATGTCCACTTTTATATTTACGTAGGATGATGTTGACAACGTTAACTTATAAATATATACACCTATATATATATATATATATATATATATATATATATATATATATATATATATATATATAGGGTTAGGTAAATGAAATAACTAGATATTAGCAACCGTAAACGCGCGTGCTGGCGTGCATATCTAGGTAAGTAAATAAATAATTACCAAATTTTCCCAAGAGCTTTAGACATAATAGTACTCGGTGTGGTTAGACAGAGCTAAGAAATATATGTTAATAAAAACACATATACCCACGTTTGGTGTGCGACTTAAGTTTCGTTGGTTACCCAACTCGTCGGTCACAAGATATAAGTATAACCAACGAAACTTAAATCGCACACCAACACACACACACACACACACACACACACACACATATATATATATATATATATATATATATATATATATATATATATATATCAGTTTATATGGTCGTATATATATATATATATATATATGTTCATATATATATTTATTTTTATGTCCAAATATATATATATATATATATATATATATATATATATATATATATATATATATGATAAAATAAAGAACAAGTAGGAAACGTATCTAAATATACCATGTTTCACTTTTATTAAATCTTCGTCAGAGATCGTGAATTGAAATGAAAAAAGCAGAGAAACACAGAGTATTGGTATGTTAAGATTTCTGTTAAGAACATATTGGTCAGTCACGTGTCAATGCATTGACGCAATAGATATTATAAATATGTGTGAACAACATTTTGTACGTTAAAATTTGTGATACTGTAAGAGTATGTCTATAATGAAACGCTTGTGTGTAGTCATACGTTGGACGGTAATGTTAATTCATGTGTATGTTTGTGTGTGTATATCGATATAATAGGAAAGACCTGTTAGATTGATGATCCTAAGTTCTTTAGTATTTTTGTTTTTATTTTAAAAAACAGTCCCCGATAAATTAAAAAAAAAATATAATTCCATTGCGACACAGAAATTATGTTTCGAAACTGGTCATCCGTATTCGAGTTTAATTTCAATTTTAAACCTTAAATGTTGGATGTCTGTTTCATCCTCAAGCAATCTTTGGAATAACTAAGCAACGAAACGTTTTACTCATTTATAGTTTTGAAATGTAGGTGTAATCTGGGATTAGTTTTTCATTATCAAGGGGTCTCCGCTTAGGGATGTTTGTTATATGTCAAGTTTTTGGAGTCGTGTAAAGTTGGGTTGTTTTTTTTTGTTTGGCTATAATGGCTAATTTTTATCAGGCTCCGTTGTTTTTTTTTATTACCATCTGCTAAAACTGAATTTTTTGATAGTTTCTTAAAGGGGCGTTAAGATTATGATTCGGTTATATCTTTAAACCTATTGTTTTAATTGAATTTGTTAATAGATTTTACATGGTATTTTGTAATATTTATATGGTATTGTGGAAATTTTTTTTTATCCATTTAGAAAATGCTAATTTTTTTAAGGCGAATATTTGGTGGTGTCTGCAAAAAACCGTTATTTCATTTCATTGATTTAATAAATTTTCGTTTTTTAGAAACTTGACAATGTGTAGATTTTCATGTAGACATAAAGATCATGGGCCATCTCAGGTCCTACAAGTTCGTGTCCTATTTATTATTTTCCATTTTACTGTTGATATTTTATTGTTTCTTTCAAATGCTAAAATATTTAGATAGTTAATGTAAAAAAAAATGTAAGATTTTTTTCCAATTGTCATTTGATACCATATATATATATATATATATATATATATATATATATATATATATATATGTGAAAAGTAAATATAAATAAAATATATATATATAATTATTTATATATTATATGCGCGGTACTTATTAGAAAGCGCTCAATCCCAAATTTTTAAAACATTAATCAGTTTGTCTGACAATCGCTAAACGTCAAAACCTAGGTCACAAACTCACATCTATCCAACCAAAATATATATATATATATATATATATATATATATATATATATATATATATAAATTGTTATATAACAAGAAGAGTTTTGGAGGAAAGATGTATGACAACGTTTCAACATCCTTGGCAGATCTGTTACCACACTAAAATTATTATTAATTATATTAAGAACATTTGATGCATTGTATTTCTTAAATTACTTATTGTTATAGCATATCTATGGACGATAATGGGTATATCCCCATTCCCATAAAAACAGTAGTGAATACTGTATGTTATGTCTACTGTTGGAGATTCCCGCCCACCTGTCTTCAGAGTGGGCAGGCAGCTCTTAGGTAGTTGTCGAACTCTCTGCATTCGGACAGAGAGTAACCCGGACGAGGCTATGCCGAAGAGCAGAGTCTCGTCCGGGAAGGTAGACACACCCGACACCGTATATGCGGAGTCTACGGGAAATTTTTACTACGGGCCTTGTGCCGCACTCTTCTTCGTGAGAAGGTTGGGTAAATAACTTACCGTTGGAGATTCACTGTATAATTCACTTTACTCACTTCTAGCAGTTGACTACTTCTACACGCCGCTAGCGAGTCTTATAAGTGTTGTTCTTGTACTAGGTATTATCGTTCATTACCAATCTTCGTTTGATTACTATATTCATTAACCTTCCCAAGGTTACTTATACATTGGCATGAATAATT
Organism: Acanthosepion pharaonis; assembly: GCA_903632075.3. Lineage (NCBI taxonomy): Eukaryota > Metazoa > Mollusca > Cephalopoda > Sepiida > Sepiidae > Acanthosepion > Acanthosepion pharaonis. The sequence goes on from CAHIKZ030002446.1 coordinate 3,813,277, forward strand.
CTACTCTATTTATATTTAATCGTAACATTTCTCTCCTTTTATGAAAGAGGACGTAATTTTCGAAATTTTAGGATTTAGAGTTGTAATGTTTGTTTATCTTTGACTATTGGTTCAAAATCGTCGATTTCTTTCGCTATCATTTATAATTCAAACATCTTTTTAACAAGATTTGCTTAGGATTTTATTTTTAACCTTTTTTCATTTATTAATTGTAGCGTAACATTTTTTATGGACGAGAACATATTTTCAAATTTGCTGGAAAAACGTCCGAGTCATGATTATATTTTGTTTTGCTTCTTACTAGTCAATTTGTTTTATTATTTATCTATCAAATATTCTGTTGTGGATTCCGGGTTGAAATTCGGTACCAATAAATAACAAACGCCAGGAATGAATATATGAAAATAATGTATTAACGTAATAATACAAACTGGTAATGCAGGTTAGTAGTTCCAGGAATACGGGTTAGTAGCAAAATATATATACAGTCTTTGGTATTGAAGTATCGCTGTATGACTTCCTACTGAGTCTACGTGCTCGCTCACTGTGACTCCTACAACGCTGTTACCTCACCCTCACTCTTCAGGTTAACTACAACCTTTTACTCTGTCACTCTGGACTCGACTCCACTCTTCTGTCTTGCTCTCGGGTCTTCACGTAGCCGTAGTATATGTATATACTGGGTGAATCCATTTGTGTAAAAAGGGGTGGACCCCTCAACATATTTTTAACAATAATAAAAATAAAATGTTGTATATTTGATAATAATTTTATTCTTTTATTCTTTTCTTAATTATTTTTATTATTATCATTTTGAAAATATATATAATATTACATGTGGTGCATTTCATGGCGAACTGTTTACTCCGAACACTTTTGCTGTAGATATAAGTGAGTCAAGTGAATTACACAGTGAACAAATCTTCAGGTTTTGATAACATACCAACATTATTGTGGAAAGATGCAATATTTCATGACCTCCTCCTAGAGTTTGGCAACCACGCATTTATATACGATTCGCCGATTTTAGCTTGGATGAAGAGTGGAATAGTCTCTGTTTAAAAAAGGAAAAATTATAGTATAACGCTCATGCCAATTGCAACAAAAGTTTACAATAAACTAATGCTAAACAGGATTATCCCTACCACCGATTCACTCCTCCACATGAACTAGAATGGATTTAGAGGAGGCGTGTCGACAACTGCTCAAATCCTCTCCATTCGCCGCACGCTGGAAAAGATGAAAAAATTCAACAAAGAGGTCACAATTTGTTTTGTTAACATTCTCAAAATGTTTGATTCCATCAGCAGAGATCTCACGTTCAAAATCCTCCAACACTACGAATTAATGAGGCAATTAGAGTTCTGTACAGAAGCGCCACAGCCACCATTGTATCGTCTGATGGCGAGACTGATACCTTTGAAATTAAAGTAAGAGTTCTACAAGGTAACACACTTGTTCCTTTTCTGTTTTTAGTTGTTTTGGACTACTTTTTTGCGTATTTCTCTCGACAACCTGAAGGAAAAAGACTCTTGCATTAATTTCTCAATGTATCAAGAATGCAGAATCCTTGTTGCAATCACTCGAGCAAGCAGCGAAAATTGATAGGTCTTTATTGCAAAATGAGTAAGACTGAATATATCACAATCTCCTCTGAAGCATCGGGGATGAAGTCACTCAATTATACAGCCATCAAAAGAGTTAAGGACTTCAAATACCTTGGATCTCACATAATAGCTGGCCACTCATTCATACCCGTCTATGGTGATACGTGGAGAGATAATGGTTATCCCTAGACTTGAACGGGTTAAGATTGTAATATGTATGAAAATTATAAGTATATATATCATGGATCTCTCATAGATTCCTAAAAAGTCTTCAGCATCCGCAATGCACTTGCCTTGGATGCGTGTAACAAACTTCACAAGATTTGGTCCTTGAACCTTCCATCCTCCTTAAAAGTCCAAAACTTTAGAACATTGATTGAACCAGTCCTACTGTATGGATCAGAAACTTGGGCATTATGTATGTGTATGTGTGTGTAATTACAGTACAATATATTAAGCAATACACGGACAAGAATGTGATGATAGTCTGTTGAAACCTAACCTGAACAAAATAAACTATGAAATCTCCACAAATATTCTTAAATGTCTATAATTGGTAACAGAAACCATTGGTTTATACCATGGCTTCCCATACTTAATACTTCTCGAATTCACTCTCGCGTGGTCATGTGTGACGTCATGAGCTGCGATGCGATTTTCGCTTCCAGCGTCTTATATGCACGTATTTATCGTTGCTTGGAAATCATCCATGTAAACAGAAACAGACTATCATCACTTACTTGTCCGTGTATTGCTTAATATATTGTACTGTAATTGTCATCTTTGATAATGGCTTATGTAAGCCGAAAGCTTAGATTGGATTAAAAAATATGGATCAATATTGTGATTTTCTTTCTTCGTTTAATGATAATGTTATTAAGCTTATCAGACGTTATGAAAAGAATTTACATAAAATAAATAGACAGCAATTGTCTATATTATTTAATGAAATATATATATATATATATATATATATATATATATATATATATATATATATATATAAATACATACAGTGGGGGAAATAAATATTCGTACACTTGAAAAATTGTATTTTATAAATGTAAAAGCTTTAAATAAAAACAAATCTCGGCACATTTATGTATAAAGACACATACTATTAAAAAAATAATAAACTTAATTAATTCCTATTCTAACAGAAATTAATGCATTTTTTAAATTCTAACTGGTGAAAAAAGTATTCGTACAAATCAATTATTCGAATAAAATAATCAATTAATTATGAAAAAAGTATATTCTAGAATGTTCCAGTAAAGTTATCAGTAATTATAGTTAACGCTATTAGCCATTATCAGAGCATTATGCAATTTCTAGTCTTACGAGAAGGTTCTAATAATGCCTAAAGGTAAAGAATTGACTATTTCACAAACAAACAACACATTTTGTCTCTTTGGAAAGATGGGAACAGTTACAGAACGATTTGTAACAACCTGAATATTCCTTTTACTATAATTGCTTCGTTCATTGCAAGATGTAAAGCTCGTAACAACGTCGAAAACCAAAGACGAACAGGTGCTCCGAGGAAGATTTCTCTAAGATCAACAAGGATATTAGAACGCCAGATCAAACAAAATCCACAGGTTACCCGAGAAGAGCTGCGTGCATTAGGGATTAAAGTAACCAAGCGTACAATAAGTAATGAACTACACAAAAACAGTCTGAAATCATGCATCCCAAGGAAGACTCCACTCCTCTTGAAACGGCGCAGAGATGCTAGGCTAAAATTCGTTAGAGAGCATAAGGATAAAGAATATTCGTTTTGGGAAAAAGTACTATGGACAGATGAAAATAAAATAGAGCTGTTTGGTCATAATTATCGAAATCATGTGTGGAGGAAGGACGGTGAAGCCTACTTACCAAAGAACACTTTGCCAACTGTAAAGTTTGGTGGTGGCAGTATCATGATCTGGGGCTGTTTTTCGGCAAAAGGTGTTGGCAGAATATCAATAATAGATAGCAAGATGAATGCCGAAAGCTTCCAGAAAATCCTGCAAGACAATTTAATGCGTTTTGTTGAGAGACTTCGGCTACCTCCTGATTGGGTTTTCCAACTGGATAATGATCCTAAGCATACCGCTAGATCTACAAGAAAATGGTTAGCTGAAAGTAACGTTGATGTCTTGCAATGGCCAAGTCAGTCCCCAGACTTGAACCCAATTGAGAATTTATGGCGATATTTGAAAATTCAAATTGGGAAAGGTGCACCAACAAATATCAAGAATTTGAAGACAATATGCCAAGAAGAATAGGACAAAATACCACTCAATGTGTGCAGTTCATTAGTTGAGAGGTACAGGAATAGACTGGTAGCTGTTGAACTCAATAAAGGATATTCCAGAAAGTATTAAATTAAGTTAATATGCTTTTTTTTGTTTTGTACGAATACTTTTTTCATCGGTTAAAATGAAAAAAATGCATTAATTTCTGTTAGAATAAGAATTAAGTTTATTACTATTTTTTAATAAAATGTATCTTTATGCATAAAATATATCAAAATTTGTTTTAGTTAAGGCTTTTACATTTATAAAAATACAATTTTTCATGTGTACGAATATTTATTTCCCCCCACTGTATATGTGTGTGTGTGTGTGTGAAAAAATGGAATTGGATAGATTGTATACGCCAAAAAAAAAAATTCTTAAAAAACCAAGTCCAAAGCCAAAAACCAAGTATAAAATAAATATTTTTCAAAAATATTTTCAAAATTTGAAATTCCCAGCGTCTCTCATTGGTACGCATGTGTAGTCGCATCAACGTGAACGATGAAGTCCGAAAGGACATAACGCATCATACGAAAATCTTTTCCACTTACATCTTTATATATATATATATATATATATATATATATATATATATATATATATATATATATATATATATATGAGACTGGAAACTACCTACACAATAGACTCTTCCAGGCCTATATTAAGTAGGCGACATAGTCACACTGAGTGACATAGTAAGCTCTGCTTACACTATCTCTGTAACCTGTTGTTAATATATCTTTCTTACATCTAATCCGTGTTCCGTGTTTTACTTCTGTGGTCCCAACTTTGGCCCTACATCAATATATATATATATATATATATATATATATATATATATACCCGATGCAATGAGAACTAATGTAATATATAAATTCTAACGTTCACAACATTAATCCAAAAGTAGAGCAATAATTATTTATTATAATTTTATCATATAGACAAAAACAGTTTACTCACTACAAAGATGCAACTTCGTTTCGGTGCATTTCAATTGCACCTCGACGGGTGAGAACCAAAAATGGTTATGAACAATTATGCTTGTGGGCAAGCCGTATGTATAACGTCATTTTTTTTTTCCATTTGTTTGAGAAAAAATATACATGACGCAAAAAGGTGACAAGGTGAAAAAATAGTGCTTGTTGATAGCAATTTGGTGATGGATGGACTAGACTAGCCAGCATTCAACACGCCAACCATCTTTCACCAAACTCCGAAGTCGTCTGGAGACCATGGCTGAAACCAGAATAGATTTACTCTTTAGTATTTCAAGATGTTTTTGGAAATTTTGGTAAATATATCCCCAAATGAGATGCCAGTGTTATTTTCATTTTGCATCCTTCCGACGGCAATATATCCGTCTATATCTCTGAGATGATGTATTATGATTACTTATATTATTTACATTATTCGGAATATTATCCTCATCTTCATTGCCATATTCACAACTTTTCGGCCGTTGTACGCTCCGGCCTTCTTCAGCTGATTGGAATTTGGAACTGAACCCTTTATTTAGTCCACCAGAGTAGATTGTTCTATTTCCTCGTGCCATGCTTCTTCCAGATGTCTCAGTTTTTTTCTTTTAACTCAGCTCTCCAAGTTTGGTTCACCACTGCTATAGGCTGGATTTGAACTCACAACACTTTGGGTCTAGTCACTGGATCTAAGCAACATCTTTATCCACTGGGCCATGTGTCCTTGAGAAAGCACCAGAAAAATTGCATAAACTTTATTCATCACACCTTGTGTATCTATGTATGTGTGTGCGCGTGTGTGTAGGTGGAGAAGGAGATAGATAGATATATAGATAGATAGAGAGAGAGAGATTTTGGAGAGATATGAGAGAGAGAGAGAGAGATAGAGAGAGAGGAGATGGTGAGATATAATGAGAGAGAGTGAGAGAGAGGAGAGAGAGAGTGAGGAGTGAGAGAGAGAGGAGAGAGAGAGAGAGAGAGAGAGAGAGAGAGAGAGAGAGAGAGAGAGAGAGAGAGAGAGAGAGAGAGAGAGAGAGAGAGAGAGAGAGAGAGTGGAGAGAGAGAGAGAGAGAGAGAGAGAGAGAGAGAGAGAGATCGAGAGAACGTAATTAACAAAGACTAAATAGAGGACACTTATACATAACATCAGAAAGTGATAGCTGAAATTTCTAGGACAATGAGAAAAGTGGGCTTAGAAAATTTGATACTCACAGGGCATGTTGAAGACAAGAAGACACACAAGAAAAACAGTACATAAACTAACTAACGGGAACAAAAAGACGGAATTTACTAAGAGCTAAAAAGGACAAAAGGATATTGTGGATATATTACTATCTTCAGGGACTGAAATGGCAATAAGAAGTATTATTATTATTATTATTATTATTTGTGTATGTTATATTTCCTGGATCCTGTAGAGGCGGGTTCAAACTATGGTGCTTAGGCCCTATATGAGAATTGTCATTTAATTGATAGCACTTTTCTTAATATATAGGATGTTCCTAGTACGGCCATTTTCAGAGCAACTTGTATGTTGATGTTACCTGGGACATTGTTAATAAAATTGTCCATTCCTTTTCTCACGAGGCCCACAGCTCGAATTACTATTGATCTCAGTCTTCATTCCCCACATCCTGTTAATCTCGATCTCCAGGTCCTTGTATTTGGACAATTTCTTGATAATTTTCATGGAGGTGTTTCTCTCAGATGTTATACGCATACACTTCCTGAATTTGTTGTATTTTATGATAATATCAGATATTTTGGTTTTTATTTCCCTGTTAGTTTGAATTGGTGTGTCCCAGAGGATAGTTACATCGTTATTTTGGGTAACTGTGCCTGGTTGGACATACCATCTCTCAGTAGTTTCGATTTTGTGCTTCTTGCATATCTTCCAGTGCACATATGTCACTACCTTGTTATGTCTGTGGGTATATTCATTTTTTGTGAGTTCCGGACATCCTGAGATTATATGGTCGACAGTTTCATCATATTTTCCGTAGAGCCTGCATTTCGGGTTAGTTCCATCCTTGATTATGTGACAGTAATTACTTTTATTATTATTATTATTATTATTATTATTATTATTATTATTATTTCCTTTGGTTTCTGGTGTATACTCATTACTTTCCGGGTCCCGACCAGAGACCTAAGGTCAGAAAAAAACATCATGACATTTACCACTGAGCAGTTTTGAAATAAAAAATCACCCATATTTTATATAGATAAAACCCTTCGTAAGGTGTGGGCTGTACTGTTAAGCACAATATTTTGTATTTCTTTAAGGAATGGGATACCAGGGATTCCTTCAATGAGTCTGTTAGAATCATTTCCAATCAATCCGAGGGCTTCAACTACAACTAGAATTGTTAATGTCTACATGCGCCATATTTTTGAGATTTCGATTTCAAGGTCCTCGCATTTTGATAGTTTTTTTTTTGAAAATCTTCAAAGATACATTACACTCTGCAGGGACTGCCATATCAATAAGGAGGCAAATTTATGTTTGCGGTCTCTAATAAAGATGTCTGGGCGATTAGCTTTGATTGTTCTGTGTGTATTGTGCAGTCCCATAAAATTGTTACAGTAACCGGGTTTGGGTGGTGTTTATACCAATTTCTTGCAGTTTCCTTTCTGTAAACGTTTCCATTGTACTCTGTCATGCTGAGATTTATAGTCGATGGCTGCTAACGTTCTGCAACCTGAATTGGTCAACTGTTTCTGGATATTTATCACAGAATCTGCATTTTGGCCTAACACAATTTTTCAGTATGTGTGCTTGGGAATTTCTAGTTCAGTTTCAACTTTTAACCTTGCACAACGTAGCAAGTTATTATTATTATTGTTGTTGTTGTTGTTGTTGTTGTTGTTGTTGGTGGTGGTGGTGGTGGTGGTCACATCATATAATGTGGTTGTATTCCCTCTGGTCAAGAACGTAAAAAGAATCGCTTCCTAAAGCAATGTGTAAATAATTTATCAGCGAAAGGAAAAAAATACAAAATAAACCCAAACACGGAACGATCATTTCCTTTTATGGGAACGGTTGAAAGAATCCAGAACACGTAAGTTGGCTTGGCACATTGCTTGTCCGTTTTGTTGTTTTTTTTTGTGCTTGTTTTGTTCTTGTTGAATGCCACACGCCCTCGGCGCAGGGTAATCGATAACGACGCTATATTATCTATAGATCTCAAAACAAACGCCAGTTACAGGTAGTCATCGATTTATTTAAATAGCTTTATTTTTGTTGATCATAAGTGTTTCTTTCTCTCTCTTCACATATACACACACATATGTACACACACATATATACGTACATAAGTTGTATATACATACACGTATTAGCGTCAGGCAAAAACCAATAACTAAAGTAATTTAATTTGTTACGGAGGTACTGTACAGACACGTTTGAAAAGGCCTTCGATTTTGTCGTCAAGGGTAAGTAAAAAGAAGGCAACATATGACAACGCTTTTGAGACGTTATTCAAGTGAAAAGAAGACTTTACCCTTTCACCTCGTGGGGTTTACCAAAATGATTAGAGATTTTGTTTTGGGATTCTACCGCATACGTAGGAGGTAGTAATGTAGTTGTATAGAAAGATCACTATCTAGGAATCCCTAGGAAGCCTTCCTTCCAATGATATTAACACCGTACTGGCTGAACACACAGCTATGGGGACCGGTCTACTCCACTGTGCCGTTGACACTACAAGAATTTCGGAGGACGCTACAGCCGGAAACTTGTGATAACAACAACAAAAATGAGAAAACTAACAGAAACAAAGCGACAGGGCTAGGCGGAATCGTAATGGAGACGCAGGCAGCCTTAGATGCTTTCGCCATAGACAAATTACAGAAATAATAAATGAAATCTCTATCTATAAAAGGCTGGTGTGTGTGTGTGTGTGTGTGTGTAACGAATGAACGGCCGCAATTTTCGACGGATTTGCACCAAAATTTGCATGCACATGCTCCAAGTTAGCAGAAAGGCCAAGACCGACTTTGCATTTCCCAACTCCCATCGATAGTGGAAATAATCGATTTTTTCATGCTTCTACGGCAATTTTCATGTAGTTTGCGGCCATTTTGTAGTGGCCAGAGTGAGAGCCTATAGCTGGCTGCCACGAATAGGCAGGAAAATTCTATTGGTCAGCGTGAGAGCCAACAGCTGACTGACACGAATTTTAACTAGCATGCAAAAAAAAAAAAAAAATCGATAGCTGCATTCGTCACAAGTGGGAAAAATTTAAATCTGCATGACACTTTACGCCAATTGGCTCATTCGCTTGCTTAAACTCAACGTTGATTCTGATTCTGCAGAACTGGGTTGGGTGTGAAAAAAAGTATTTGTTGTTAACATTCTTTTTCATTCGTTTTTCCAGTTACGTGTCCTTTTTAAAGCTGATCGTTTGTGTTCATTTTGTTTAGTTCTTTTTTCGTAACAGATTTAATGTTTAGTATAGAACTTAGAAAAATTAGCAGTGTGAGATAGGCAAGAAGTAAGGCATGTAGCAACATCAGCACGGCAAAGGGCACTCCTTTAAAGACAAGGAAGGGCAAAAATATTTTAAGTCAAGTGATAGCGATTGCTGCATGAGTCGTACGATTTTTTAATCCAGCACGGGCAACGCCGGGCCATGCTGCTAGATAATGGTGATATACCAGAAGACCTAAATAGATCTATTTTCATAACGCTGTCTAAGAAGCCAGGTGCAGACGAATGCGAACTCCATCCGACAATCAGCCTAATGAGCCATATAATAAAACTTATCATCCGAATTCTGATGAATAAAGCCTGCAAGGGAATCAGAACGGAAATAGGACAAGAGCAGTGCGGGTTCGTTAAAGATGCTGAAAAAAGGAACGCGATATTTATGCCTAGAATATTACCAGAGAAAGCAATACAAACTCTGAAAGAATTGTACCTGTGTTTTATAGACTTCTATCAGCCATGTAGGTAGTAACCAGGCTTGACTTTGCTTAAATCCCGTGTTTCAACGTGATAGGAATGGCAGTATGAATGTGTTGTGCGTGACTGGCTTACATCTATGTGTACACAGAAACAAACGCACCCCTAGACCCAATTTGACAATAGAAAAATACTTCCACTCCCACCAGTCTTAACAACCTACAGGTTAAGACTGGTGGGAGTGGAAGTATTTTTCTGTGCTGAACATTCTTATTATAAAATCGCACAAAAGAAAAAAAAAGTTTATTTCTAAAAAAATCTGATAATTATAATGTTTATTGAACTTACCGGAAGACCTACGTAGATGAATTTTCATCGCACTGTCTCAGAAACCGGAAGCAAACGAATGTGAACTCCATCGGACAGTCAGCGTAATGAGCCATATAATAAACCTTATCATCCGAATTCTGGTGAATAAAGCCCACAGTGGAATCAGACCGAAAATAGACCAAAAACAGTGTGGGTTCGTTAAAAACAGGGGAACAAGAAACGTGATATTTATGACTAGAGTGTTACCAGAGAGAGCAATACAGATGCTGAAATAATTGTTCTTGTGTTTTATAGATTTCTATAAAGTACGCCTCAAAGATCTGTTAGAACTGCTCAGTAACATTCACATATTTGGAAAGAATATTACAATACGAAAAAATTTGTACTGTCAGCAAACGAATTAAAAAACGATTTCAGCAGATATATACAAAAATAGAATGGCGTATAAGAGAAGGACGTGTTTTCGCTGATAGACGATTTTGAGAGAAATCCTGGCCGCATTCATTGTTGGCGTCCACAATCTTAACCACAAAAGGTATGCTGCTGACACAGTGTTGGTAGCAGACACTAAAAGGAAACTACAAGAACTCCTACAGAAGGTAGTGAATGAAAGCGAGGAGAAAGGATTAAAAATCAACTGCAAGAAGCCAGAATAAACGGTTGTTAGCAAAGGAATGAGCCAAGGTGGGTATTGCAAATCGGGGGTACCAAAATCAAACAAGACCAGAAATTTAAATATCTGGGAAGGGTTTTAACAGAAGACGGAATATGCGACACTGAAATCCGAAGAGGCATTGGGATAGCCAAAGGTGCCTTCCTAAAGCTAAGCAGTGTTTGAAGAAACAGACAATTTTCGTTAGAATCAAAGAGAAATGTATCGAACTGTTACGTGATATCTGGACAATCTCAAAGAAGCAGAAGAGAGTTGAAGCAAGAGAAATGTGGTTCCATAGAAGTTTTCTGAGGATACCATGGGTCGAATATATGTGCAATGACGAAGGGTCAGTCTAAATTTCTAGGGAATATAATGAGGAAAGAGGGCTTGGAAAATCTGATACACACAGGACAGATTGAAGGTAAGAGAGACAAAGGAAAACAGCGCATAATATAAAATTAGCAAAAAGGCAACATTGATTATGAACAAAAAGAAGACGAAGAAGAAGAAGAGGAAAAAGAACAAGAACAAGAAAAAAAGAAGACGAGGAAGAGGAGGAAGAAGAACTAGAAGTCCTATCAGGATTCATTATTGGCGGCCACAATCTTAAAAAGATAAGATACGCAGAAGACACTGTTTTTATAGTAGACACGGAAAGAAAACTACAAAAGCTCCTACAGAAAGCAGAGAAGGAAATCCAAGAGAAAGGATTAAAAATCAACTGCAAAATGACAGAATGCATGGTTGTAAGCAAAAGGACGAGCCCAAAATGCAAATTACAAATCAGGGATGCCCAAATCAAATAAGGGCGGGAATTTAACAGAAAACGGAAATAGCGACACTTGCATACGGATAGAAAATGTGTTCAGCAGATATACATAAAGAGAAAGGGGTGAAAGACAAGGATGTGTCTTCTCGCCGGACTTTTTCAACCTATACAGCGAGGCGTTGCATGGAGGTCCTGCCAGAATTCATTACTGATGAGTACAATCTTATCAACATAAGGCATGCAGATGACACAGTGTTGATAGCAAAAACAGACAGAGAACTAAAGAGCCCCTACAGAATGCAGTGAAGGAAAGCCAGAAGAAAGGAATAAATATCTTTTGCAAGAAGACAAAATACATGTCTATTATCAAAATGATGAACGCAAAATGCAAATTTCAAATTGGTGATCCTAAAATCAAACAAGTAAAATTACTTAAATATCTCATGATTTTTTTTCACTTTTATTTTTTATTTTTGTGTTTACCGTGTTTCGAAAATAGAAAATTCTTATAACTCTAGATACATGCGTAAAACAACCCATACATTCAGCTAAAAGAAAAAACAAAATCATCCTTAATAATGGCTAAATGTATAGCCGAAAGCGCTCGGACACGTAAAACATTTGGATATTTTCTACATAATTTATGTCCAGAAAAGAAAGAAATTATAAGTAACAGAAGAAAAAACTTAAATGCCGTACCTTGTCGGTTGTTTTTAATGAAACTTGTATAAAAGAGGGATTGCTGCCCAGTCGAAAATGGACAGAAAAACTGGATCATGTGGTCACATCAGGAAGAGGAATCACCATTTCAACTTCGAGCTAAACAGATAAATCAGAAAAGATCCAACTCAATCCATAAGACGCGTGGCATGTGACAGAGTAGTTTCAGCTATGACAGTCCAAAGAGCAGTGAAAAAAGACTTGAAGGACAAAATAGTACGTGAAAAATGTGTGGAACTTGTTACTCCAGGACAGAAAGTTAGAAAGTTAGAGAGGGCGAAGATTATTTTGAATAAGTTGTAAAATGATCCTGAAATTATATATATATATATATATTTGAACATTATTTCAATCTGATCCTTAGCTTAATTAATAATGAACATGCCATTTTCGTTTATGATCGATTTCATCATGATTCTTTTTTTTAAAGTTTTGAAAGTAATTACACATCCTTATTGCTCGAAGTAGAGTCTAGTATAAAAACCTCGGAGAATTCCAGTAAGATATCTTTAATCATTTCTAAGTTAGAATGGTTCAATCATTATCGAACAATTTGACAATATTGGTGTTAAACGTTTTGGACAATCATGCTGTTACACCCTGTATATATATATATATATATATATATATATATATATATATATATATATATATATATATATATATATTAAGCGTTTCACCCCAAGAAATGCGGGAAGCCACTAGGACGCAAGGGGTTACAGAAGATTTGGAGCAAGATCAGATAGGAGTGATAGAGGAAAGGATGAGGAGATATATAATATTATAGGCTCAAACACTAATATTCCATGGTTATAATTTATTACATTGGAATCGTAGTCACGATCCAATTCATCAGACCTACAAATTCAAAAAGAAATCGGAAAATATTAAATTAAAAAATTAAGAAAAAATTTAGTGAGAGTGTATATGTGGGAGTGGGAAAATAAGTGTGAGAGGGAAATGTATGAAAGCTTTAGAGAGAGGGTGTAATAGAAGAAAGAAGAACAGGAAAGGCCTAAAGGTGAAGGTGGGGATTAAAATTTAACAGAGAAAAGTTTAATCCCTATTTTCACCTTTAGACCTTTCAAGGACTATCATTGTAGTTTCGTCTGTTTGTCATCTTTGATAATGGCTTATGTAAGCCGAAAGCCTGGATTGAATTTGGACATGTATCAATGTGGTGTTTTCCTTTCGTATTTCAACGATAATGTGATTAAGCTTATCAGACAATACGAAAGGATCTTACTTAAAATAAATAGACAAAACTTGTCTATATTATTTGATGAAACATGCATTAATATATATATATATATATATATATATATATATTATCATCCACAGACAGACTGTTTCACTGAATCACTGAATCACTGAATCCAGTTGCCTCTTGGGTCATGTGTCACGTCACGAGCTGCGACGCGATTTTCGCTTTCTTGTCTCGTAAATACGAGTTTGTCGTTACTTTGAGCTATTCAAGCAGCAAAGGCGGACTATTATTGTAGTTTCGTCTGTGTGTCATCTTTGATAATGGCTTATGTAAGCCAAAAAGCTCGGATGGATTTGGACATATATATATATATATATATATATATATATATATATATATATAGTTTATGAAAACTAGGTAATCCGTATGGGTAAACCCAAGGAGGATAATATATATATATATATATATATTTATATATATATATATATATATATATATATATGATAGAAATATAATTTTAATTTTATTTTAATTTATATGTTAAAGAGCTCGGTATCTGGGATACAGCGTATGTAAATATAAAAGTGGACATTGAGGTCAGCACCAAGATGCAACTTTTTGTTTCATGCTTGAGTGCAGTCTTTTTGAAAGCATTACGACCACATCACGCTGCAACTTTGCTTTCCGAAGTTAAGCAATGTCAAACTTTGTCAGTACCTAAATGGGTGACCGCTTGTGAATACAACGTACTGCAAGGTTGGATGTGCTCTTGATGCAATGGATAATGACGCGGAAGTGTTAATCGGAGAGCCGAGTTCTAATTGCGTCCGTTATATTCACTTATGCGTAAATCCTCTTAACGAAGGCATGAAACCATTTCTACCTGCTATTGCTTCAGTACTAAGATATTCATCAGCGATTCAGTTTTGCACTCACATTTCTGTCGAGGCAGGAGCGACATCTGTCTGAAAGCTCTTTATAATTGCCAATTGAAGGATATAAAATGGATTATCTGAAAGAAAAAATATGAGAAAATTCCTTGGAATTTTCTATTGGGAACAAAAAAAAACAATTCGTTTGTGTGGAAAAGATTTGAAAGTTTTGTGGGACACAACTTTTTTTCCCAACTGTCAAATGGAGAAAAATGTGGTTTGGACACAATACAAAACACGACAGCCTGTGAAAGACCATCATGCAAGGTGGTTGTGGAAGAGGACACCAACGGAAAAACTGGTTGGACAATGTCAAACAATCGAAAGGTATGACTGTACAAGAATTGCTGATGGCTGCCGTTGATAGACCGTTGTGGAAAAGACTTAGTGTGGCTTTAGCATTCGGACTCGCCTTACGATTACAAAAGCCATGGTGGTGATGATGATGATGATGATGATGATGATGATGATGACGATGATGATGAAATCTATCTTTACAAGGCACGACAGCCTGTGCAAGACCATCATGCAAGGCACCGTAGAAGGTTCCCTTAGTAGAGGACGCCAACGCAAAAACTGGTTGGACAATATCAAGCAAATATCAAAAGACACGGGAAGCAGACAAATAACAATCATCTACTCCTTTTGTTTAAAGACATTTTTCAGTTCCATATCCCGTAAAGGTCACCGAAATCGACAATGCCATAATGGCCGAAACATTTTCATAATAACCACAATGACGACGACATTAGTCTCAATTTGAATATATATATATATATATATATATATATATATATATATATATATATATATATATATAAATAACAGCTCTTTATCCCAGAAATACAAATAACAAAGAGACTGTTTAATGGACTTGTAAAAAGTCGTACAAACGAAAGCGCTTAAGTTTTGCACACAAATTGCTGTCGAGACAGAAGCGACATCTGAATGAAAGCGCTTACTGTATAAATGTCATTTGAAAGTTCTAAAAGTGGATTATCTGAAAGGATTAAATAAGCATTATAAGACGGATTAATAGCAATACAAATGCACAAATCATTTTAATATATATTACAGAAGTATTTGAACAATTCGAACTGATAGATAAAAATGACATATTGGATATTTGTCTATGTTTCTGAGATGAGATGTTGTAATTATTTACACTATTTACATTGTTCGGTCTGTTGTTCTCATATTTGTTGCCATATTCACGAAATTTCGGCCGTTGTACTCCACGGGCTTCTCCAGGATGCGTCTATATTTCTGAGATGAGGTATTGTAACTATTTAAATTGTTTACATTTTTCGGACTGTTGTCCTCATCTTCATTGCCATATTCACGATGTTTTAACCGTTGTAAGCTCCGGCCTTCTCCAGCAACTGTCTATATTTCTGAGATGAGGTATTGTAATTATTTATACTATTTACAATGTTCGGACTGTTGTCCTCATCTTTCTTGCATTATTCACGACGTTTCGACCGTTTACGATCCGACCTTCTTCAGGTGTTTGGAATTTCGAGTTTGAATTTTCTTGTTCCACCTGCCATGCCTCTTCTGCATGTCACAGTATCAGTTATCTCCTTTTAGCTTAACTCTCCAATTTTTGTTCACCTCAGCTATAAAACAAAAAACTTAAAGAATTGAATTAAAGTGAGATGGCTTATATCGAGACATCCGGGAGAGTCATGGCATGTGGAACTAGAAAAATCTACTTACGTGGACGAAATAAAGGGTTCAGTTCAAAATTCCAATCACCTGAAGAAGGAAGGGCCGCACAACGGCCGAAACGTCGTGAAAGGATATAAAATAACTGAGCAGAAAGTGAATTCAGTAAATACACAGATATTGAAATAGGTGTAAGACAAAGGTGCGTCTTCTCACCGGACTTTTTCAACCGATACAGTGAAGCATTCCTGGAAAATGCAACCAGTATTCATTATTGACATTTACAATCTTGACAACATTAGATATGCAGATGAAACAGTGTTGACAGCAGATACAGAAAGGAAACTACAAGATCTTCTGCAGATGGTAGTGAAGGAAAGCGATAAGAAAGGACTATTGTATGAATGAATATTTGTCAGGAAAAAATAACCCAAGATGCAAATTAGACATTGGAGATGCGATACTGAAACTCGAAAGTGAATAGGAATACCTTCAAAAGCTAAGAAAAGTCTTAAGAAATAGAAAAATTTAGTTAGTAAAATTAAAACGTACAGAACTGTAATGTTCTGGTATTGTAAGTGGCTATATCGCTTCGTCCGTAGCGTGATTATCAAAACACGTTCATTTTGGTCATTAGCAAAAAGACGAGCCTAAAATGCAAATTACAAATCGGAGGTACCAAAATCAACCAAGCACAACGGTTTAAATATCAAGGGGGTGTTCTAACAGAGGACGAAAAATGTGACATTAAAATCCGAAGAGGCAATGGAATGGTCAAAGATGCCTTTCAAAAGCGATAGAAAAATGAACCAAAGAAAAGAGTACTGAACTGTTACATGATATCTGTTCTACTGTATGTTATTGAATGCTGGACAATCTCCTTAAAGATGAAGAATAGACTTGAAGTAATCGAAATGTGGTTCTACAGAAAGATGCTGAGGATACCATGGGCCGAACATGTGAGCAACGACGTTCAAGAATAGTGCAATGGCGTGTTAGTCCTTGTTGCACCGGGGATATTGAGGTTACATTGAAGTTCTTCTGCCGACTGGTTAAACAGTTGACCTCTGAACCGCAGCTTTCTTTCGACTACCCTCACACAGTTGGGCATGCAGGTCAATGGGTGTAGCCGACGCACAGCCCATGTGACTTCTTTGAGGTATGTGAGCGAGTTGGATGTAGGCCGTTGACAAGTACAGTCCTGTATCTCAAGTGACCTAAAGTAAAACAATGTCAACCACTTCGCTGCAAAGATTCTACCACTGACGATACACCCATACACCGCCTTATCACATAGATCGAAATAACTGCTCCAAGTTACGGTAATTATTTTGGTATTGTAAGTGGCTAAATCGGTTCGTCCGTAGCATGATTATCAAAACACGTTCAATTTGGTCATTAGCAAAAGGACGACCCTAAAATGCAAAATTACACATCAAAGCTACCAAAATCAATCAAGCAGAAAAGTTTAAACATCTAGGAAGCGTTCTAACAGAAGACGAAATATGTGACATTGAAATCCGAAGAGGGATTTGGATGGTCAAAGTTGCCTTTCAAAAGCTAAGCAAAGTATTAAGAGACAGAAAAACGTTAGAAACAAAGAAAAGAGTATTGAACTGTTACGTGATATCTGTTCTATTGTATAGCAGTGGATGCTGGGCATTGTCCTCAAAGATGAAGAAGAGACTCGAAGCAACAGGAATATTGTTCTGCAGAAGGATGCAGAGAGTACCATCGAGTAAACATGGGAGCAACAACGAAAATTTAGAGACAGTGGAAACAACATTTGAAATTGTTAACGATCATAATGAGGAAAGAAAGCTTGGAAAATATGGCACTCGCATGATATAGAAGGTAAAATAGACAGAAGAAAGCATTGAATAACCTATTCTAATGAGTTTGTTTAAATGCTTGGCAGAACATGGTTTAGGAGAGATAAAAACGGGTTCGAGGACAGTTGCGTCCTTGGACATTTGTGTCTCGGACAATTGCGTCCTTGGACATTTGCGTCACTAGACAAATGCGTCTCTTGATAATTGCGTACTGCGGATGATTTTTTTAAGCTTTTAAAGCCAATTACCATAAATTTTCAAGAAAAATCATACTTAGTAATCATAAATATTTAACAAAGGAATAAAAAAAAAATTAAAAGTATATTTTTGTTTAACATGCAATGGCAGATTAACAGTGTTGCAAGATCGCTCTCCACATCACCCGTATGTTTTTTGTTTCATCGACTTTTTTTTTATGATAGATGTAATTTTGCTCGCCACAAATATTTTCCACCAGTGTTTGATTTTCGAAACTTAGTCATGGATTCCAAATAAAAATATAATCTACAAAATCTAGAATCTATTTGATGTTTGTGGTACGCACTGCTGGTGAGAACTGAACCTGCTCGCATAATTTTCTCTTGCTTTAAAAAAGAATGTTTCTCTCTTTTTGTTTATTTATGGTAACTACTTTTCTGCTGGTTTAGAGTAATTAAAGGTATTGGTATGCAAATTTCTATATTAAACAACTCTTTAAAAATGATTTTTTTCTTTCAAAATTTATGTTAACTAAATTTTTGCTTGTTTAGAATAATTAAAATTTGGTTTGCAATTAGCAACTCTTAAAAAAGAAAGTATGGTAACTTGTAAAAATTATCGGAAGTACACAATTATCCAAGGATGCATTTGTCTAGCGACGCAATTGTCTGGAGCGCAAATGTCCTGTATACAACTGTCCGTCGACCAGCAAAAAGACTTACTTTAGCAAGAGATAGAAAAACCAATCCTCTTTTATGGCAATGAATCTTGGACAGACGAAGAAGAGACTTAAAGCAACAGAAAAGTTGTTCTGCAATAGGATATTGAGAATATCACAGACTAAACATGTGAACAATGAAGGAGTTTTAGAGAAAGTGTAAACAAATAAAACACTTGTATTTAAATTTTTTTTGCTACATTATACGGAAAGAAGGCTTGGAAAATTTGACTCCCAGGACAAGCTCGACAGAGAAAAGCAACGAATAAACTATTGAAAAAGTTTGTGAAAATGATTGGGACGTTGCAGATGGTTAAGACCCCCCCCTCACCAAATGAGGTGTACTGGGTATAACGATAAACCATATCTGGCAGCAAGACCTCTGATCAGAAGGTTTTGAGGAGCTTAAAACTGATTAATCGCTGATGATCACAGGTCCACCCAGACCTGGGATGTTAGTACCTTTTAGGGTTCTAGCTATGGGCAAATAAATAACATCCAAACTGGGGTCAAAACCCTATGAAAGTATAAAAATAGGTTTTATTATAAACAATACAGTTTTGGAAAAATTATTTCCAGTAATACATTTTTGAAAAAAAAATTACCAGCAATAAAAATCTTGGTGGCGTTAAATAACCCATTGAGATTTATATGTTGTAAAACAAAACGACCCATTTCTTAAAGATGTTTCCTCAACGAAATCCACGTAACTTAAGAACAGAGAAATAAGATGGAACAAAATCTGAATGAAAAATGAATATGAATTGACAATGTTTCTTTTCAGAGATCCGGAAAAACTTGAGATTATAACGACTTCGTGTAAAAGCAAGAGAAATGAATCAACATTTTTCCTTGCACCATGTTAACCAGGTAGCATTAGACAATGCTCTTCTCGAGTCACAAGCCCGATCAGTAGTATCAAGTTACAGAGTAATGGCGCCTCAAGAAACAAGTACTTTCTAAGAGAAGCTAGTTGATGACAGAAAATGGCTTCTTCAACAAGGATTGAAGACAAGATAATCAGACGCATTTCATATCAGCTAAGTCCGCAGACGCACATTTTCTCTAACCACTTCCTTTTCCCCTATTTTTCTTTTTCTTTTTGTCTATTTACATATTATTCATGTTATGGTCGGGTTCCTTGTACCACGGTGATAGTCCAAGGTAAAACCAATAAAGAAGAACTCGAAGGCGGATATGGAATAACACAGATATTTTACAAACAGGAATATTTAGAGAGGTAGGAAAGTGTTAGTACGAACAATCAGGTTTGTTAGTATAATTGTCTGAACACGACTCTGTTCGGACTGCCTCTGACTCGACTGACTGACTCCTGACGGACTTCACTCCAGACTTCAGACGGAACTCCCTGCTTCCTCTTGAGGCGCAGTATTTATTACGTATGGAATAGTCCATTCTGTTATTATGGGTAAGGTCCCATAACAATTTATATTCAAATAAGACATGTTGTGCTTCATGCTTTCCGAAAGTTATTATTATCTTCATTTGAGAACACGAGGACTTAGCGCTTACCTTCCATAAACATGGGGTTGTAACTTATAGCAATAACTTTACACCAACGGAAGCGAAAGAAATATTAGACAATGAGTTATCTATGAAACAAACAAACATATATTGATAAGTATGGTATAAGAATGATAATAGTAAAAATCTTAGTTTTGCCGGCGCGTTTCGTCTTCCGACTTAATCAAGGCAAAAATGATAGTGAAATGTTTTTTCAGTATTTGTCTATATTTCTGAGATGAGGTATTATGTACACTATTTACATTATTCTTAACTATAATAGTGAATGTCAAAATTACTATAAAATAACAATTATATATAAAAAAAACAACTAGTAAACCGTGCAAAAATTAACTCACTATTTACATTATTCGGACTATTGTCCTCATCTTTGTTGCCATAACGTTTAAGCCGATGTACGCTCCGGCCTTCTTCAGGTGGTTGGAATGTCGAACTGAACCCTTTATTTCGATCACTGGGCTAGACTGTTCTAGTTCCACGTGCCATGTCTAATTGATGTCAATTATCAGTTGTCTCCTGTTACTTCCCTTTTCCACTACCTTGAACTCACAAATCATTGGGTCTTTTCACTGGATCTAATCAACGCCTTTATCCACATGGCACAGTGGATAAAAATACCTATACCCACCCAATCTTCGTATACTCCAATAACGCAACCAAGCACCTCAATGCAACTGAGGAACCAATCAAGAAGAGAAAAAACAACCACGACCTTTCATTCTCCAATAGAAAATACTCAAACAGCACTACACTATCTTACTGCTACAATTGTTATCATCACCCGCTCTCCCACCATTAGTACCACATCAGAATTACCATTGTTGCATTAGTCCACAATTACTACCGCACCACAATTACCATTACCGTATCAGTCCACAATTATAATTACTTCTCCTCTCACCCCGGCAGCAAAAATTAATATCACCGCAGAAATACTAATAAGTATTATAAATTGGAGTTTCTGCCATTTACATATGTGCAAACAATCAAATAACCGGCTTTAAAATAATAACACAACAGCATTAAAATTAAAAATAATAGCAATCTTACCTTACACAGACAGCATCATAAAAAACAGACGGATAGAAGATGTGTAAACGCTTGTGCATACGTATATACGTGTGTGCGAGAAAACATTATTCAGCGAAGAAAATAGACAAACGGTGAGCGCGTTGACACTGTAACTGACGAAAGATGTTCGCTACACAATCCAACACTGAATACAGCGACGTATGTACGCAACGACACAAGGATGCGCATATATGACAATGTCCCACATTTTCCATATATGTTTAAATATTTTGATATTTTTACATAATTTATGTCCAGAAAGAAAGAAATTATAAGTAACAGAAGAAAAACTTAAATGCTGCACCTTGTCGGTTGTTTTAATGAAACTTATAAAGAGGGATTGCTGCCCAATGAAATGGACAGAAAAACTGGATCATGTGGTCACATCAGGAAGAGGAATGCCATTTCCTTCTGAATAACAGATAAATCGAAAAGATCAACTCAATCCATAAGACGCGTGGCAAAATATGACGAAATGATTTCAACTATGACAGTCAAGAAACGAGGAAAAAAAGACTTGAAGGACAAAAATAGATACCATTGAAAATGTATTGGAACATTACTCCAGGACGAAAGAAGTTAGAAAGTTAGAGAGGGCGAAGATTATTTTGAATAAGTTAGCAAATGATCCTGAGTATATATATATATATTTGAACATTATTTCAGTCCTGATCCTTAGCAATTAATAATGAACATATGAAATTTTCGTTTATGATCGATTTCATCATGATTCTTTTTTTAAAGTTTTGAAAGTAATTACACATCCTTATTGCTCGAAGTAGAGTCTAGTATAAAAAACCTCGGAGAATTCAGTAAGATATCTTTAATCATTTCTAAGTTAGAATGGTTCAACTATTATCGAACAATTTGACAATATTGGTGTTAAACGTTTTGGACAATCATGTTGTACACGGTATATATATATATATATATATATATATATATATATATATATATATATATATATATATATTAAGCGTTTCACCCCAAGAAATGCGGGAAGCCACTAGGACGCAAGGGGGTTACAAGAGAAGATTTGGAGCAAGATCAGATAGGAGTGATAGAGGAAAGGATGAGGAGATATATAATATTATAGGCTCAAACACTAATATTCCATGGTTATAATTTATTACATTGGAATCGTAGTGCGATCAATTCATCAGACCTACAAATTCAAAAAGAAAAAAAATTAAATTAAAAATTAAGAAAAATTTAGTGAGTGTATATGTGGGAGTGGGAAAATAAGTGTGAGAGGGAATGTATGAAAGCTTTAGAGAGGGGTAATAGAAGAAAGAAGAACAGGAAAGGCCTAAAGGTGAAGGTGGGGTTAAAATTTAACAGAGAAAAGTTTAATCCTATTTTTCACCTTTAGACCTTTCAAGGACTATCATTGTAGTTTCGTCTGTTTGTCATCTTTGATAATGGCTTATGTAAGCCGAAAGCCTGGATTGAATTTGGACATGTATCAATGTAGGTTTTCCTTTCGTATTTCAACGATAATGTGATTAAGCTTATCAGACAATACGAAAGGATCTTACTTAAAATAAATAGACAAACTTGTCTATATTATTTGATGAAAACATGCATTAATTAATATATATATATATATATATATATATATATATATATATATCATCCATCCACAGACTGTTTCACTGAATCACTGAATCACTGAATCCATTTGCCTCTTGGGTCATGTGTCACGTGTCACGAGCTGCGACGCGATTTTTCGCTTTTGTCTCGTAAATACGAGTTTGTCGTTACTTTGAGCTATTCAAGCAGCAAAGGCGGACTATTATTGTAGTTTCGTCTGTGTGTCATCTTTTGATAATGGCTTATGTGGGCCAAAAGCTCCTGATTGGATTTGGACATATATATATATATATATATATATATATATAGTTTATGAAAACTAGGTAATCCGTATGGGTAAACCTAAGGAGGATAATATATATATATATATATATATATATATATATATATATATATATATATATATATGATAGAAATATAATTTTAATTTTATTTTAATTTATATGTTAAAGAGCTAGGTATCTGGGATACAGCGTATGTAAATATAAAGTGGAGATTGAGGTCAGCACCAAGATACAACTTTTTGTTTTCATGCTTGAGTGCAGTCTTTTTTGAAAGCATTACGACCACATCACGCTGCAACACCTTTTCCGAAGTTAAGCAATGTCAAACTTTGTCAGTACCTAAATGGGTGACCGCTTGTGAATACAACGTACTGCAAGGTTGGATGTGCTCTTGATGCAATGGATAATGACGCGGAAGTGTTAATCGGAGAGCCGAGTTCTAATTGCGTCCGTTATATTCACTTATGCGTAAATCCTCTTAACGAAGGCATGAAACCATTTCTACCTGCTATTGCTTCAGTACTAAGATATTCATCAGCGATTCAGTTTTGCACTCACATTTCTGTCGAGGCAGGAGCGACATCTGTCTGAAAGCTCTTTATAATTGCCAATTGAAGGATATAAAATGGATTATCTGAAAAAAAATATGAGAAAATTCCTTGGAATTTTCTATTGGGAAAAAAAAAAACAATTCGTTTGTGTGGAAAAGATTTGAAAGTTTTGTGGGACACAACTTTTTCCCAACTGTCAAATGGAGAAAAAATGTGGTTTTGGACACAATACAAAACACGACAGCCTGTGAAAGACCATCATGCAAGGTGGTTGTGGAAGAGGACACCAACGGAAAAACTGGTTGGACAATGTCAAACAATCGAAAGGTATGACTGTACAAGAATTGCTGATGGCTGCCGTTGATAGACCGTTGTGGAAAAGACTTAGTGGCTTTAGCATTCGGACTCATGCTTTACGATTACAAAAGCCATGATGTGGTGATGATGATGATGATGATGATGATGATGATGATGACGATGATGATGAAATCTATCTTTACAAGGCACGACAGCCTGTGCAAGACCATCATGCAAGGCACCGTAGAAGGTTCCTTAGTAGAGGACGCCAACGCAAAAAACTGGTTGGACAATATCAAGCAAATATCAAAAGACACGGGAAGCAGACAAATAACAATCATCTACTCTTTTTGTTTAAAGACATTTTTCAGTTCCATATCCCGTAAAGGTCACTGAAATCGACAATGCCATAATGGCCGAAACATTTTCATAATAACCACAATGACGACGACATTAGTCTCAATTTGAATATATATATATATATATATATATATATATATATATATATATATATATATATATATAAATAAATGTAACTCTTTATCCCAAATACAAATAACAAGACATTTAATGGACTTGTAATCACGTACAAACGAAAGCGCTTAAGTTTACTGATTGCTGTCAGAAAAACGACATCTGAATGAAAGCGCTTACTGTATAAATGTCATTTGAAAGTTCTAAAAGTGGATTATCTGAAAAGGATTAAATAAGCATTATAGACCAGTTAATGCTTAATACAAAATGCTGCAAATCATTTTAATATATATTACAAGTATTTGAACAATTCGAACTGATAGATAAAAATGACATATTGGATGTTGTCTATGTTTCTGAGATGAGATGTTGTAATTATTTTCTTTTACATTGTTCAGTCTGTTGTTCTCATATTTGTTTGCCATATTCGAAATTTCGGCCATTTGTATCCTCAGGCTTCTCCAGAATGCGTCTATATTTCTGAGATAAGTGTTATAACTTCTTAAATTATTTGTTTTTCGGACTGTTGTCCTCATCTTCATTGCCATATTCACGATGTTTTTAACCGTTATTTAGCTCCGGCCTTCTCAACAACTGTCTATATTTCTGAGATGAGGTATTGTAATTGTATACTAGCCCCGTGTTCGGACTTGTCCTCATCTTTCTTGCATTATTCACGACATTTCGACCGTTACGATCCACCTTCTTCAGGTGTTTAGATTTCGAGTTTGAATTTTCTTGTTCCACCTGCCATCCCTCTTCTGCATGTCACCAGTATCAATTATCTCTTTTAGCTTAACTCTCAATTTTTGTTCCTCAGCTATAAAACAAAAAACTTAAAATTTGAATTAAAGTGAGATGAAGCGCCATCGAGACATCCAGGAAATCATGGCATAATGGAATGAAAAATCTACCGTGGACGAAATAAGGGTTCAGTTCAAATTCCAATCACCCTGAAGAGGAAGGCCGCACAACGGCCGAAACGTCGTGAAAGGATATAAAATAACTGAGCAGAAAGTGAATTCAGTAAATACACAGATATTGAAATAGGTGTAAGACAAAGGTGCGTCTTCTCACCGGACTTTTTCAACTGATACAGTGAAGCATTCCTGGAAAATCCAACCAGTATTCATTATTGACATTTACAATCTTGACAACATTAGATATGCAGATGAAACAGTGTTGACAGCAGATACAGAAAGGAAACTACAAGATCTTCTGCAGATGGTAGTGAAGGAAAGCGATAAGAAAGGACTATTGTATGAATGAATATTTGTCAGAAAAAAAAGCCCAAGATGCAAATTAGACATTGGAGATGCGATACTGAAACTCGAAAGTGAATAGGAATACCTTCAAAAGCTAAGAAAAGTCTTAAGAAATAGAAAAATTTAGTTAGTAAAATTAAAACGTACAGAACTGTAATGTTCTGGTATTGTAAGTGGCTATATCGCTTCGTCCGTAGCGTGATTATCAAAACACGTTCATTTTGGTCATTAGTAAAAAGACAGGCCTAAAATGCAAATTACAAATCGGAGGTACCAAAATCACCAAGCACAACGGTTTAAATATCAAGGAAATTGTTCTAACAGGGACGAAAAATGTGACATTAAAATCCGAAGAGGCAATGGAATGGTCCACAAGATGCCTTTCAAAAGCGATGAAAAAATAGACCAAGAAAGAGTACTGAACTGTTACATGATATCTGTTTCTGTATGTTATTGAATGCTGGACAATCTCCTTAAAGATGAAGAATAAACTTGGTAATCGAAGTATGGTTTCTACTGAAAGATGCTGAGAGATACCATGGGCCGAACATATGGTAACGACGTTCAGAAATAGTGCAATGGCGTGTTAGTCCTTGTTACCGGGGATATTGAGGTTACATTGAAGTTCTTCTGCCGACTGGTTAAACAGTTGACCTCTGAAGTGCAGCTTTCTCACTACCCTCACACAGTTGGGCATGCAGGTCAATGCGGTGTGGCGACGCCCAGCCCATGTGACTTCTTTGAGTAGGCGGGAGTTGGATGTGGGCCGTTGACAAGTACAGTCCTGTATCTCAAGTGACCTAAATTAAAAAACGTCAACCACTTCGCAAAAGATTCTACCTGACGATACACCCATACCATATTATCACATAGATCAAATAACTGCGCCAGATTACAGTAATTATTTTTAGTGTTGTAAGTGGCTAAATCAGTTCGTCCGTAGCATGGTTATCAAAACACGTTCAATTTGGTCATTAGCAAAAGGACGACCTAAAATGCAAATTACACATCAAAGCTGCAAATCAATCAAGCGAAAAGTTTAAATATCTAGGAAGCGCTCTAACAGAAGACGAAATATGTGACATTAAGAGAAATCCGAAAGGATTTGGATGGTCAAAGTTGTCCTTTCAAAGCTAAAGCAAAAGTGTTAAGAGACGAAAACGTTAGAAACAAAAAGAAAAAGTATTGAACTGTTACGTGATATCTGTTCTATTGTATAACCCAGTGGATGCTGGGCATTGTCCTCAAAGATGAAAGAAGAGACTCAAGCAACAGGAATATTGTTCTGCAGAAGGATGCGAGTACCATCAGTAAACATATGGACAACAACGAAAATTTAGAGACAGTGGGAGCAACATTTGAAATTGTTAACGATCATAATAGGAAGAAACTTGGAAAGTAATGGCACTCGCATGATATAGAAGGTAAAATAGACAGAAGAAAGCGTTGAATGACCTGTTCTAATGAGTTTGTTTAAATGCTTGGCAGAACATGGTTTAGGAGAGATAAAAACGGGTTCGAGGACAGTTGCGTCCTTGGACATTTTGTGTCGGACAATTGCGTCCTTGGACATTTGCGTCACTAGACAAATGCGTCTCTTGATAATTGCGTACTGCGGATGATTTTTTTAAGCTTTTAAAACCCAATTACCATAAATTTTCAAGAAAAATCATACTTAGTAATCATAAATTTTAACAAAGGAATAAAAAAAATTAAAGTATATTTTTGTTTAACATGCAATGGCAGATTAACAGTGTTACAAGATCGCTCTCCATCACCGTATGTTTTTGTTTCATCGACTTTTTTTATGATAGATGTAATTTTGCTCGCCACAAATATTTTCCACCAGTGTTTTGATTTTCGAAACTTAGTCATGGATTCCAAATAAAAATATAATCTACAAAATCTAGAATCTATTTGATGTTTTGGGTTTGCACTGCTGGTGAGAACTGAACCTGCTCGCATAATTTTCTCTTGCTTTAAAAAGAATGTTTCTCTCTTTTTGTTTATTTATGGTAACTACTTTTTCTGCTGGTTTAGAGTAATTAAAGGTATTGGTATACAAATTTCTATATTAAACAACTCTTTAAAAAATGATTTTTTCTTTCAAAATTTTCTTAACTAAATTTTTTGCTTGTTTAGAATAATTAAAATTTGGTTTGCAATTAAGCAACTCTTAAAAAAGAAAAGTATGGTAACTTTAAAAATTATCGGATTTTACACAATTATCAGGGGATGCATTTGTCTAGCGACGCAATTGTCTGAGCGCAAAATGTCCATATACAACTGTCCGTCGACCAGCAAAAAAGACTTACTTTAAGCAAGAGATAGAAAACCAATCCTCTTTTATGGCAAATGAATCTTGGACAGACGAAGAAGAGACTTAAAGCAACAGAAAAGTTGTTCTAATAGGATATTGAGAATATCACAGATTAAACATGTGAACAATGAAGGAGTTTTAGAGAAAAGTGTAAACAAAAAACATTTGTATTTAAATTTTTTTTTTGCTACATTATACGGAAAGAAGGCTTGGAAAATTTGACTCCCAGGACAAGCTCTCGACAGAGAAAAGCAACGAATAAACTATTGAAAAAAGTTTGTGAAAATGATTGGGACGTTGCAGATGGTTAAGACCCCCCCTCACCAAATGAGGGTGTACTGGGTATAACGATAAACCATATCTGGCAGCAAGACCTCTGATCAGAAGGTTTGAGGAGCTAAAACTGATTAATCGCTGATGATCACAGGTCCACCCAGACCTGGGATGTTAGTACCTTTAGGGTTCTAATATGGGCAAATAAATAACATCAAACTGGGGTCCAAACCCCTATGAAAGTATAAAAATAGGTTTTATTATAACAATACAGTTTTGGGAAAATTATTTCCAGTAATACATTTTGAAAAAATTACCAGCAATAAAAATCTTGGTGGCGTTAAATAACTCCATTTATATGTTGTAAAACAAAACGACCCATTTCTTAAAGATGTTTCCTCAACGAAATCCCGTAACTTAAGAACAGAGAAATAAGATGGAACAAAATCTGAATGAAAAATGAATATGAATTGACAATGTTTCTTTCAGAGATCCGGAAAATTTTGAGATTATAACGACTTCGTGTAAAAGCAAGAGAAATGAATCAACATTTTCCCTTGCACCATATTAACCAGGTAGCATTAGACAATGCTCTTCTCGAGTCACAAGCCCGATCAGTAGTATCAAATTTACAGAGTAATGGCGCTCAAAAAACAAGTACTTTCTAAGAGAAGCTAGTTGATGACAGAAAATGGCTTCT
Organism: Acanthosepion pharaonis; assembly: GCA_903632075.3. Taxonomy (NCBI): domain Eukaryota; kingdom Metazoa; phylum Mollusca; class Cephalopoda; order Sepiida; family Sepiidae; genus Acanthosepion; species Acanthosepion pharaonis. Next base: position 3,842,451 of record CAHIKZ030002446.1, read on the forward strand.
TCAACAAGGATTGAAGACAAGATAATCAGACGCATTTCATATCAGCTAAGTCCCAGACGCACATTTTCTCTAACCACTTCCTTTTCCCTATTTTTCTTTTCTTTTGTCTATTTACATATTATTCATGTTATGGTCGGGTTCCGAAAATTACGGTGATAGTCAAAGCAAAAACCAATAAAAGAAGAACTCGAAGGCGGATATGGAATAACACAGGATATTTTACAAACAGGAATATTTAGGAGGTAGGAGGAAAGTGTTAGTACGAACAATCAGGTTTGTTAGTATAATTGTCTGAACACGACTCTGTTCGGACTGCCCCTCTGGACTCGACTGACTGACTCCTGACGGACTTCACTCCAGACTTCAGACCGGAACTCCCTGCTTCCTCTTGAGGCGCGTATTTATTACGTATGGAATAGTCCATTCTGTTATTATGGGTAAGGTCCATAACAATTTATATTCAAATAAGACATGTTATGCTTCATGCTTTCCGAAAGTTATTATTATCTTCATTTGAGAACACGAGGACTTGGCGCTTATCTTCCATAAACATGGGGTTGTAACTTCTATAGCAATAACTTTACACCAACGGAAGCGAAAAGAAATATTAGACAATGAGTTATCTATGAAACAAACAAAACATATATTGATAAGTATGGTATAAGAATGATAATAGTAAAAATCTTAGTTTTGCCGGCGCGTTTCGTCTTCTGACGACAATCAAGGCAAAATGATAGTGAAATGTTTTTTCAGTATTTGTCTATATTCTGAGATGAGGTATTATGTACACTATTTACATTATTCTAACTATAATAGTGAATGTCAAAATTACTATAAATAACAATTATATATAAAAAAAAAACAACTAGTAAACCGTGCAAAAATTAACTCACTATTTACATTATTCGGACTATTGTCCCTCATCTTTGTTGCCATAACGTTTAAGCCGATGTACGCTCCACGACCTTCTTCAGGTGGTTGGAATGTCAAACTGAACCCTTTATTTCGATCACTGGCCAGACTGTTCTAGTTCCACGTGCCATGTCTAATTGATGTCAATTATCAGTTGTCTCCCTGTTACTTCCCTTTCCACTACCTTGAACTCACAAATCATTGGGTCTTTTCCTGGATCTAATCAACGCCTTTATCCACATGGGCACAGTGGATAAAAAATACCCTACCCACCCAATCTTCGTATATCAATAACGCAACCAAACACCTCAATGCAACTGAGGAACCAATCAGAAGAGAAAAAACAACCACGACCTTTCATTCTCCAATAGAAAATACTCAAAACAGCTTTCACACTATCTTACTGCTACAATTGTTATCATCACCCGCTCTCCCACCATTAGTACATCAGAATTACCATTGTTGCATTTAGTCCACAATTACTACCGCACCACAATTACCATTTTACCGTATCAGTCCACAATTATAATTACTTCTCCTCACCCCGGCAGCAAAAAATTAATATCACCGCAGAAATACTAATAAAAGTATTTAAATTGGGTTTCTGCCATTTACATATAAAAACAATCAAATAACCGGCTTTAAAATAATAACACAACAGCATTAAAATTAAAAATAATAGCAATCTTACCTTACAGACAGCATCATAAAAACAGACGGATAGAAGATGTGTAAACGCTTGTGCATACGTATATACGTGTGTGCGTGAGAAACATTATTCAGCGAAGAAAATAGACAAACGGTGAGCGTTGACACCTGTAACTGGACGAAAGATGTTCGCTACACAATCCAACACTGAATACAGCGACGTATGTACGCAACGACACAGGATGCGCATATATGATAAATGTCCCACATTTTCCATATATGTTTATGTTTGTGTGGACTGCTATGAGTGAACGTGCGTGTGTGTATATCTGCGTACGGAGAAATGGCGTCCCGACGACATTTTTTTCTTCCCACTACCATAAAAACAGCGATATATGCAAACATATATAAATCTAAAAATTAAAAATTAATCAGTTTGTATGACGATCGCAAATAGCGTGAAACCCAGGGTTACAAACTCACATCAATCCAACTAATTATGTTATCTCTATCACTGATATTGAGCGCTTTCCAATAGGTACTGCGCATATATAATATATATAAAAAATTGCAAATATATATATATATATATATATATATATATATATATATATATATATATTTGATTTGGATAGATGTTAGCTCTATCTCTGATATTGGCACTTTCTAATAAGTACCGCACATATAATATATAAATAATTATACATATATATATTTTATTTATATTTATATACACACACACACACATATATATATATATATATTTTTATATATATATATAGAGAGAAAAGAGATACAGAGTGTGATTGATATATATATATATATATATATATATATATATATATATATATATATATATGTATATATATATATATTCGAATTTCCCGTCGAATTCGACATATCAAACAGCTCAGTTCTAGGAACTGACAGCCCTATTCTCAGCACAAGGGATTTGATTATAGTGGTGAAGGATCCACTTTTTGGAAGGACCGAATTCAGAGACCTATGTGCCACAAATGTCCCCAATCGAACATCAATATATATATATATATATATATATATATATATATATATATATCTAAAGAAATGTAAGATTTTTATATATATATATATATGCACATATATCTATACTCTCATATATATACATATGTATTTATATGATTCTCTCTCTATATATATATATATAGTTATACATGTATATATATATATAATTACATATATATATATATTTATTATTTTAAAATATGATTCCATCGCTAAGTAATATATATATAAAGCTACATATATATATAAAGCCACATATATATATATATATATATATATAAATAATTATTTGTTTAAAATTATAACATAAATATGTTATAAAATCACTACAAAAAATACTATATTTTGTTTCCACACCTTCAGCGTTTTATCAAGTGATGATGTTGTTCCTCAACATATATATATATATATATTGTCATCCACAGACAGACTGTTTCGCTGTTTCACAGTTCATCAGTATGGGTAGACATTCGATATCCGATTGCCTCAAGCCAGTATCAGTCGGAGATTCTACCTCTAAGCCATTGGTGTACGGCTGGGATGAAGGTGTATTTAGACGTAATTATTTTTAGATAAACACGCCAGTGACTGGAGAACTCGATTCGTCTTAGCGAAGCGTCTTGCAAACATTTTTTCCTGATATACATCCATATATATAAAGAGGGAGAGAGAGAGAGAGAGAGAGAGAGAGAGAGAGTGAGAGAGAGAGAGAGAGAAATAGAGTGAGATTCATTGTGGACAAAGAGACACATATGAACAGATTGAGACAGATAAACAGACTGATATATATATTTATATATATATATATATTGACAGAGACAGACTGACAGATAGGCAGAATGTGTGAGAGAGAAAAATCGATAGATATGAACTGGGATAAATAGATATTTGAAGCTAGAGACAGATATAGATTTACACATATATAAGTCTGTGTAGATGTCACGTAAGCGTGTTGTTCTGTTGTTTATCTCTACATATTTAACACATCAATGAACTTCACGTATCTCCTGTTTTGGAACTGATTGCTCCACCGCACCCTCCTCTGTCAGTTTGTGTCCCACGTGCCACTATAAATGTCAAGACAAAAGATCAACAACCCATTTATCGGCTCGGCAACCAACTCTCAAGCGTCACACAGAACTGGCAATGGTATTTGCAAAAAATGATTGTCATGTGACTTACTATCTTCTAAAGGTGGAACAACCATACCAAGATGGCCGAGTGGTAAGTTGGGAACGGGATTCGCTGCCTTGTGTTGACCTCATTGAATACACATATGGGCGATATAAATATGTATAGAGGAAATAACTGAATCTAAGAAAATATGTTTTTTAAATTAATTCATCCCAAGCAAGGCGAAAATGCCACTAAGACGTAAGGTTCTACTTGGAGTGAAAGAGAATGAAAAGACTTTGGGAAAAACTGGAAACTTCTACGCCTGTTCAAAAGACTGAGGATGAGTACGAACCGGGCGATAAACAAACCCATTTACTTCTAATGAAATAAGAAAAAAATATTTGCAGAATTTAAACGCAGATGTAAACTATAGAAGGAACTGGAAACCCAATCCTAAACAGGAAACAAAGAATAAACCTTTACTCCTTTTCAAAGGCCGAGGTGGAGTGTGAACCTGACGATTGGCGAACCTATTTACTCTTATTGAGGAGAAAATATACCTAATTATATTTTCTCCTCAATAAGAGTAAATAGTTTCGCCAAGTCCTTCGATCTATTGATCTCCAGCTAGCTCCAGGCAACCTGTCTATCTTAGGGTTCAGGATGGAATTCTAATCCCTAACTAGGCACGAACAATCAACCAGAAACGTTCCCAACTGCTAGGAAAACGAGACACGCGCCACCAGATCGTTGGGCGCATAAAACGCAATGATCCGAAACGAATTAATGTTCACGGTAATGTCAGCTACGATCAACCGAAGCATCGATATGGACAAGGTCCACCTTCGCATCCAGGGTACGTTTAACCAGCAAGGAAACACCTCTAACCGACTGGTCCACGTATACTGAATAGACAACATAGTCGCTATACAGCATCAACCTCGGGAACTAAGTGCGTTTCAGCTACATCTACGCCTTACTCCGATCCCGCAAGCCCCTCGCATTCAAACTATCTTGAGTTGATTCCCCCTCGTCACAGACTGGATGGATAAAAGGACACCGACGGATTGCCCCAGGCTCCCTGTCCCCATCTCTGTCGTCATATGACCATCTAAGACAACGTCGCCGACGTTCGAGGGATAGGTCAGTTTTAAGGTCCTATATTATAAAGGATGGAGGATTACTGGGACTCTCCCCGACCAATTTTTTTTTTTAGTTTTTTCAAATCCGGCGTTCCCATTTTTAACAGACGGATCTCTAGAAAGGCATCCTTTGCTTTCTTTAGATGATCCCACACTGTGTTCTTAATCCAAGTTATTCCCCCCAGCAGCTTTGGAGAAAATTTGGGGGTCTTCTATATAGCGCCCGTCTACTGACGTTGTTTTGAATGTGTTTTAACAGCGTTCTCTTTTGTGTTGAAATGTCTCTTTCTATTGCCCGCCTGTCTATTTGACATGTTCTTACCCCCATTCCGCTGGTGAGAAGTGCTGGAGTACAGGAGTCGCTGGGCGTTGTGCTGGTGGAAAGGTCGTTTTTTTTTTCTCTTTTGTAATGTCTCATTTCCCTCATCTCTCTCTCTCTCTCTCTCTATCTATCTCTCTCTCTCTCTCTCTCCGTTATGCATCTTTTTTAGAAGAAGGTCCACTCTGTACAAATCCCGAAGGCCACTCCCGTGGGAGTAGGCTACCCTAAGGGATAGATCGCATGGATAAGAGGGGAAGACAACGGTTAATACTAGACTTGAACAGGTTAAGATTGTAGTAATCAAGGATACATCCTCTTGCGAGATTTTTCCATAGAGCAGTAGTTCGCGGGAAGAAGCTGTTCGAGTGGAACTTACATCTCGCCGATGGAATACGGGGAGAATGTGGCTGGTTTGCTACGATGTAAGTGGCATGGCAGGTCCTAGCAGTGAAGATCTGATCTTGTGGAACCAGTAGATACAGTTCGTCCGAGCACTTTCTATGGTAGTAGCGATAGAGCAGTGAGAGACTCACCACATCCCGCCTCTGTGTGCGTGTGTGTGTGTGTGAGAGAGAGAGAGAGAGAGAGAGAGAGGTGGGGGAGGTTGGAGGGGGGAATAATAATTCTCCAACAAGGACTCGAAGACGCCTTTGAAGTCGATCAAGACTGGACAGTGAGGTCTGGGCAGATCCCGCCCAAATATGGCAGCAGTACTCCATTTTCAGCCTGATCTGGCTCTTATAAAAAGTAGAGGACACCGTGAGGAGTCAGGTACTTACTGGTGCGGTATAGGGGAGCCGATCATTTTACTTGCATCTTTAGCGATGGATCCTATGTAGGAATTACACTTGTGATTGGGTGTGAGATTGAGATCCAATGTCCTCTCGAAAGGCGGGGCCTCCTCGAGGGGTCATCCGTTCTTCGTAACTGAATTTCTCACTTCTCTTTTGTTTACACATCTGATGTTTTGTTAACACTTGCATATTTATTTTTCCTTTCTTTCTTTTTTCTCCTTGTCTCGCCCATTTCGTCTCTCACTCTTTCTCTCTTTCTCTTCTCCTTCTTTCTCTTCTCTCTCTCTTTCTCACGTTTCTCTCTTTTTCTCTCTCCCTCTTTCTTTTTCTGTCCCTCCCTTTCTCATTCTGTCTCTCTTTCTATCTTTTTACCTTTCTCTCTCTCTATCCGTTTCTATCTCTTTCTCACTTTCTCTTTCTCATTTTCTCTCTCTCGCTCTCTTTTCTCTCTCACTTTCTTTCTCTCTTTTCCTCTTTTTCTCTCACCCTCTTTCTCATTCTCGTTCACTCTGTCTTTCTCTCTCTCTCTCTCTTTCTTTTCTCTTCGTTTATACTGACTTCAATCGTACACATTTTTTACCAGATTCGCACAAGCAACTCTACAGCGCAGGTACAAACACATATTTAAGCACATACTAATGACATAAGTTAAATAGACGTACGGCGCCACACCCAGGTATCAGCTGGGGTCAGAGAGACGGAGACGATTAAGATAAATTGCATTATTACACCTGGATTTATTTACCTACTTATCTATCCTTCCTCACCTGGTTGCCTACTTATCATCTTACATCTTCATACACCGAATTGTATACAAACACACAGAAACACAACACACACACACACACACACACACACACACACACACATATATATATATATATATATATATATAAATATATATATATTTTGACACATGTATTCATTAAGACATGTATCTTTAAATAATTTAGACAAGTTTTGTCTACTTATTTTTAATATTATCCTCTTGTAATTATGGACAAGTTTCTTAGTATACTTATTAAAGTAAGAAAGAAAATTAACATATTGATGTATATTCATTTATTCTGGGTACTTTCGACATTACCAAAATGTCATCTTCAAGGTCTTGTTTTATCCGGATTCTATTTTATCTAAGACAAACTTGTGTTTATCTGAAAATTAAATTTTCATTTTTGAAGTGAAAAGCGCTAAACTTATGTGCTGTCAGTCAGTTATGTGCCATGCGTGATACACGCTTAGACGATCATGTATCTTTCGATACATTACTGACGACGCAGATTTTTCCAGCAGTAGGTTTCCATTTCTTTCTGCGGTAGACCAGTTGCCATAGAAGGCTATAGAAACCGGCCTGTTCTGCTATTTACCCATAGCTGGCGGGAGAAGAAGATGATTCATACCTTTCCCAAGGGTATTAGCACCTAAGTGAATGTAATGGTTCGACTGGAATTCGAACTCAGCTATATCTCTTTAAATAAAATAAAAAAACATTCAAAGCTATCATTTATAAACTCGATATTTTAAACTACCTACTGTAAACATTTTAAAGCATTTGTGCTAATTAATTTTATTAAGGGTTGGTTTCAATTTTTTAATATAGATAGCTTTATAGTCTATGTTTATTATTTTCATGGAAATGTATACATATCTTTTCCATAAGAATTTTTCTGAATTGAGAATGTAGACAGGTTTGCTGTTGAAAATGTTTAGAATTGTTAGATGCATCATACAAATGGAAACTCAACCTCCTAAACAACGTAGTTGTTGTGTGACCAACATAAATATTATTTTCTCTGCTGGAGGTGCCATTACCTAAAGAATATATTTATATATAATTTTTTTTTTTAAATAAAAACTATTTAAAGCTATTATGTATTAACTAGATATTTTAAACCATGTACTGTAAACATTTTAAATCATTCATGCAGTATTCATAGTTGTATTAAGCGTCGGTATGAATTTTTTAATATTGATAGCTTCAAGAATTTTTAGTTTAAGTTTATTATTTTCATGAAAATTTATTCATGTATTTTCGACAAGGATTATTCTGAATTTAGAATGTGGATAGATATGCTGTTGAAAATGTTGAGAAATGTTAGACATATCATTCAAATGAAAACATTGTCGCAGTGTGGCCAACATAAATATTATTTTTCCGTTCGAGATACACGTTTTCTGTTTTGAAAATAAACACATTAATGATGTCGAAAGTACTCGGAATACAAATATTCTGAAAATAAGTAGACAAAACTAGTCTAAATTATTCAATGATATATATATATATATATATATATATATATATATATATATATATATATATATTAGTGGTTAATATATAATTACAAATTAATTTATTACACAGCTATTTTATATGTTAAATGTATATATATGGATGCATGGGTTTTTAAATTTAAACTTTTTAGGAATATTTATCTCTTACCTTTTAATATATATATATATATATATATATATATATATATATATATATATATATATATATATTTATTGTTGATAGATGTGAGTTTGTGACCCTGTTATGTTAGCTCTATCTCTGATATATGTGAGTGTGTGTGTAAGTGTGTGTATATTTAGGTATGTATGTATGTATACATATGTATATGTATATAGGTGTATATATGTGTATATGTATGTATATATGTATGTGTATATGTATAGTTAGATGGATAGATAGATAGATACGTTGTATATTTATTTAGATGTGTGTATGTAAATGTGTGGAGGTGTGTAAGGTTTATCTATATATGTTTGTGTGTATGTAAATGTATATGTGTGTAGATGTATATATAAATGTTAATGTGTATATATATGTATATATATATATATATATATATATGAAGAAAAATTTTAAAAACAAACAAAAATATAAATATAGTTAAAATAAAGAAATATCGACGTCTGACGTTTCGGTTTAATAAAACCTTTCAAGACAATATTCATTAAAATACAATTCAGTTCAATTTAAAAAGACGATGGACATAAAAACAAGTCTTATTCAAAAACAGATGTGGAAAATTTTAAAATGATTTGTCTAACATGGTCACGCCGTCGTCCATGGGTGGCTTTCATTTATTCCTAAAAAAGTTTTTCGATTATTTTGAAATGAAAAAGAAAATGAAAAGAATTCTATTAGATTCTAAAATTCTTATGTTATGCTTGTCGAGCATCAATCTCGCTAAAAGGGAATTTAAAAGTTTAAATTAGTATTCACCGTGCGTGAGATGGATATTATACCTGCTTCACGGTAGAATACTAGACCTGGTTTCTTTTTTCCCCCATTTCTGGTGTCGGTTTTAATTTAACTTAGGTCAGCGATTAAGTAATAAATAATGGATCGGAAAATAACTCATATTAAGCTGTTTCTAACTCTTTTAAACCGTCTTTGAACCCCTCTCTTTAAAACTTCTCTCTGTTAAATTTTAATCCCCACCTTCACTTTAAGCCTTTCCTGTTCTTCTCTCGTCTGTTACCCCTCTCTAGAGCTTTCATTTACCCCTCACATTCGTCCCCCACTCTCATTCATACATACACCCTCATTAAATTTTATTTTTTATTCGGTGTTATTTTTTTTCTGATTTTTTTTTGAAAAGGTCTGATGAATTGGATCGTATACGATTCCAATGTAACAAATTATAACCATGGAATATTAGTGTTTAAGCCTTTTTTTATATCACACACACACACACACACACACACACATTCGCATATATATATATATATATATATATATATATATATATATATATATATATATATATAAAATTTGTAACCTGTAGTTGATATTACTTTTGTCAAATTTTTGATTACCAAAGCGGCTCTTTAACATAAATGCACTTCAGTTTATCCGCCATCCATCTTCCTCTTTTTCTTTTCTTTCTCTCTCTGTCTCATCTTTTATATTTTTAAGTTTAGCAATATCGTCTTCTAGACTCGAGTAATTATTTAATTATATATATATATATATATATATATATATATATATTATTTTATATTTAGCAAATATGGAAATTTGCTCAATATATGATAATATATTCAGTTGTATTAATATGAGTTTGTGACTCTAGCATGCGCAGATTTTGTGATCATCAAAAAGTTTTTCTGATGATAATCTTGAAACATGTGTTAAAAAATATCCAAGTCAGGGTGAGTTTTGTTGATATATATATATATAATTATTTATATATAAATATATGTATATAAATATATAATTATATTAAATTATTTATATAATTTTAGTACTTATTCTAAAGCGCTCAATATCAGAATAGAGCTAACATATTTGGTTGGGTAGATGTGAGTTTGTGACCCTGGTTTCACGCTTCAACTGATCGTCTAAGAAAACATATATATATATATATAATTTTATAATAATATATAATTATATTTATAATTTTTATTACGATCTATGGTGGGATATATTAGTATTTATTAGTTTTAGTTTATTAGTTTGTTTTTATATTTTAGTTCACTGCATCAAAGAATCGGTTGTGTGAATGAGTTCTCTATTTGCACGGTTTAGTAGTTTTTTATAATTGTTTCTTTTTATTGTAATTTTTATTCACTATTACAGTTAAAAGTTCACGAATTTATGCTAATGGTTTTTATATGGAGAGATAAAAAAAGGAATTTTTATTATTAGTGTTTATCAGTATATCTAAAAAGAATTTTATTGTATTTTAAGTTCGTACCTAAATTTAAATAGAGAATTATTTTAGAATAGTTTTTAGATTTGATATATTTCATCCATATTCTTGACTAAGATGAAAATATCTCGAAAATATCTTACGTAGATTGAGATTTTTTTTAATTTATTAAATATATTATTTTCGAGATAGACATCAAATTGGGCCAAAAAGTGAACCCATACTAATACCATCCTTTATTACACATATATTTTTTGTGTGATCATAGAATGGACTTCGGTCGTGCAAGTTAATCGTAGTTTATAAATATACTAGCTCTAATTTTAAGTGAAGGTAAAGATGGAACATTGTATATGTTTTTTTTATAATATCAACAGTTTTCACTAACAGATGGGACATTAGTAAATAAATTTTCAATATCAAGTAAGAGGCTATGGTTTCATCATTACGTTGTTTTTTAGAATCTGAATGTTATGGTCCGGTTCCTTGTACCACATTGATGGTCAGATAGAACCAATAAAGAAGAACTCGAACACAGGAATGGAATAAAAAATATAACTATAAACAGGAATATATACAGAAGTAGAAGATGTTAGTACGAACAATCAGGTTTAGTAGAGAGAACAATGTAGTCTCGACCGGTATCACTATTCCAATGTTTTGCAAAACAGTCTGAACGCGACTGCCTCTGACTCGATTATTGGTAGATCCTCACTAAATTACTTTTGAAGAGTTGATTATATATATATATATATATATATATTATAAATTAATTGATTTAAAATATGTTTTTTCGCTGCAAATAGTTCCAACCATGTTTCAAAATACCTTTTAAAACCCCGAATTTAATTTTTGCAATTAAATTAAAAACATTAGATTCCACGAAAATCTTGAAGCGAATTTTGGGTAACTTTTAAAAAATTACCGGTTTTTAAAGACACAGCTAAATCACGTTTCCATTGAACACACAGCGAAAAACCATGGAAATGGATTTTATATAAAAATGTTACTGAGACATGAAGTTTATAGTACAAAAATTCAAAATTTGATGTCCAGTGGATAAAAAGGTCGTTTTCGATTCAGTGGGTTGACTCAAAGAGTTCTGAGTTCAATAACCTGCTTACTGTTTTGGTGAACAAAAATTTGGGGAGTTGAGTTAAAGGGAGATAATTGAAACATCTGGAAGTGTGTTTTGCATGCAATTAGAAAGAATATATGTGATGGACCAAATAAAGAGTAAAATTCAATTTCATAAAGAAGGCCGGAGCAAAACAGTCGAAATTTCGTGAATATAAAACAACCCGAAGTTAACGGGCCTTGTCAATCGTTTTAACGAATTATATATTCGTAATGAATCTTGAGCCTCCATCTAATGTGTTTTGGGATTTCAATGTCTCTGGGAGAGCAAGCTTCTCAATTTAGAGGTTTGAAAAAAAACAATATTTATATTAGCCACACTACGATCACGTTGTGTCGGCGGCTGATTTACATTTAAATGATGCGTCCAACATTACTAAACATATACAACAGTATGCCTGTCCACATGCAATAAATATAGGACCATTAGGGGGAACAATGAACAGAATGTAAATAAACCCGACAAATAGTTAGAGCAATGCGTCTGAAATTTATCGATATGACCGATTTAAAAATGGCAAATGATTACCGATAAAACTAAAGTTTAAAACTTTTACCAATATTTACCTATGGATTCGATGGCGAACCTGACCAGTGTTTACTGAAGATAAACTATTCCGTTGATAAATAAAGTAATCCAAAAGGAAAATATTCAGATAGCGCTCAATTTATGGATGTGAAACAATTATAAATAATACCAAATTATAATCGGTGAGGACTTTTAATTCCATATGAGAGATCAATGTATGATATATATATATATATATATATATATATATTGAGTGTATTTCGGCAGTATTTTTTCATTAATGCCTTTTTCATTAAATAATAGACAAGTTTTGTCTATTTTATGTAAATTCTTTTCATATCGTCTGATAAGCTTAATAGCATTATCTTTAAAAGTAGAAAGAAAATCACAATATTGATATATGATTTTTAATCCCATCTAAACTTTCGGCTTACATAAGCCATTATCAAAGATGACAATTACATTACTGTTGTGCCATAGTACCTATTCATTGGTAATGGACTCTCCCATAGATAATGAGTAGCAGTGGCAAGTCTGCAGAACGGTGTTGAGAACGTCAGGACATACATCAATTGCTGTCAGTATCAACGTCTAGTCTGACCGTTTATTCTGTCTTTTGGAGGATTGAAATTGAACTTTTTTGACTGCCCCAATCTAGAAAAGCATTTTTTTGATTTATTTTCGCATTTTTCTAACTTCTTTTCGACCTTTTTTGTTCCAATTTTATGCTTTTCTAACGTTCTCATTTTTGACTATTTGATTTTTTCCTTTTTGTTTCCTTTCCTCTTATTTACCGGTACTTCTTTTTTTTTGTTCTTTCTCATTTTTTAATTAATTTCACGTTACTTCTTTTTTTAGTTATTTCTTCTCTAATTAATTTTTGTTTTTACTTTTTTCATTGTTTAAATCTATTCTCTTCCTGTGCCCATACCCCGGAGTTTATCTGTTTATTTTTTTCGTTTCATCCGAGCTTTTTTTTTTTTCCCTTTATCTATTTGTTTATTATTATTACGTGTTAATTATTTTTTTTTATTTTAATACCTATTTAAAAAGTCTACGTATCTGTTAATTATATAATATTTTAATTTTCGTGTTTAATTTATAATTTCTGTCCCTCCTCTTTTTACTTATTTATTTTTTTTGTTTATTTGGGTTGACTGGTTTTTTTATCATTTTTTCCAATGTCTAAATTGTTACTTTTTTAGTTTCGTATTTTTTTTTGTTTATAGCGTTTACCGTATTTTTACGTTTATAACTATTTTTTTTTTATTGTGTAATTTTGTGTTGACTCTGTTGTTCTTTTTAATTCTTTTCGTTTCGTGAACTTTGTTTCAGTTGATTTTCTGTCCATTTTCTTTTCGTTTTTACCTTTTTACATTTGTTTTTTATAAATTTTGAACCGTCCTTCTGTTTTTTCTGTTGATTCAAATTGTTATCTGTTGATAAGAAAACTTTATTTACCTTGTTTTATTTTCTTTTTCTCTTTTTTTCTTTTAATCCGCCTATAATTATTTTTCTCCGTATTTACCCCTTCCTTCTAGAAAAAAATGGAAAAAAAAAAAAACCTCCTTCTTTTTTGGCCGGGGAATCGCCCTCTTGTTGGTCGTCCTCCGAAATGTATCATCAATCTTGCGGAGTTCTTGGAGCGTGCTAAGAGTTACGCTCACCTCGTCGTAGAAGGTGGACTCTTAGAAGACCCCCAAGAATTGAAGAGAATTGAAAAACGAATTGTGTCAGTTTTCGTCGTCGACAAGCGTACACGCAAAATTTGTCGCTCGACGAAAAACACAGTGTTGAAAACGCTAGAGTACTTGGGGTTTAAGCCCCTAAGAATAGTTAAGGGTGCAAGATTTTTCATGTGGGACGTACTGTTACCCACACCAGAAGACTGCGTAGACGCGGCGAGCCGTGAGCTCATAACAAAAGAGCTTATCCTGCGTACGGAGTACGAAGGCCGCAGAAGGACCAGCAGTATACGAGATCCCTCCTCAGGTTATCGGGGAGCATCTCGCGGCGTTCTTTTCCCAGTACGGCGAAATTCTGGGCGCCTCCTGTGATAGCCTGAGTGGGGGGGAGCTTTTGTAATCATGTTGAACGAGAAAGCCTTCCGCTCCATCCCCAACTGTCTGAGGTTGGAGGCTTGAAATTACCGGGTCATAGTAACAGGCGAAGACCGGTATGCTGGAGGTGTGGAGTGACTGGTCATCTCTCCTCCTCCTGCCCAGAGAAGAAGGCCTCTGGGAGTCAAGCCCCAGTTAACCAAGATCCCCCTCTGACCCGCGTCTGTACCATCCGCCTTGCCTGTAATGGGCGTACCAGCTTCGGGACCGGGTCGGTTAATCCTCCGGTTGGTGCAACACCAAAGACCACATTCCCCAAAGAGCCTTCGCCCGCTGCTAGTGCAGTTGTGGAGAAGGGAGAGGGGAATGGCTGGTAGCTGGTAAGGTCAGAGGGAAGCTCGGACAGCGGGTCCTCAGACCCCTGAAGCCCCGAGGGCCAAAGACACGAACAGCCCCACTCCATCAGGCAACGTCAAGGGCGATGCTCGGCCCTCTCTACAAGATAAAACAAAAGAAATACGACCGGGATTTGAAATTCGAAAAAATAAAAAGAATTAAAAAGAAGTTGGACATCCAGGCAAAATCCAACACAAAGCCTGCTACTTCCTCGTCCTCTGCCGGTCCACACCTTCTCCTAAAAATAAACCTTCCCGTCCATCTTCTCCAACAAAAGCCCATCCTCTCAGCAGAGATCACAGCCCATATAATCATAGATCATTTTACACCCCCCTTCACACTCTCAGCCCTTCTGTTAAGCAAATGTTCGTCCACCCCCCGCATACACCTAGCCCTTCCCCGGTCAAAAAAAATCTGAAATGCCTCCCCCCCGTCCAAGCGGGAGCGAAGCCCCTCTCAAACACAAAAAAGAAAAAAAGAAAAAATTCATCTTTAATTGGGCTAAGACATCTGCAGAATTTCATCAGCTCAAGCAGAGAGAGCCCGGGATTATGGTAATCGAATTAAGGATTTAAAATACCTTCTTTCGATTAGGCAATATGCCGACCTGGATGTGGAAGTGCCCTACAATTTCCCGCAAGCCCAAAGGGTATTAACAGTGATACGGACAGGAACTGGTGCCAAGCCAATTTGGGCAATGATTGACGAGGCTATTGCGTCCTTCAAAATGGCCTTGCCCATTGCCATCATGCAAAATGAACAATTAAAACAGCTGTCTAAACTTTGTACAGGGAGGGTCCCCGTTTTAGTTCACCCATCCCTGTATAGAGCACTAAAATTAACTTTCCCCTGGGATATCGGCGGAATCTCCCAAGACGGTTCCATCAAAACTGAAATGGGCCATGGGTCTATGGGAGAGGCAGTCGGCATCCTTACCCCGGCCATGTTTAATTCAGGTAAACAACCCTAATCGGACTTCTCGATGGCTCTCTGGTTGGCTACTTTAAATGTGCGGGGCCTGAGGTCCGAGTCTCGCAGTGCGAGGTTCTCTCCTGACCTTCAGCGCCTCAGGGTGAATGTTTGTTGTGTGCAAGAGACCCGGTTTTCTTCTCATGACCGTGAGGATATACTGTCTAAGGGGTTCGCCCTTTATTCAGCATATTTTGATGGTCGTTCGAGGGGTGTCTCTTGGCTAGTGAGCAAGTCTTTGAAGGCTGCATGTACCCTTGTCTTCGCAGATCCGGCGGGCAGGCTTTGTGTGCTGGATGTTACTATAAAGGATAAGGCTTTACGTCTCATTGGGGTTTATGCGCCCAATAGCCATGCTGAGCGGCCTGCTTTGTTTCGGCAGATCGAGCCGTTTTTGACGACTTCTCGTCGGGTAGTCTTAGCGGGGGATTTGGATGCCGTCCTTGACCCCGATATAGATCGTATAGGGCATAAACCGTGTACTAACAATCCTGATGTGAAGGCATTTTGGGACTTTATCGGCAGGTTTGATCTTGTCGATAAGTACCGGAATGAGCACCCTCAGGAGGTAGTATGGACTTGGACAAATAGTGGCAACTCGGCTCCCTGGCACGCATTTGTGAGCTATCTGGACCGAGTGTTAGTTAGGGAGAGTCGATGTAGGGCTCTTAGGGTGTCCAAGTTTCCACTATATAGTTTATACGGATCATAGGCTTGTCCGGGTCCGTGTAAACTTAGATAAACCTAAGGTTAGAATGGCTGGTTACTGGAAATTTAACTGTTCATTATTTGGTGAGCAGGATTTCCGGGACCAGCTGCTACTAATGATTCAGAGGGAATTGATGGGGGCGGTTGTGGGAAACGCCTGGTGGGGCAGATTAAAATCCAAAATTAGAACGTTTGCTGCCGATTTTAGTTGTCGACTCAATCTAGATAGATTAGCGGCGCAAACGGTTTTAGAAGAAAAGGTTGATCGGGCCGTGAAATCCCGTGTTAGTGGGGATATAGCCATAGCTAAGGCAGAGTTGTCCTTTGCTTATCAAGAAGGATCAAGCTCTGGTAGTTCGGGCTAGGCTAAAAAGAATGTCTTCTGAGGCGACGAACATGGCGCTGAATTGCGTGCAGAGGAAAATCGAACGCGGCTAAGCGACATATAGCGTGCGTCACATTGTCGGATAAGCGGACCGTGACTACAAACGCGGGCATATGCGAGGCCTTTCCTGGATTACTTTCAGGATCTTTTTCACCAGGGAGCCCGGTCTGAGCTCTGCTCAGTTCGACGCCCTATTTGGATGACTTTCCTGCCTTGAGGCAGCTGAAGTGGCTAGGTGCGAGGGTCCCATTACAGAATCGGAAATCTGGGAAGCGCTGAAGCAGGTTGGCCTGGATAAGTCTCCGGGACTAGATGGTCTTCCCTACGAAGTGTACTTGAGGCTGTCGCCCGTTTTTGTTCCTTTGCTGGGACTGATTTTCAACCACTGGATGAAGTAGGGTCTTTACCTCAACGCTTCACCAGGGGTGTGATCTGTTGCTGCATAAGGACAAGAACGGTGGGGATGGGTTAGGGAACTTTCGCCCTTTAACGATGTTAAATACTGACTTAAAGATTTTGGCGAAGATCTTAGCCAACCGTTTGCAACTTGTCCTGTCTCGTCTGATTATTTGAACAGACTTGTGCTGTGAAGGGCAGGACTATTCAGGATAACCTTCATATGGTACACTTGATCTTAGAACAAGTCCACAGTGAAGCCGCGCTGATCAATTTAGATCAGTCCAAGGCCTTCGATAGGGTTGACCATCGGTTTCTGGAGGCTGTCCTTTCGGCGGCGGTTTGAGCCGACTTTCGCTCCTGGATCTGTCTTTTGTATGCGACCCCGGTGCGCTGGTGGAAGTGAATGGGGTAAGATCGAAGCCTTTCGTATTGTCTCGCTCCATTCGTCAAGGTTGTCCGCTCTCGCCCTTGCTTTTACGTTCTTGCGTTGGAACCATTCCTTCGCAAGTTAAAGGCGAATCCGGTCTGCGGGAATTACCCTGCCTGGGGCTACCACCTCAGCCAGGTATTCTGCCTATGCTGACGACGTTTCGGCTCTTGTGTCGAGCAGAGCCGAGATTGTGAAGTCAGCAAAGAGATCAGTGGGTATGAGATGGTGACAGGGGGCCAAGATCAACCGCGATAAGTCTGTGGGCTTGCGGTTGGGTGCGTGGAAGGAGTTTCTCTTCCGGATCTTTCCTCTGGACGGATGGGCCGATCAAGATACTCGGCGTCTGGTTCGGTCCTGATCTCCAGTTGGAAATGAATTGGTCGGAGGTACAAGGGAAGGTCGAGATCGCGGTTAATCTGTGGTCTCAGAGGAGACTTTCCCTGAAGGGAAGGGTGGAGGTATGTGTTTCACACATATATCCGATTCTCCTGTACTGACTCTCTGTACTTCCACTCCCGTATGCCAGACTAATTTTATTAGTAAGGACTTTGTTCTCTTTCTTGTGGAGAGACAAGGCCCATATGGTATCTCGCGAGGTCTGTTGCCTTCATCCCTCTGAGGGCGGTCTGGGTATGCCTAGCATTGAGATTCGTCAATATATGCTTCGCATCACCTTTCTAGACCGAATGTGTCGCGGGTCAGATGAGGAGGGTGCCTTTTGGAAAGAAGACGTCCAGAAACATTTCCCGTCCCTGAGAAGTGTGCACTCGTGCGAAGAAGAGGCCAGCCGTACACCACATGCCGAGTGCTCCTTCTATCATGAATGTCGTCGCACTCTGAAGCTCTCCAAGGCATTATATCAAGTGTTAGTTAGGGGGGCCGTACAAGATGATCTAATTGGCGAGCTCGGTCTTACAAAGCAGGAGGCTCGCTCGATATGGCCTTGGGCACCCGGGTTGAAATGCCTCAATAACGATGAGGCATCACTCACCTGGCTGGTGATTCGTGAAGCCCTCTGGGTTGGCAAGAGACTTTTGTTCAGCAGGCTTGGAGAAATATCCAAACTGTCGTCGCTGTATGGGGGGAAGTCGAGACCATTGGTCATGCCTTCTTTCAGTGCAAGGTGGTAGTGCCGTTGTGCAAGTTTGTTGAAGGCCTCATGGTTCGCATGCTGCAGGGAAAGTTTTTTGTCCTTGAAGCCTGTTCTGTTTGTAGCAATGTGGTGCCGCAGATGACGAAGTCTGAGCACTATGTGTTCTGTTGCTTGCTAGGGGTTATGAGAGTCGTGATTTGGACGACGCGTCAGAAGGGATTCTATGAGGGCGAGAAGTTCACTTCTTCCCAACTGATCTTGTTCTTTAAGCATCAGCTTAAAGTCAAGATTAGGACGGAAAGGCGGCGGCTCACCTCATCAGAAGTTGGCAAAAGGTGGGTGAATCTTGCGCGTATTTGCCGAGTAAAAGGGGCTGACTTTGAGTGGCATTTGGATGCCGGTTAGGCATCAGGATATTGTTTTCCTGGGTTCAACATAGGTAACCCATCCCGAAATTAGGTTAGCATAGGTCTTGGTTTTTTTTTTGAGTTTTAGTTTTTCTTCTTTTCAGTAAACTTAGCTAGGGTGTGTTTTGCTCATTGGTCCCTTTTATTTCTGTCCCCATTTTTCTTCCTTTAGTTTAACTCCCCATCCCCTCCCTCGCTTAGGTGGTCAGTGATGTCAGTTCTCTGGTGGATGCGGGGCGCCTTTCGTTTTCGTGTGTGTGTTTCGGATTTGTTGTTGTGTATGAATGAGTGTGTGCCTGTGTGAATGTTTGGGAGGAATGAGTGTGTCCTTTATTTTCAAAGTCCCGCATCGATTTCGTCCGGTTAACTGATATTTCTGCCACATTTAAAGTTTGTGGGGGGTTTTAATACTAACACTAATTTTGTTTAGTTTCTTGTAAATATATTTGTCATATTGTATATACTCATTGGGGATCTTTTTAAAAATTGTTTTTTATGCCCCCCCCCCCCAGACAATACTTGTACATAAGGGGAGTATTTAGGATTTTCATTGAGTCAAAGAGGCATTTTGGTGAATGTAGTAAGAAAGGTATGGATAAATGTGTTGTTTTGGTGAAAGGAATATTGTTTTGTATGATAGGGTCAGTGGTTGTGGCTAGCTAAGTTTTATACTAAGACAAGTGATGACCGTCCTTTACCCCATCCCCCTTTTTAGCCTTGTGCCACATTTGTTGTATCATCACAATAATAAATATTATCGGAGAAGTTCTTGGCTGAGTTAGTTATAGACTACTCAGGCGATTTCTGTACCTACTTACCAACCAAATAAACCCCTTTTTATTGTTACGTGTTATTTGGCGTTTGTCTTATTAACCCCAAATCAACATCATAACAATATGTTTGCATAAGATTTTATAAAATAGGAAATAAAAAAGTTTATATTTGGGTTAGCATACAAAAACTGACACAAATAAAATTGTTCACAAAACAAAATAAAGTCTGACTGTAACGATATTTTTTTAATCATTTCACCCCAATCAAGGCAATAAAGCCACTTAGATGCAGCAGGATTAGTGAATGTTAGAGAATATGAAAAAATATACTATGAAGGAGAGAAGACAATAAAAGGACAAGAATTAAGAAGACAGATGATAATGATTGACATTACATTAAATCTTTGAAAATCAAATTTGAGAGTGAAGCAAGAAGTCAAAAGAGAGTTTTACAATCAAGAAGTGCAATAGAAGAAACTGTTATCATAGACTTTATAGTAACATCTAACCATTTCAACTGTAAAATGATGAAATCTTGCTGCCAATCAAGTAGTATGCTTAAATTCCTAAAGTTTAGATACCATAGAGGAAAGTTTGTCAGAACAATTACCATGAAAGTATATATAGAAAAGTCACAGGGAAGATATGTTACAGTAGTGGGGAAAGTGACTGAAGCCAAGATGTCAAGTCAGTACCAATAACATTGCAGATTCTTCTTTGGATTTTGTTAAGAATCTCTAAATATATAGCAGTAGCACCAGACCAGTTTTGGCAGTAATATTCAAAGCAAAGACAAATGATAGATTTATAAATATGCAAGATAGATTCTAATGAGGAAAATTGTCTAGCTTGACACAGTGAACCAACTTCAATTGATATGGAAATAAACATTACAGGTTAAATGACTTTAGCACTTGGTTTAGGGTCATGCAATTTATACCAATTTGGTAGACTCGAGTGAAAGCTACTGAACACAGAAATTGACTCAGTCATAGTAGAGAGCAGGACACATGTTATGAAAAGTTGTATTTTTAACCAATCACAGTTAACTTGAAGTGAATTAAAACAAATTAATTCATAAGCTTCCTAAGCAAAAAAAAAAAAGATTTTTCAGTAGTCAGTCATTCAAATCAGAAATGTCAGTTAAAATCTTCACAAGTCACCATAACTCAAGTTTGTCTATTGGACATGATTACTTCCCTTAGCCCTTTGAGGCAAGCCAACAGAGAAACATCAAATGATCCATTAATGACAACACTGTAAAAAATGAACTGAGAATATTCATGTCTTTGTGAAGTTTTTATCAATCATTTCAAAAAATTCTCCTTTCCATAAAGTATAGAAACCGTTTCTTTGTTGCAAGCTTCACAGAACATAAATCATACATTTCAAACATGAAAATTTTATTTTACAAAAAGCATACAAACAAATCAATATATGAATCCTTAACAGACAGCATCTTGAATAAATAATGTAAATAAATGCTACTGCTGAGTATTATAGCAATTTCTTCAAAGTTGCTTTTGTTTTATAAATTTGACTTTGACAAACCAGCAAAGATTTTCTACTATAAAATTAACTGAAAGATTTTTTTCTAAATATGTGAGCAATAATCATCAACAGAATCTTTTTTATTTCACATAAAGATGGATTTCCTGAGATTTTCTTATGTATATATCAATACTCTTTTTACTCATACAACTATTGGAATAATGGTTGTTTTTAAATAGCACATCCTAGTAATTTCTATAGCTATTCTTATGATCATGCTGATAAGATAGCATTTATGAATGTATTCATTTTAAGCCTTTTATGACAATATCTGGTTCATTAATTGTTTTGTATGACCAGTATATATGGTGATGTTCAAGAGCAAAGTAACTATATCACTTTCTCAAAATGGTGGTGATTTTTACTCATACCATTTTTCTGTATGGTGTGGGTTATAATGTTATAATATCTTCTAATGTATATATTGACCTTCCCTATCATGCCTATTATTGTTATATAAATAAAGAATAATCAGAATGTAGTAGAAGTGGTTGCCATTATGGTAGCATGAGATTTGTTATTTATTATTATTATTGCTGCTGCTGTTATCACCTCATTTTTTTTAGTCATGCTTTTGATTGTCTGCTATTTCATATTATTCCATTACATAATGCATTCTTTGTTATAGCAAAACAGTTAATCTTATTACTGTAATCATTACCCTCCCACCAACTTTTTATCTCTTTTATTGATATTCATTTTATTTTTTTAGGGGAACATTGACAAAACGTTTTTGCTTTCTACCTTAACTCCCCATTTCCCAGTCCTAATCCACAATTTTTCTTCATATTTTTTAATTTTCTTTTCATTATTATTTCTTAATTTTGAAAAAAATATTTGACAAGAAAAAAATTTAATTACTGATTTTAATTTTTTCAATCATTATTTTCTTTTTTTTCCTTCAATTAGAGTCTAAATTTTTCTTGTTTTCTTTTTTTTAATCATTTTTATTTGTCCCTTTTCAAATTCCTATTCAGGATTTCATTCCAAACATCACATTGTACTCTCCCAAAAATCCACTGCTATAATAATATTTCAAAAAGCATGTTACTACAACTGTTCTTTTCTTACATTTCCCTCAATTTATCTTGTGTCTCATTCAAATAATCATCTTTCACTCACCTGTTTGTCTCCCTAGGGTGAAACATCAGTGTGAGAGCTGTCTCCCTTACATCCAGTGCTGATATCTAACCACACCCAGAAACCAGGTATAAGAGGAGGGCAAAATAGAGTATTGAGCATTTCCTTTCCTCTGTAAACTTCTCATTTCATTAGTCAGATGTGATCAATTTTGTTAATTATGTGCTGATAATATTAGGGGTTTTCTACGACTAAAATTATTTAAATAGGAGTTGCATTTCGGAGGGAGAGGTGTGCAAGAAGAGTAATTTTGACTAAGGTGTGAATCTTTTGCGGAAATGAATCAGAAAAAAATGATCTAAAAATCTAATGAAGTAAAATGCACCTGAATTAACTGTTAAATGCTTCTTATCATTTCTGTCAGGTCAAAAGTACAATCACACAACTGACAGACACTAGTATTATTAATATGCAGAATTGTGGTTTTAGAACCAAATATAGGATAAGATCATTTTGTTATAGTATCGCCAAAAGATTATACTCACTCTCTTTGATTGTATGAAGTCAGCTTAATAACAACTATTGAGGAACTAACTGTGAGAAACTAACTCAGTATCACTAGTTTATGAAATTATTTCACTTATTGTTGCTTCAAATGCTTCTTTCTAATATAGTTTATGGCATATCAGCTTTGTATAATGGTCATAAAATTGAAAAATTCTTAAATTCTGTAGTTAAATTATTATTATTATTCATTTTTGACTAAGTGTAGTGGTTTTTATATTCAAAATCAAGGAACACTTAGTGAATGTTGTTTTGGAAGGTTTATTTTCTTGAATATAAATAATAACTTGTATCTTTGTTTTGTGTGAGACAGATTTTGTAGCTCAAGTATGTTGGAACAGAGAGAGAGATCCTACTTCTTTGTAGCAGACAGTGACCTATGGTGGTGTGGGGCTTACGGACTAAAATGAACAATTGATTTACTCACACCAAGAAGATTAATGAAGGATGATAATGAAGAGGAAACACACAAGTAATTTTAACAAAACACTATAAGGAATTTATTCACAAATTTACATTGAAGTAGTGTCAGTAGCTCATTTCAGGAAAATAAATCAGAATTCTTAAAATCCATAGTTTTAATGTATTGTCATGAAAAGGAAATGTTCATACAACAGATTAAATTATCTGAAATCAAAATAATACTAAAATATGTTTAAGACAAATGTAAGGGAGTTTGTTGCTTACCAAAGGGATATATGGTTTGCATATGTTAAAATGTAAGATGAAGAGAGATGGTTTGAAATACTTAGTTTTTTGAATTGTTGAAAGAATATTCTTTAAAGTGCTGCATGCTGGTTAGAGTGTAATAATAACATAGATTATAATAAGAATATAATTGGCAAGTAATTTTACACTGGCGAGTACTTTAATGCTGGTCATGAAGAACTGAAACAAAACTTTTGACATAACTTCAGATACTCTTCTCATTAATTCAATTTTTCTCCTCATTTTATACCAAATGGAATTTTGCATATACTTGATACTTTATTTCTTGATCCAACCACTAATTTCTGTGAAGGCAAGGTTTCCATTGGTTCAAAAACAATTTCATATAGACTTGAAAATTTATTTCCTTCTTCTCAGCTCACTTGTCAATTTCTGTGAAGGCAAATTTAACATAGGTTTGTGAATTTCTTTCTTCATCAGTCCTCCAAATTTGAAGGGAGTGAGTGAAGGGAGTTATTATTTTGCACTCATTACAGACCCTTCCTTTGTAGCAGGTAGCAGTTCTGTTAGTTCGTTGGCTGGGTAGAGTGAAGTGGACCAGCATGTCCCACTTTCTGGAAAAATGGTAGAGAAGACTGACCTTGAAGCCCTGTTATTCCTGGGTTTTATATTGAAGTTGGTAAGTAGTCGGGGAGTGTGATGAGTGCTTGTGGGATTGTCCTTTGCTTTGATACTGAGCCTTTGATCTTTTGTTTTTTCTTATCCAAGTCTCTGAAAAATACTGGTGTTGATGTAATTGAGATTATAAATTTTAGGAGCTTTTTTTGTCTGTTATTTTTAACAATATATGTTTGAATATATTTTTATGTGTTCTCTGTGTGTCTCTCTCTCTATATATATATATATATAATTATTTATATATTATATGGATGCGGTACTTATTATTTCCTTCTCGCTCTCCAGAGATAGAGCTAACATATTTGGTTCTTTTGATGGAGTTTTTTTTTTTTTGGGTTTCACGCTGTTCCCCGATCGTCAGACAATCTTTCCCTCGTCGTTTTCCAAAAAATTTCTCTCTTCTCCTTTCTTTCTCTTCTCTCTTCTTTTATCCTCTCTCTCTCTCTCACTCGGGAATCAATGTCGTGATAATACCATGTCATTGCCAATGTCATCAAACATAGTAATAAAATGTCTGTATTCACCTGATGAGGACTCCATAAATAAAATTAGGGGCATACAATAACTCAGAATATGAATCTCCATTTAGCTATTTACGTGTCTAAAATGTGGACAGTATGGATTTGACATAACAAAATTTTTGGCCGAACTTAGGGCTCGGAGAAACCCATTTAAACTCGGCCTTGCACAAGTATATTCGACCAACCATGGGAGGGATATTAAATACTGACATATGTATGTAATCAATTGGTTTGTTCTATAAATATAAATTTGTATCGGTTAAAACGGAATAAACTCAGAGAATGTGTTTCTTTTCGATTTAATTTATTTACAAAAGGCGATAAATGTCTTCTATGTCTGAACGTTTTGGTATTTTATTTAAAGGTTGAACCTTGAGTTTAAAACAGGTTTACGAAAAAAAAATTTTGTCTTATGCTATCGTTTATAATAATATATAATTATATTTATAATTTTTTATTACGATCTGTGGTGGATATATTAGTATTTATTAGTTTTAGTTTATTAGTTTGTTTTATATTTTTAGTTCACTGCAGAAGAATCGGTTGTGTGAATGAGTTAATTGTTGCACGGTTTAGTAGTTTTTTTATAATTGTTATTTTATAGTAATTTTGGCATTCACTATTACAGTTAAGAGTGCACGAATTTATGCTAGTAGGTCTTTTATATGGAGAGATAGTGAATTTTTTATTATTAGTGTTTATCAGTATATCTAAAAAAGGAATTTTATTACTATTTTAAGTTCGTATGTAAATTTAAATAGAGAATTATTTTAGAATAGTTTTTGGATTTGATATATTTCATCCATATTCTTGACTAAGATGAAAATATCATCGACACATCTTACGTAGATTGAGTTTTTTTTTTAATTTATTAAATATATTATTTTCGAGATAGACATATAGAAATTGGGCCCACAAGTGAACCCATACTAATACCATCCCTTTGTACACATATATTATTTGTGTGATCATAGAATGCGACTTCGGTAGTGCAAGTTAGCAGTAGTTTCCGCAATATACTAGCTCTAATTTTAAGTGAAGGTAAAGATGGAACATTGTATATGTTTCTTATAATAATATCAACAGTTTCACTAACTGGGACATTAGTAAATAAATTTTCAATATCAAGTAAGGCTATGGTTTCATCATTACGTTGTTTTTTTAGAATCTGAATGTTATGGTCCGGTTCCTTGTACCACGGTGATGGTCCAAGGTAGAACCAATAAAGAAGAACTCGAACACAGGAATGGAATAACACAAATATACTATAAACAGGAATATATACAGAGAAGTAGAAGTGTTAGTACGAACAATCAGGTTTAGTAGAGAGAACAATGTAGTCTCGACCAGTATCACTATTCCAATGTCTTGCAGTAACAGTCTGAACGCGACTGCCTCTGACTCGATTATTGGTAAGATCCCATAACACTAAATTACTTTGAAGAGTTGATTATATATATATATATATATATATATATATATATATATATTATAAATTAATTGATTTAAAAATATGTTTTTTCGCTACACAGTTCAACATGTTTCCAAAAATAGAAGCTAAAACCCTGAATTTTAATTTTGCAATTAAATTAAAAGCATTAGTTCCATTTAATCTTCAAGCGAATTTTGAATAACTTTTAAAAAATTACCGGGTTTAAAGACACAGCTAAAATCACGTTTCTATTGGAACTGTGTAGCGAAAAAACCATGGAAACGTGATTTTAGCTAAAAAATGTTACTGAGACATTAAGTTTATGAGTACCAAAAATTCAAAAACTGATGTCCAGTGGATAAAAGCGTCGTTTCGATTCAGTGACTTGACTCAAAGAGTTCTGAGTTCAATACCTGCTTACTGCAGTGGTGAACAAAAATTTGGGGAGTTGAGTTAAAGGGAGATAACTGAAACATCTGGAAGTGTCATGACACGTGCAATTAGAAGAATATACGCCGGTGGACCAAATAAAGAGTTCGATTCGAATTTCATAAAGAAGGCCGGAGCGCACAACAGTCGAAATGTCGTGAATATAAAATTATGAAGTTAACGCACCTTGTCAATCGTTTCTAATGAATTATATATTCGTAATGAATCTTAGCCTCCATCTAATGTGTTGCAGGATTTCAATGTCCTCTGGGAGATTGTATCTCCAACAGAAAAAAAAAAACAATATTTATATTAGCCACACTACGATCACGTTGTCTCGGCGGCTGGGTTTACATTTGAATGATGCGTCCAACATTACTAAACATATACAACAGTATGCCTGTCCACATGCAATAAATATGAGGACCACAGTCGGAACAATGAACAGAATGTAAATAAACCCGACAAATAGTTAGAGCAATGCATGTAATAATTTATCGATATGACCGATTTAAAAAATGCCAAATGATTACCGATAAACTAAAGTTTAAAACTTACCAATATTTACCTATGGATTCGATGGCGAACCTGACCAGTGTTTACTGAAGACCGACTATTCCGTTGATAAATAAAGTAATCCAAAAGGAAATATTCCAGATAGCGCTCAACTTATGGATGTAAAGAACAATTATAAATAATACCAAATTATAATCGGTAGAGGACTTTTAATTCCATATGAGAGATCAATGTATGATATATATATATATATATATATATATTGAGTGTATTTCGGCAGTATTTTTCATTAATGCCTTTTCATTAAATAATAGACAAGTTTGTCTATTTTATGTAAATTCTTTTCATATCGTCTGATGTTTAATAGCATTATCTTTAAAGTGAAGAAAATCACAATATTGATATATATGATTTTAATCCATCTAAACTTTCGGCTTTACATGGCCATTATCAAAAGATGACAATTACATTACTGTTTGCCATAGTACCTATTCATTGGTAATGGACTTCCATAGATAATGAGTAGCAGTGGCAAGTCTGCAGAATGGTGTTGAGAACGTCAGTCGAGATTCGGACATTTGAAGTACCAACCATCACAACTAGATTTGCTGCGTCATTGACTATTATTTTCCAAGTTCCTAACGTTTTGTACGACTTATTAGAAATACAAGCCTCCACTGTGAAAATCCACATGTGAAAAAACCCCACGGAAAAAACGTTTCGTTCGCCTAACCCAACATTTTGGGCGACGGACTCGAAACCCACACGGGAAAAGAAAATTTTTCGTTTACTTTACTACAACATTGACGACGAAGGATTCGTTTCTCAGACGGAGAACGAAAAAAAAAAAACTTTTCGTACGTCTAACAACAACATTGAATTCGTAATTCATACGTAAGAAAAATTTTTCGTTCACTCTAACAATTTTGGCGACAAAGAATTCGAAATTCATACGAAAAAAAAAAAAATTAGTTTCGCCATATACAACACTTTGCTACGAACGTATTTTGGTTTCATACGGAAAAAAAGAAAATTGCGTTCACTCTACAACACTTGTCAACGTGGATTCGTAACTCATACAGAGGTGAAAAAAAAAATTCACCCGCCATAATACACGTAACGTACGTGGGATTGCGTTTCATATTTTGGAAAAATAAAATAAAATTCGCTCACGTTATTTAGTGACGAAATTCGTATTTCACACGGAGGAAAAAAAAAATTTTGCTCGTCAAATTTTTCGGCGACAATTCGGATTCACATAAAAAAACTTGGCAAAAGTTTTCTTGAAAGACAAAACGTCAACTTAGTGACGGAAAAATCCGTCGTATTCTCAACTGAGAAAAGAATTTTATTTTTTCTCGATAAGACAGTTTGCTCAAATAGGTCACGAATTACAAATTCGTTTTGGACCCCCTGTACAATATTTAAGTATTGTGTAAACTTTTTGCGAAGATGGAGGAATGCAAAAAATATATTCCAGGAATATTTTAAGTTTCAGACGGAACAACAAAAGACAATACTGGACCTACAGAAAACATTCCAGATACAACTTCAGGAGGAAACCTTTAATAGACAGATTCAGTTTCAACGAGAAATGGAACTGATGCATAAGGAGTTTCAAAACAAAATTCTGGAAATAACTGAGAAGAGGAAAATCTACGAAATGATTCTTTCCCAGAGAATACAATATGGAATTCGATTGAAATATTCACGTACAGTCCAGACGAAGAAATAACTTTTGAAGAGTATTTTAAAAAATATACAGACGTGTATAACGAGGACTGCCACACGTGGTCTGAAGGAAAGAAGGTTAGACTTCTTTTAAGCAAGTTAGGAACTGCTGAGCATAATAAATTGGTAAACTACATTTTACCGAAAAAAAAACTAACGATTTAACTTTTACCGAGGCGGTATATATATTAAGTGAATTATTTAGTAAAAAGACATCTTTGTTTCACAAAAGGTGGAAATGTTTGAATCTGATGAAAGAGGATGAACAAGACTTCATAACTTATGCAGCTAATGTGAACAAGCATTTGTGAAATTCAAACTAGCAGAATTAAAAGCTCTGACAACTTCAAGTGTCTGATATTTGTCCAGGGTTTAGTTTGGAAAGAGACGCAGAATTGAGGAAATTAGTACTTTCAAAATTGGAAAAAAGAACCGAAGATTTCGGTACAGAGTTTGGCAGAAGATTGCACAAGATATGTTAGCGTAAAGAAAGACTCGAAAAAGATAGAACAGTCTGGCGTTTCGCATGTAAAGGAAAATACGCTACAAAAAAGAAAGTCAGTCTACCAAAATTGCGGATTATCAAAAAGTGAAATACCAAAAAAAAATAAAAAAATGTTTTGCGGATTATTCAATTTTAGGAATAAAAAAAACTATGAAAAGTGGGGCATAAAAAGTGTCAAAAATAAAAAGCAAAATAAAAAATTAAAACTCCCAGAAGCCATCGAAATATTTTAGAAAAATAAAGGTGAACTCGACACTGGTTGACCTATATAGATATTTGCAAGTTTAGGAATTTTAAAAAAAATTTGCAATCAGTGAAAGGAAAAAATACAATAAAAGCTCGCAAACTGCAGGTAAAAAAAAATAAAGCTAAACTATTTGTCATGAAAAATACTAAAACTTTGGTAAGATAACAAATTTCAAAAGTGTTGCAGGACGGAAGTGAACGACGGAATAACCAGAAAATTTACAAGCAAAGTAAAATAAGTAAAAATGTCGAAATGCATAAATAAATGGTATTAAGATTAGCCGAAATAAAAATAACAAAATCTGTTTATAAAAATGAAAACAAAACTTAATCAAACAGTGGTTCCAAGGTCGGGACCTATCTATAGAAATAAATTTGAATATACAGTTCCGGAAAAAGAAGTTTGGGAAACCAATTTATGCATATTTTTAAGGTTCAAATATAAAAAATTGACCGCTGGTAAATGTTCTGGACTGCTGTGGGCATCTAGCCGAGGAGAGATCAGTGACAGGAGAAAAAAAATGTTTTCGTTCAAAGGTAACAATTTAGTTTTGCCGACGACAGTGTCGCGTGTCTCTAAAACGTCTTTTAGAAAACGGGAAAAAGGTTACCAAATTTGTTCGTTCGTCTACGTTAAATAAAAAAAAGTTGAAAAAACTTTTTAAAAAAGTCTAAACTAAAATTCTTCATGAAAACGGAGAAAAATGGCAGCCAAAGGAGAAAAACTTTAGAGGGTGCAGTCGACATTGTAAAAATTCAATTATATGGATTAAGGGCATGGAATAATGAATTTCCCAACCAATAAATTCTGTTTTGAAACGCCGAAAAAGGTTGAATTTTTAAACCATGAAGCTAAAAAAATTCAAACGCGCACACACGCACGAGTGTAAAACAAAAAACAAGGGAAAACTAAATAACGGGAACTTTTCTGTTAAGGTTGAAAATTTTCTCTCCTAAAGGTTTGGGAACTAAAGAGAACTTTTGTGCTGTTTTCTTCAGGTTTGGGAATTGAATTGAGGCAAAATTACAGCCAAAAACAAAACGCTCAGGCGGTATTCAAAAAGAAAAGGAATTTGCTGTTTGCTTTAATTGAACAGATAGATAAAGAATTGGACAGATTAGAGAAAACCGGTTTATTTAAAAAAGTGGAATGGCTAACACCGTCAATATGCGTGAAAAACAAACTCCAGAAAGTAAAAATGAAGCCGACACCGAAAAAAAACTGAGGAACAAGTTACACGCAACCAAGGACATGCAGTATTATTAAATGATTTAAGTCAACAAGAATCTACAGAAACTGTGAGTCCAACTTTAAGAATTTCAAAGCGGAAGGTTGTTTCTGGTAACGCTTTGGAGATATATATATAAAATAATAAATAATAAAAAAAAGCGGATTGGCTACATGACGTACTTAGTGAAAGGGGTAAAACTCATGTGTAGTAAACAG
This sequence comes from Acanthosepion pharaonis, assembly GCA_903632075.3. Lineage (NCBI taxonomy): Eukaryota > Metazoa > Mollusca > Cephalopoda > Sepiida > Sepiidae > Acanthosepion > Acanthosepion pharaonis. Next base: position 3,873,745 of record CAHIKZ030002446.1, read on the forward strand.
ATCAGACGACGTTTGTTCAGACGTGGTTGACAGCGGTCCCGCGAAAAAAAAAAAAAAAACGCCGATGGAGGTGATTTTCAATAAGTTTGATTTAACAAACCGCTGCAAATAATTTTACCTAAGGTACGCCGATCCAGAAGAAAAAAAAAAAAAGCAACTGATCATTTAAAAGTGGATAAAAAAAAAAGTAGGAAATACGCTACGATGTTATTAAAGAAAAAAAAAAAATTTTTTTCTGTAAAAATTTGAAAAAATAAATAAAAACTTTACTCCTGCGGAGTAAAGTTTTAGGGGGGGTGTTGTGCCATAGTACCTATTCATTGGTAATGGACTCTCCCATAGATGAGTAGCAGTAGCAAGTCTGCAGAACGGTGTTGAGAACGTCAGTCGAGATTCGGACATTTGAAGTACCAACCATCACAACTAGATTTGCTGCGTCATTGACTATTATTTTCCAAGTTCCTAACGTTTTGTACGACTTATTAGAAATACAAGCCTCCACTGTGAAAATACTCCACAACAATTACAATATATTAAACAATACACGGACAAAACAATAATGTTAGTCTGTTTTTGTTTACATGCATAGTAGACGATGGAAACTAAAATCCCACCGTAGCTCGGGACGTCACACATGACCACGCGTGAGGGAAAACTAGAATTATTAAGTATGGGAAGCCATTGGTATAAACCAATGGCTTCTGTTATCAAATATAGACATTTAAGGATATTTGTCGAGATTTCATAGTTCATTTTGTTTAGGTTAGGTTTCAAATGTTTTAGGTAAATAACTTCAAGAATTTTTAGTTTTTGTTTATTGTTTTCATGTTTAACTATAATTGTTTTCGACAAGGATTTTCCGTAATTGTGTGTGCGGCCAGGCATGTTGTTTTAAATGCCTAAAAATGTTAGTCAAGCGTCGTGAAAGCGAGTTTGTGGTATGACCAACATAAATATTATTTTAATCCGTTATATATATATATATATATATATATATATATTAGTAATAAGTTTATTTTGAATAGTTGGTCTGATGAGATGAATATGATTATATTCCTCGAAATAAATTTATTACCGACTATGGATTTTTAAGTTTTTCTTCCTAATTATATCATAATTATATAACTATAATTATATTATAATTAAATATTTTATATATTATATCTATATTATATAGTATATTATTTTTTTTTCTATATTTATATAGATAATACAACATATTTTTGATGAAATTTCTCAGTCATTCAGGCCGGTAAATGTAGAAACTGTATATTATAAAACGAGCATTTACTTAAATATTTATAATAAAAATAATGTCGTATATAATATAGATATAAAGAAATACATATAAAATAATAGTTATATTTTATATATTTTATTTTTTCATTTTGCGGTTATACAATTGCAGACATGTACACCTGGGAAACGTCGGCTAGTATTTGTAGGTCTGATGAATTGCATCGTATTTACGATTCCAATGGAATAAATTATGACCATGGAATATTAGTGTTTAAGCCTTTTTTATTATATCCTTACTCTGTCCTAGACATTGAGTTCTACCTGGATTCTTCCTCTTGGAATTTTTTCTAAAAAATATACATGTATGGGTATTTATATATTTTGCATATGTATGTATATTTTCCCTATATATATATATATATATATATATATATATATATATATATATATATATATATATATATATATAAAATAAAAACATGTTATATTGCTACACAAAAATTTTCATATTTCGGTACTAAGATGCTACCCCATCAGGCGATGGTAGATAAATAATAATCATTAGTTATCTGCTAGATATTTCTAGATGTGAAATGTTTTATTTTAATTTATTATAATGAAAATATTATAATAATATTTTTGCTCTACTTTGTATTGAGCACTTTTTCAAAATAAATAGTACAAACTGTGGATTCTTACTTCATCTTTTTCTTTCTCTCATTTGGTTTTATATATATATATATATATATATATATATATATATATATATATATATTATAATTTTTTCATATAGACAATAACAATTTACTCGCTACAAAGATGCAATTTTGTCAGATAACCATTTTGGTTGTCACCAATCGAAGTGCAATTTAAATGCACTGAAACGAAATTGCATCTTTGTAGTGAGTAAAATGTTTTTTTCTATATGAAAAAATTATAATAAAAAATAATTATTACTCTACTCTCGGTATTGAGCCCTCTTTTGAATTAAAGCTGTGAACGTTAGAATTTGTTATTTTCGTTCTCATTGCATCAGTTATATACTATATTATATGTTATTATTATATATAATATTACATATATTATTGGAAATGTTGATAACAAGGTGTTGGTGTAAATATTTGCCATGAACACAATGAATAACACCCTTTAGGTTTTATTATCACGGATTTATACCTCTCCGATACTAGCAGTGTACGGAAGAGTGCAGCGCCTTTCGATGGTAATTTGACGTGAAAATTAGCCCAACTGTTGAAGCGGTTTATACGGTTTAGCGCATGGAGATTTAGGGGATGAATGAAGACCAGTGTTGCCCGTCCATCTTAATAATAAGGGCAGCAGCCGAGTAACAAACGTACTACTATCCACTGCCACTTACACTGAATGCCGGAGTAAATAGATTGTCATCAATGTGTAAGATATTGCTACAAAGTGTAAATTATTATAAAGTATGAGAGAAAATTTTATTATTATTATCATTATTATTATTATTGTTTAAAAATTTCTAAGATAAATAATAAAACAAAATAAATAAAACGAAACAAAATAACTGGGAACGCGTTTTCAGTAAATTTGATGTAAAGAAATAAAATTCATACTAAATGTTGTAAAAGAATCTTTGAATATAAATAATAATAGATAAAAAAAATTGACCAGTTTCGTAAAATTAACAGATAAATAAATGTTACGTTTAGATATATATATATAGATTAAAATGCCACTATATAATTAATCTAGCGAGAAATTTCACTTGCGAAACAATTTTTAAAAAATAAAAAAAGAAAGATAAAAAAAGAAACCTCTCCTTAGCACTACAAAACAAATCCACATGTCTCCCCTGAATTCTGATGTTACGAAGAAAGAACTCTCTGACACACTGGATTCGAGGCTGGATTCAGTTGTGATCTCAGAAGACATTAAATCCTCCTGGAAATCTCTCAATGATGCCATTTATTCCAGCTCCCTTAAAGTTCTAGGACTTCCTATAAGGAAGCATCAGGACTGGTTCGATGTAGATGATGCTCATGTTCAATGTCTCATCGAGAAGATGCACGATTTGCATAAAATATTCATAAACAACAAAAATTGTCCATCAGAAAAGTGCATATCTTAACAGTGTAAGCGGGAAGTGTAAAATGCTCTCAGAAAAATGAAAGAGTCCAGGTGGTCTACTAAGGTTGTGGGAATCCAGGCGGCAGCTGACAGAAAAGATCCCAAACATTCTATGAAGGCCTTAAAAAGGTGTACAGCCGACAAGGAAATGGAATTTCACCTGTTATGTCATCTGACTGCAACACACTCCACACAGACAAAAAAGAAATTATATCACGATGGAAAAAACATTTTGAAAGTGTCCTTAATTCCACCTCTGCCATCAATGACAACGTCATTGCTTCAATTCACCAGCGACCAGAAATTTCCCAGTTGTCTCTTGAGCCATGCCTAAAGGAAATTCAGGCAATTGTCAAGCAATTGTCCTCGAACAAAGCCCCTGGAAAAGAAGCTATCCCCCGCCCTACGAATTTTTAAAAATATGGTGGGAAGACTCTGGTTAAGAAACTCCTTGAGATTTTTAAAGTCATATGGAAGGTTGGTTTTGTTCCACAGGACTACAAAGATGCTTCCATAAAACATCTGTTCCAGAACAAAGGCAAAACGGTTGCATCTGATAATTTCCATGGCATTGCACTTCTAAATATCGCTGGCAAAATTCTCAGAATAATAAAAAAAAAAGAATGAAAAAATCACAAAAGCATGAAACCCAGAGTTACAAACTCATATCCATACAACTGAATATGCTAACTCTACCACTGATATTGAGCACTTTTCCCTAAGTGCTGCACATAGTAATATATATATATATATATATATATATATATATCATTGATTAATTTAGACAAGTTTTGTCTTTATTTTCAACTGGTTCCTTTCATATTCATGGAAAAGATTTTTGGTGTCATTATTAAAGGAAGAGAGAAAATCATTGTGTGGACACATGTTATGTTATTCTGAGTATTTTCGACATAGCACAATGTCATCATCAAAGTGTGGTTTATTTTCAAAACAGAAAACGTGTAATGGAAAAATAATATTTATGTTGGCCACACTGAGACAATGTTTTCATTTGAATGATATGTCTAATAATGCTAAACATTTACAATAGCATACCTGTCCACATTCTAAATTCAGAAAAATTCTTGTTGAAAATACATGGATAAATTTTCATGAAAATAATAAGCATAAACTAAAAATTATTGAAGCTATTTGTATTAAAAAATTGAAACCAACCCTTAATAAAATTAATTAGCACAAATGCTTTAAAATGTTTACACTACATGGCTTAAATTGATGACATCTATCCGGAATCTCAGTGTGGTTTTCGTTCAGGTCGTGGAACCATTGATATGATTTTTTTCACTTCGTCAGGTTGCCGAGAAAGTTCGCGAGAAGAAACATGAAGAATGAAACATGAAACATGAACTCTATAGCGTCTTTATTGATCTGACCAAAGCGTAGACAAAGGTGCCCTCTGGAAAGTACTCAAAGAGCTTGGCATACCTGAAAGTATGCTAAATGTCACGATCTCGTTTCACGAAGGAATGGAAGCATCTATTCTATCTAATGGAGAGTCTTCAGAAACCTTTGATGTAACAAATGGCACAAAACAAGGCTGTGACATGGACTCAGTACATTTCGCTCTCTTCTTTTTGGTCATTCTACACTATGTTTTTAGTGATCTTCATATGGGTGTGAAATTTGAATTCCACACAAGAGGCATCCTCTTTAACCATCAACATTTTAAAATCAAAATCGCTGACTCGAGCAAGCATTATTCGTGATCATTTGTTTGTTGATAACGCTGCGATCGTGGACACTTCAATCGAAGAAGCTCAAGCAATCGTCAATCATTTTTCCACCGCTTGCAATGCATTTGGATTAAATATAAGCATAAAGAAAACTGAAGTTGTCCATCAACCAAGGCCTACACCTAAGCAGGTCAAGGGTGTAAAACAAAAACAACCTGCCCATACCTTTCCAATCGTTCCCATTACTGTTGGCAGCAACAACCTGAAGTGAAATCATTCACGAACTTAGGAAGCAAAGCCAATTCAAGCGCCTCTCTGGATGACGAAATAGTTAACCGAATATCAAAGGATCCAATGCCTTTGGTAAGCTTAAACATCGCCTATGGGATGTTCATGGGATTCCAGTGTAATAGAAATCAATATCTATCGAGCAGTCTTTCTCACCCCACTTCTTTATGGGTCAGAATCGTGGACGCCATACAGGACGCACATCAATCAACTTGATGCTTTTCATAAACGCTGTCTTCATTCAATATGCAGTTATACACGGCAGGACAAAATCTCTAACCCTGATCTTTTCATCAAATGTGGTGTCGGTTTTATTGAATCCTTTCTGATGCAATCACAGTTCAGATGGGATGGTCATGTCATCAGAATGAGTGATGATCGGATGCCGAAAGTCCTCATGTGTAGCTAACCTTTTCATGGTAAGCGTAATGTAGGTCGTCCTTGGTTACGCTTCAATAGACAATAGAATTTAAATGTTGCAAACATCCCTATAGAACTTTTCGAACTTGCTGCTGAAAACCGAACAAACTGGAGAAATACCTGCTACTGAGGTAGAACTAACTTTGAAAAGAATTGTCTCAACCATCAGAGAGAATTAAGGATTAACATTAAATCTTAGGCTAATACATAAATCCATATGGCGGTCAACGCTTCAGCATGCCATTCGTGTGGATTGGTTTGCAAATCCCGTGCAGGATTGTTGTCTCATACGAAACATAAACATAAAAACTGAAATGAAAGACACTAATACGTCGAAAACGACGGGAGAGTCCATCATATATATTATTATAATATTGATATAATAATAATTAATAACATAATAATTAATGATATAATAAATAATAATATAATTATATATTAAAATTACATGTTATATTTATAATTATAATTATATAATTATTTATAATTTGCTCTGTATCATACATGGAGCTCTCATATGGACTGAAAGTCCTCCTTGGAATAGTACCAACCAATTAGAGTTTATATATATATATATATATATATATATATATATATATATATATATATATATATATATTCAGTTGTATGGATATGAGTGAGTTTTTGAAGCCTGGATTTCATTGCTTTAGCGATCATCAGACAAACTGCCTGATGATCACAAAAGCGTGAAACCCAGAGTCACAAAACTCATATCCATACAACTGAATATGCTAGCTTTATCACTGATATTGAGCACTTTTCACTAAGTGCTGCACATAGTAAATTATATATATAATATATATATATATATATATATATATATATATATATATATATCATTGATTAATTTAGACAAGTTTTGTCTTTATTTTCAACTGGTTCCTTTCATATATTCACGGAGAAGATTTTTGGTGTCATTATTAAAGAAAGAGAGAAAATCATTGTGTGGACACATGTTATTCCGAGTATTTTCGACATAGCACAATGTCATCATCAAAGTGTTGTTTATTTTCAAAACAGAAAACGTGTATCTCGAATGGAAAAATAGTATTTATGTTGGCCACACTGAGACAATGTTTTCATTTGAATGATATGTCTAACAATTCTAAACATTTACAGCAGCATACCTGTCCACATTCTAAATTCACAAAAATTCTTGTTGAAAATACATGGATAAATTTTCATGAAAATAATAAGCATAAACTAAAAATTATTGAAGCTATTTGTATTAAAAAATTGAAACCAACCCCTAATAAAATTAATTAGCACAAATGCTTTAAATTTTAAAGTTTAAAATGTTTACCCGGTTTAAAACATCTAGTTTATAAATAGTTTTTTAAATTTAAATAGTTTTTTTCATTTAAATATACATATTAATAACTTAGTTGCCTACCTTAATTAATCTTTTATATCTATATAATATATAGATATAAAAGATTATATACATTTATATGTATATATTAATATACGTTCTAATTATTAACAGTACATAGTTTAAAATATCAAGGTTTTAACTAATAGTTTTAAATATTGTTTTTTATTTAGACATTTCAATAATTTAGTTACGTGCCTTAACATTTGCACTTGAACCTAAATGATAAAATTTTAAAATTGTACAATACATAAGCTTATTTTTTCACTTCACAGGTAAAAAAATGAATTTTCAAATGAACACAATTTGTGTTAGAAAAATGATGAACACAACATTTTTTGTCTTATAAAAAACAAGACCCTGATGACGACATTGGACTAATGTCGAAAGTACTAGGGATAAAATGAATATGCATCGACAAATTAATTTTCTTTCCTCCTTTAATAAAGATTCAGCAATTACGAGAGGATCCTATTAAAAATAAGAAGACAAACCTTGTCTAAATTGTTTAATGAGACATGTCTTAATGAAACATGCTATAAAAAATATACGATATATATATATATATATATATATATATATATATATATATATATATATAGGTAGACTTAAAGAGAACTTTAGACATTTTCCTTAAGAATTCTTACGACCAATACTTCGTCAGAAGGATTCGTTGGCGTGATTTGGGACGAGACATAAGATGAAAAGCACAAGAGCTAAATAGTAGAAGAGGAGGGGAAACTTAACATATATATATATATATATATATATATATTTCTCTCGAATACTCATATCTACTCAAAGCGTAACTGAACGGAAAGGTTCGAATCCTGTCGGAGGACACATATTTTTGGTGAAATTTCGCAGACATTCATGCCGGTAAATGTTGTTAATACTGTATATTATTGTTGTGTCGTGGCACAATAGTAAAAATAAGAAAATCAAGTCGAAGTTGGTTTAAAGAACAAGTGTATTTAACATCACAGATACAAAGGTAGGAAACGGGTACTACTCAGCTAGGCAGTTGTAGTACTGTCGCTGCTTACCCCGGGTAGGTATTACTGGCACTATATATAGTGAGAACCGGTGTAATTCCCTTGTGTTAGAGGCCGGTGCAACAATTATAAATAGAGCATTTACTTGAATATTTGTATCTATAAAAATAACGTATGAAGAGAATATATATATATATATATATATATATATATATATATATATATATATATATAATTGCATTCGTAGATATGTTATGATATTTGTGTGTAGATTAGTATTATTTTATTATTTTATACTTACTTAGTACATTTGTCTTTTAATTATAGGCATCGAGTTGGATCTGATCAAGATCCCAAATAAACAAAGTTAATTAATGCTACTTCCGACAGGAAAAACATCTGTTTACTATGTCATTGATAACGGTCGTTATAGAGCCCGTTGTGTATTGGTTAACGATCAAAAGCAAACGTTTTTAACACAACATTGTAAATCTGACTTGCAGTTGCGAAAAATAAAATCAAAATAGACTGACACGTATAAACAAAAAAACAATACTCTGTCCGGCAAAAACTGCTTGTGGCGCCAGAGGTGGCAGTACCACCTTAGCCACTAAAATTATGTTACCTCTCCTAGTTGGCAGCTGACGTTAAAGTAACGCGAACTGACAGCGTCTAAGAATTTGAATGAAACCTGTCGTGTAATTTATTGGGGTTGTTGTAACGTCTCCCTTTAATATAGTCCTTATCGCTCACCCCTTAACCACCTTTATCTAGAGACGAGACGCGTTAAATTTGAGCAACATCCAGCCGACACACTGGGGTTAAAATAGGAAACTAAAATGATACATATGACACACTCATATCCTCTCTCCCACCTCACTTCCTCACTTCGTTAACTTTGCGTATACTTGATGAGGTCCGTAAAAAACGTGTGAATTTGTTTTTTCATTTTTCATTTCAGCTTTTGAAGTAAAGTCTGATGATCCAGAACCCTGTTAAAGGGGTTATGGTGAAATAGCTATTACATGGAATCTTAACGTGGTCTGTCTTTTATTCAAACATATCTGCTCTGAATTTTACATTGAGCTCTCTGGATATCATCCTCCTCAGGTCTACCCATACGGATTACCTAAATTTGCATAAACTATATATATATATATATATATATATATATATATATATATATATATATATATACTGAATTTTCGCAAGGCAGATATAAATTCCTTCTATATAAGTACGATGAATTAAACTATATTATCGAGCGAAATTTTGTTTATATAAGGCAATATTAAAACTTTGAATTAAAAAAATAGCAAAAACGAAATATTTATTAAAATCTGTTTTTAAAATTGTTATGCAAATTAAATGATGCAGTTAATGTTGTAAGGGCACTTAGTTAATGTGGTGTACATTCTTCTTGAAAACGGGAAAACGAGCTATTCAGCACGGGTGTATTCGAGAAAAAAACACCCATTTTGAAAAATCGCACTGCGTGAAACGGGCTATTAATGTGTAATAATCCAAAAATGTTGCATAAATTTAGGATTGGTTTCTGGTTCCTTTTAAAGTCTTTTCATTATCTTTCAATCCATGCAGTTCCTTGCGTCTTAGTGGCATTATCGCTTTGATTGGGGTGAACTGATTAAAAAAGAAGCTTAGGCCTGGTGGAATAATAGTAAAATAAAATCTTTGATCCTCAGCGTCTACTTTATTCAGTGTACGTGATTTGTTTCAATCTTTTCGTTTACTTTGTTCGAACAGATTCCTGTAGTTTTTACGTGTACTTTGTTGGATTCTGTATGAAGAAATTGTACTTTGTCAACACGTAAAGAAAAGACCCCCAAAATGATAGAGTTAACAAAGTTTTTCCTGAGACAAGATGGTACGAACAGTACTGTCTGATTAACCTTGGATCGGTCATATCTCCAACCAGCAATAAATCGTCCTGTAGCGAAAGGGTTAAAGAAGTCAGCCAGCATTGCCAGTGATGGAATAGTGAATTATTGCGAGGAGATAATCTATAAGTTTTCTTTTGAATAAGTAACGGAGATGGCTTAACGGCTGCATGAGATTTATAGCTAATCCACTTTGGGGATTAACAGAAACAGATTAGTGTATCAGACACCTTTTTTTGTTTCTTGATATATTAGCTTCCTGTACACATAATGTTTGGATATGAGCATATATTATTTTAATATTTGATCGAGCTAGATCGGACATCCATGGGTCTATCACTCGAACCATCACGGCCCTGCTTCAAGGTCGGGAGGTCATTAGCGTGGCATTGTATTTCGTAACATAACTGGTCAGTGTAGGTGGTTGCTGGGAGAACAACCCGTTTTGCTCCATGGCTAGATGTACAGAACAGTTGTTCACTCGTGAGTTTTGCTCGCTAGCAATGTCCTGCAAAGCGTATTCTGCGTTTGCGTAAGATTGTAGAAATATCAAGAATTTGATTTGATTGGCTGTTGCCTCCAAGAGATGTTAAGTATAGTTCTCAGGTTCCATCAAGATTTGACACTAGGGTTTTTGTTAATGTCCAAGCAGTGGCACCATACATTGGCGCGAAAGAAGTGCCGTTTGGGGTTATCTGGTGCATCAGATTTCCAGATTATATCTGTCTTATCAAAGGCGGGCCAGGCTTCTCCCCTTTTTACCCTATGTAGACAATTGAAGGTTTCAGAGAAATCTACAAAGTGTAAGGCTGACTCTTTGCCCTGACGTCCTCAATGATCCATTTTCGTTTTCAGTAGAATTTATTTCGCTTCTCAATTATTTAAAAGCTTCGGCAGCTTTTTATTGATTCATGCGACACAGTTGCATTGAGACTTGCTGGTTGAAGCCAATGAATTCAGTTTTAAATGCATCGACAGAGTGCAACATCATTAGCAGCATTTTCTAACTGATGTAGGAGAACTGCAGAATTGGTAAAGGTGTCTGCAGTGATAGATATGTCATCTGCATGATTTGTGCGTTCTTTCAAACAGGTTCTGCATTTCAGTACTAATTCGCTTAGCTGCTGGCTTATGCCTGGCCAACACCACGCTCTGGCAGACACGCTCTCGGCATTTGACTATGCCCTGATGACCTTCATTGAGACGCTCGTATGCATCATTTCTCAAGGCTGATGGGATAACCAGTCTTGTACCCTTAAGCAAAAACCCATCATGTACATCTTGGTAGGCGCCTTCTACCCAATACAGTCTTAGCACTTCTACACATACGTTGTATTCAGGCCATTCATCACGACACATCTGCATAACTGTAGAGTACACATTGTTCTCTCTCTGGTGTTCGCGTAACTTTTCTACAAGTTAACCAAAAAAGTTCTGTCCGTTTTTTGATTAGTCATTGAATGAAGTTGAAATATATACGAAATGCGTGTAGCAATTGTTTTCAAATTCGGACAGCCGGAAGTAGGAATATCAGTCGTTATAAAAAACACGCGCACCGTGCCCGACCATCAGTTATAAGCCGGACAGCTGTGAGAAGGATGGAAGTGTCTAGAGATCTCGTTCGGGCCTGTTTGCTTTACGACTTCAAAGTGGGCTTATCAGCAGCTGCATCAAGTCGCCGCATATGTCAAGCGTTTGGGGATAGTGCTATGGATGAACGTACTGCAAGGTGTTGGTTTCGAAAATTCAAGTTGGGAGATTTGTCTCTCCATGATAAGCCTCACAGTGGACGACCACAGGTCTTGAATGACGGAGTCCTGAAGGCGGCCATTGAAGAGGACAGTAGTCTAACATGAGGTGAACTTGCAAGACAGTTCAACGTTTCTGATGAAACAGTTAGACTTCACCTGCACTGCCTAGGTAAGACGTACAAACTGTGCAAGTGGGTTCCGCAAACGCTGTTAGAGGTCCACAAGGGACAACGAGTGGCAGCCTGCGTATTGCTGCTTTCTCGCTACCGTACTGCATCCTTATTCAATCGAGTGCTTACCAGTGATGAAAAGTGGGTTCTGTATGGAACTCTCAAGCGTTCCAGACATTGGTTGTCTCTTCAGGATGCTGTCCCTCACACTCCAAGACCGCCTATGCACCCACGCAAGATTATGCTTTGTGTCTGGTGGACAGGTCGTCAAGTCGTTCATTATGAACTGCTAACAACGGGTCAAACGGTCACTTGAGACCTATACTCGCAGCAATTGAAACGTGTGCAACAGGCATTGCGCCAGAAGGAGACAGCACTGGTGAATCGCAAAGGTGTGCTTTTCTTCCATCACGGATACCATACAGCAACTTGGGTGGGAGACTTTGTGCCATTCACCTTATTCACCTGACCTTGCGGCATCCGATTACCACATCTTCCACTTCCTGGATAATCATCTTCGTGGGAAATCCTTCACCAATGAAGCAGACTTGCGCAAAGCCCTCACGGACTTCTTTGCGTCACCCCCCCCCCCGAGTTCTACCGCAGGGGCATTGAACAGCTGGAGACACATTGGCAGAAGGTGCTGGATGCCGATGGCGATTACTTCGAAAACTAAATATAAGTTACACATACTGTGAAGCATTTTCTTTTTTCCTTTAAAAACGGACAGAACTTTTTGGTTACCTTGTATTTCCGGAGCAATCACAGGTAGGTTTTCCATTATGTTCTCCACATAAATTCTGCTACACTCCATGAGCTCGCTTCTAGTTTAGAGTCTTGAACTGGTGCCCTTGGAAATGTGTCAGCAGTAATGAGGCTCTTTCCTTGAACATGATATATTGAGTTAGAGTACCTCACTAGTTTCATAATAGTTTTCCTCTTCTCATGTGGTATTTTTTCCCGAGACAGTAACTTTCATAATGATGCTATAGGAAAATACCAAATCTTTGTTGAGATCCCCAGATGATGGCACAAATTTCTTTGACATCAAAGCAGGAGTCCTCCAGGGTGACATCTTTGCACCTTTTTGATATCTAGCCTGATTACGAATTGAGAACTTCCCTCGAGAAACATCTCACTAAGAAACGGAGAAAAGACGATTTTTTTTTCTTTGGAGAAAAGTTTCCTTCTACAATTAATAAAAAAGGTGAAATCTTGGTGATGACAGAGTGATTCACACATAATACTGCGCGTGATTTGTTTCTGTTTTATGTTTGTAGAAAGACGACCGAACTTCATTGACTATAAAAGGAGACGAACAGGAGTCACAAAGGGTGCCACACTAATTAACATATTCACTAGTATTGTATTATTAATTCACGGGATTAAACAGTTATTTTGTGACACAATAAAATGTCACTGGTAGTAAGTGATAGGAATGTGAACCCCACGTGACCTGCTGCCAAGAGAATTCTCAACCGACCTTTGTTGATTGAATCCGCTCTAAGTTTCAGGAGAAAAAAATAAATTGTCATGGTATATTTAACAGGAAGGGTTAATTTTGTTGTATCAAAAACTATATAACCTCGCGACGTTCTTCGTTATTTTCTTATCTTATTTTTATTTTCGTCGACGGAAGCGTTTTTTGTTCTTTTGTAGCACGGTTCCGCCGTGGTTCGAACCAACCGCCGCGGTTCTCCCAGCAGCAAGTCACGTGTGATTCAGTTGCTCTTTCGGACGCTGCTGTCTCGTCTCTTTTGCGTCTCTTGCCGTCTCTCGCCCCAAATGTTGGGTCGCTTAAATGCTTTGTTTTTTGTCCCACTTCCACCGCACCTTAGGACTCATCAGTATTCATATCAATTATCGTATTTGACGGCATATATAAGACGCACGGGTGTATAAGACGCACCCAAATTTCAGCAGGGCAAATTAAGAAAGAAATTAGTAATTAGTAAAATACGGACGAAATTCGATCTTGCTCTGTGATCAAGGAACACGAAATGGGACAGATGCAGTTAACCATCAGTTGACCGGCGACAGTACTGACCAGCGATGGAACAACCGAGGATCGAGCCTGGCTGGGCCGATCCGGGCTGGGCTGGCCGTGTTATAATTTTACTAATCATGTGCTCCGGTGATTTCTTTTCGAATATCATTAACCCGAACTACGATTTGATACGAGCATTATAACAATTTATTCATTTGAACATACAAAAATATTTTTAAAAGAACAAGGCTAGTACGTTTAAACCCTCGATCACGATGACTTCAAACATTAATCTAGCCTCAAACTAATTTCATTCACAAGCTGTTATATGTTTTTTTTTTTAGACATTTACCACGTTGGAATCGTCTCTCCAACCTAATTTTACTGGTATTATTGAAAACTAATGAAAAAGCATCCTGCTTTTGTTAATTGAAGTCAGGTTTTGTTTCAGCAAAACTATACGAGACCGAACACTGCCAGGGCGACTAAGCAGAAGTTCAAACAAATGGATGTTGTTGGAATTCTTCCATATACGTCATTCAGTCCCGATGCTGCGCCAAATGACTATGGCCTATTCTGCTCAAAGGCACACTTTCCCCGTGTTCAGCGATTCAACTCTTTTGATGAAATGAAAGAAAATTGTTTACGGTTTTTTTTTAATTCAAAGCCAGTGGACTGGTATCTGGGACAGATTTAGATGATGGCTGATCGCTGACAGGAGATCGTCAAGAATAATGGACATTATTTTAAAGAAGAAATGTGTTGCTTCATAATTTTGTTTTCTTTCCGCTTCCTAAGTAAGTCAGGACTTTCACGCCAGCCTAATAATTATTTTCCACATAAAATTCGTTGTGCCATTTAGGAAGCCGATCGGGCCACATGTGACCCGCGGGTCGCAATTTGAGCATGACTGATCTTGAACAACGAACCCCCTGTCAACACTATGGACCAAAAATATGACTGGAAATAATTTATTTCTTTTTGTCTTAGAGAATCTTTGGATTATTTTTTTGTTTTTCCCTGCAATTTATATTTCTTCTTTCGATTGCTTTCGCGTTGTACATTTTGCCACTGTCGACTGTCGTCTTCTTCATCTTCATCCTGTCATTTCTTGCTTGTTTTTCGAACTGTTCCCGATTTTGTTTTCTTTTTATTACCGTCTGCTTCTTCGCCGCCATTTTCTATCTTTAATTATGAAGCTTTCTCCTCTGTCGGCTTTCAACGATTTCATATTATTCTCCAGTCCACCTTCTACGTCTGCGTTTATGGTCCGCCCACCTCTCGTTTCCTCGGCTTCTCATTCTCTTCATGAATCGAAATTTCTTTCCGTAACTCTCCGACTTTTTCTTTTTTATTTATTTTCTTACGTCTCTCTCTGAGCGCAATATTGGGCGTTATGTTTTCATTGTATTTTCTGTCACCATATCGCGTTATTCGGCTTCCTTCTGATATTTGCCCGCCAAGCCAATCTTAACTCCGTCTACGCCTTCGCTAATCAGATCACATTGAAGGAATAAATTGTTCGTATCACTCAAAGAGGCGTTATAACCGCTGACATCAACTTTCCATACTTTTCTCATTCTTATCGTCTATGCCATTTTCGGTTTTCTGTCTTTCAGTTTTTGGGGTTGTGTCGGGTGGGGGCTCAAATTTTAGTTCGAAATCACACGTTCAATAACAAATTCCAGTTCCTTATTATATATATATATATATATATATATATATATATATATATATATATATATAGTATATGAAAAACTTGGTAATTCGTTTGAAATCCTGAGAGATCAATGTAAGTCCAGAACTAATGAAATAAGTTATAAATTAAATAAATATAAATTAAAGAGCTGGTGAAATAAATTATTATAATGGTAAACTTTAAAGAGGTCTGTTTTTCTTTTAATATATATATATATATATATATATATATATATATATATATAAAGTTGTAGACTCTGTCTGTCTTTTTGTTTGTGATCGAACTCCTCCTAGGGTTTTGTGGTACGGTGGAGTAATGGATAGCGGCTCGGATTGAGGAAACGGAGACTTGAGTTCGAAATCCGGTCGGATCCATGACATTCACTTACGTGCTAATACCTTCTTCTCCTCCACCCTTTCACAACGGGTTCTATAGCCTTGGATGGCAATTGGTTTAAGGGAAAAAATCTGACTCATCAGTCATGTATCGAAAGATACATGATCGCCTAATTGTGTATCACGCATGGCGCATAACTGAATTGGAGAGCCGAGTTCGAATTCCAGTCGAATCCATTACATTCACTTACGTGCTAATACCCTTGGGAAAGGTATAAATCCTATTCTTCTCCCCCCCCCCAGCTATGTGTAAATGGCAGGAAAGACTGAGTTCTATAGCTTTGGATGGTAACCGGTCTAGGAGAGGAAACTCCGAATTCAAAACAGGCTTGGCGAGGGTTGAGCTCCGTTCGGCCATCTTGGGAAAGATGGCCGAACACCATTCCTACTGCGGCTGCAATACACAAAATACGCATATATTCTGAATCTACATTACCCAAGGTTCGTGGATAAGTATATTTCATTTTGAACAAAGAGGGACTTTGTTCCCTTTGATATAAGTCAATTTTAAATTTGAACAAGGGAGTGACTCCTAGCGTACTTGGTTAAGTATAATTCATTTTAATCAAAGGAGACACTGAATTTTTTCCTTTTAATTTAAATTAAATTTGAATTTGAACGAGGGAATTACTGCAATCCAAGATATAGAAGGAGAAAGCCAGAAGATGGTGGTCACATCGGCAATATCAAAATGAGACAATATGGACATCAGGTTGAGCAAGAAATCACCAATCAGTGGGTAGTGACTTACAATATATATTCGTTCCGACAATTCAACTGCCAGTTCAGCTGTTTTTGCACAAATCCCCCATTGAATGATTCCGATCCAAAATATAGAAGGAGAAAAAGCCAGAAGATGGAGGTCACACCGGCAAGATCATTGACTAATATTGAAATGCATCATTTTTCTACACAAATTATAACAATAATTTAAAATCAATCATCATTTTCTTAAAAAAAAAAATGTGTGACGCACAGCAAGGCACGGGTAATTCGACTCGTACATATTATAATTCTGCTTGCCCTAACTTAGCTAGCACGACCGTTACGCCCAGCCAATACCGCATAGATAATGGACTATTCCGTTTTGATCGCATGAAAAGACAGAAAAGACATGAGACGCTATTTGGTTTAAGTGAGAAATGGGATGAAAGAAAGAAAGAGTTAAAGAATGAAAGTGAGAAAGAAAAAAAAGGAGTGTTTAGTATTTTCTCCCTGATAAATAATAGACTATTCCATTTTAGTCGAGAGGAAAGACGGAAAAGATATATCAGTGATGCTACTTGGTTTCAATGGGAAAAGAAAGAACGACAGAAAGAAAGAAAAAAAGAAAGAAAGAAAGAAGGGAAGATAAAAATATTTAATGCCTCCTGATAATACCTCATAAATAATGAACTATTCCGTTTTGCTAACAGAGACGCTACTTGGTTTCAGTGAGAAAATGAATGAAAGAAAGAAAAAAAGGGAATGTCGATGTGTTTAACGTCTCCTATTGTTACCTCAGAAATAATGGACTATTCCGTTTTGGTTGCGTGGAAAAAGGAAAAGACATACCAGAGACGCAAAAGAAAAAGAAAAAAAGGAAGTGCAAAGAATAAAGAAAGGAAGGAAGATTGTATTCAATAAAATGTCCCTTCAGTACGAAATTGATTCTCTGCGAACCGGTTATGAAGAGGTATTCTCTTTGGATAAGATGGAAGGAAAAAATGTCGAGCGATAGTGTGAGAAACGTTTTGTTTATGTGAAGAGAAATTCCACTTATATAGGAAGATGCTCGCAGGAAATTCTTATCAATGCCTACTTACTGGGGAGAAGGAAACATTGTTCTTCAGTAGTAATTGTATTTGTAGATATTAACATCTTGTGCAAAAAGCATCTAACGCCATCTTTGTTTTGTTTCTGATATGAAAGTTTAAAAATGTCTTCAGAATTGACACAGGTGTGTCTGTGAGAGAGGGGGGATGAACAATAGCTGGTAGAGAGAAACGGATATTAGGATTGATAAATAGACAGGGAAAGGCACGAGTGTGTGTGTGTGTGTGTGTGTGTGATAGAGAGAGAGAGAGAGAAAGAGAGAGATCGGGAGAAAGATATGGAGAGATGAACAGATAATTGTTAGAGAGAAAGAGAGCAGGAACATCACAGGATTGATAAAGAGAGACGGAAAATCGCGTACATATTTGTGTGCGTGTGTGTGTTTATGCTAGTGAGAGAGAGAAAGAGAGAGAGAAAGAGAGAGAGCGAGAAGGAGAGGTGGACAGATAGTTGGTAAAGATATATAGGGAAAACAGGATTGATAAATAGAGAGAGAAAATGTGTGTGTGAGAGAGAAAGACAAGGCAAGTCGCGACCAGTTGTGCTCGTCCCAGGTTCTGTCTCATGTCCGCCACATATAATCTATCTAATTTTCTCAATTTTAAAATTAGTAGAACTCCTCACTACCATGGGCCCGTCATCTCTATACAGTCCAATGTCCTTAATATCTATTTCACAGTGCACGGTCAAGTTGTACAGTATTAAAAGACCAACAAGGTCAGAAGACTCTGCAGAGTCTAGAGATCCCATGGTGATGTCAAAATGGCGAGAGAAAGAGAAAGAGAGATGAATAAATAGTTGGCAGGTTATTTTTTCTGTTGGAGATAAAATTTGTATCTCCAAAAGGAAAATTAATATATATGATGGTCACACGACAATTACGTTGTCTAGAAGGTTGAGTCTTCCTTTGAATGATGCATCTAACATCTCTCAACATTTACAACAGCCTGCCTGTTCACATTTGCAATTTAGAAAAATCCTTATCGAAAATACACATATTTTTTCGTGAAAATAATAAACATAAACTAAAAATTATTGAAGCTATTTGTATTAAAAAATTGAAACCACCCCTTAATAAAATTAACTATGAAGTGTTTTAAAATGTTTACAGTAGCTAGTTTAAAATATCTAGGTTATAACTAATATCTTTAAATAGTTTTTACAAAGAATAGGCATCACAATATCTTAATTACGTCTCTTGACATTACTGCGCGTGTATCTTAGCATCATAAAATTTAAAAATGACTCAGTACATAAATTTATCGTGTTTCATTTCATAAGTAAAAAAATAAAAATTCAAATGAACACAGCAATTTTGTCCCTGAAGATGACATTTTGCTAATGTCGAAAGTACTCGGGAATAAAATGGATATACATCAACATGGTAATTTTCTTTCATCCTTTAATAAGTGTACTAAGAAAGTCGTCCATAAATATGAGAGGATCCTATTGAGAATAAGTAGACAAAACTTTGTATATATTGTATATGTTCGCGTGTCGGAGAGCCGAGTTCGAATTCCAGTCGAATCCATTACATTCACTTACGTGCTGATATCCTTGGGAAAGGTATGAATCCTCTTCTTCTTCCTCCAGCTATGGGTAAATAGCAGGACAGACTGGGTTCTATAGACTTGGATAGCAACTAGTCTAGGAGAAGGACAACTCTGAATTCAAAACCTGCGGAGGGAGTGTTTGGGGACTGTAGTACGTAGTGCACCAATCCGTATTCGGCCTTTCAAAAAGTGTGATTGGTTCTGCACAAAGCCTTCACCACTATAATCAAATCATATGGTGTTAGGACTTTTGGTTCCTAGGAACTGAGTTGCTTGAACCTCATACGTAAAAAGAAAAAAAACGACGGGAGAGTCCAGAATATATATATATATATATATATATATATATATATATATATATATATATATATATATATATCTGTATCTAGCTTAAAAGAAATCAAATTTCATAGTTTAATAAAGGGCTTAAAAGCTTAACCCAATCATTAAATAGAAAAACCCTTTATGAAGTCGTCAAAAAAAAAACAAACAAACAAACAAACAAAAAACAAATTGTAGTTCAGTGCGACGCGTTTATATATGAAACAGCTCTTTGGAAAATAAATAAATAAAATAAAGAACAGGGCAAACAGAAGGAACTCCAGATCATATATAGCAGCAATACTCCATGCAAGGACGAATGGTTGATTTGTAGATTTGAAAGATCAATTCCAGGGAGAAAAATTTCCTGGCGCGTCACAGGGGGCCATCTTTCTTTGCGGTGTACGAAGCAATTGACTCAATGTATTTGTTCCATCTTAGGTCAGCAGACAATGTGAGGCCGAGGTGCTCTCGAGAAGTTGAGCGTCAGACATTCTAATGGGGTGGGGAGGGAAGGGTCTCTGTGGTAATTAATAGACAGCAGTTTTGTTTTTGCGGCGTTAAAGTTAACCAGTTAAATAGGTAGAAATGTAAAATGACATTAAATGGTTATGCACTTTAATTTGTTGTTGCTATATCTGTAATAAATTTTGTTGAGTGTTGATTGGATGATTTTGATATACGGGGGCTCAGGAAAATTGAAGTTTTTTTTTATTATTTTCGTGGTGTGGTATATTGGTGTTGTTAACAAGTATTTCCTTGTATTGAGAAGGTGGACAGGAATGTGCTTTTAAATGTTGTGCAATGAAACTTCTATCAAATAAATGAAGCGTAAGACGTCTTCATAATGTTGTGGTCGTCAAACCAATATATATATATATATATATATATATATATATATATATATATATATATATATATGCTTTTTTTGCACACAACATTTGATTTTTCAAAAATTTGTTTGTCCAAAACACTCTATATCAAAAACAACCAATCTATCTATCTATCTATCTATCATTATCTATCTATCTATCTATCTATCTATCTATCTATCTATCACTGTCTCTTCATGTCTATCTATCATTCTTTTCATGTCTATCACAGTCTGCTTATGTATATAACAATTCTCTCTTCTCTCTCTCTCTCTCTCTCTCTATATATATATATATATATATATATATCAGTCTTTCATATCTATCTATCTATCTATCTATCTATCTATCTATCTATCTATGTGTCACTCTTTACATATCTATGTATCTATCGATCACACTTTACATATCTATCTATCTAACTATCTATCTATCAGTCTTTTCATGGTTGATATCTATCTATCTATCTACTTTTCATAGTTTCTTCATATCTATCTATCTCTGGTATTTATGTATTGTGAAGGTGGACAGAAATGTTTTTTTAAATCTTATGTAATTAGACCACGGGAAAGGATCAGCATAAAAATATGTAGACACAGACACGAATATATTTTCATTTACTCTCTACCGTAATATTTCGTCATTGTCTGTCAACAACTCTTCAAGCTGCTGGCTACTTCGACGGCGGCGTTAGAAAATGAGTCACCCCCGTAAAAAGTTGTTTTTTTTTCACTGCTTTTTAAGAAAAAAGTAAGTAATTTTAGTTTAATCTTGTTCACAATACATCAAATTAACAGTGTCTGCTTTAACGAGACGTAAGCATTTTTATTTTCATGTTTAAAAATATTTAAATAAGTTTCTTATCGCCTAACGTTAGGTGTCAAAAAATGGCGTTGATTGAAGACTGTAAAATTCGTACATATATATATATATATATATATATATATATATATATATATATATATATTCACCGCTGAAATTTTTACACATATGCATTGATAGTATTGTGGTGTTTGGAAAAAGAGCAGAATAAATATCTTGGTCTTATCTACTCTCTATAAATATAGGTATAACCGTAAGTTCTATGCGAATAGCGTCTTCTCTCTCACTTTTCGCTTTTGGAACTCATTTCCGCCCTCTTAATATTCAGTTATCTTTGACCTTCAGAGTTTTATTAGTATTCTTTTTGCTCATAACATAATTCATTACGTAGGAAATACTTGGAGGGAATTCTTATAAATATTTTGCCATCTTTAAACACACGTCAAACAAACTTTATTGTGTCACCAGCATTCATAACATCCATATTTAAAGAATGTAAGATGTCTGCCACAACCGGTGTAATTTATATTCTGTCAATGTCATACAAAACATTACCAAATCAATATTGGGACAACCACATGTATGTGATACGCTAACAGATTCTTCTATTGAATTTCTTGCTTCTGTTAATCTCTTCTAGGTTTCTAGATTTCCAGTTTGGTCTTCAAAAATTGAAATGCAATGTCAATCATTATTTTTTGTTTTCTTAATTCCTGTGCGTTTATTGTGCCTTCTCCTTAACAATTCTTTAATATACACACACACACGCACTCAGACACACAAACACTACGCGCACCCATATATATATATATATATATATATATATATATATATATATATATATATATATATATATATGCTATTTCTTCACATGCACTTCTTGTTGGTATAACTCTTTCCGGCTGACAACAGAATGTTTCTATCTATCTATCTATCTATCTATCTATCTATCTATCTATCTATCTATCTATCTATCTCAGTCTATTCATATCTATCTATATGGTTATTTCAGCTAATCCATATCTATCTATCTATCTATCTATCTATCTATCTATCTATCTATCTATCTCAACGTGTTTCTATCTATTTCAAAGTTAGTTTATATCTATCTAATATATATATATATATATATATATATATATATATATATATATATATATATATACTTTTTATTATCAGAGATTATGTTCGAATGTAATATCGTATAATAAGAATACTGCACTATTATTGTATTGAGAACTATTTTTAAATTAATGTTATGGACTTTTGAATTTATATCTGATTCGAAATGAAATGAGAACGAATATTTGATTCGTTCTCATTTCATTTATATATATATATATATATATATATATATACATATAAAAAACGAAATGATAACGAATCAAATATAAATTCAACCGTTCATAACATTAATTTAAAAATAGTGCTAATACAAATACAATAGTAGAATATATATATATATATATATATATATATATATATATATATATATATATATATATATATATATATATATCCCTTCTGTGTATGAGATATGGAATTCTATCTATCTATATATATATATATATATATATATATATATATATATATATATATATATATATTATATCATGAAGAAAAAGATGACAATTTGAAATTATCGAACGTACTTGGCATGTGTCTTCCATCTGACAACAACTATATATATATATATATATATATATATATATATATATATATATATATATTATGTATGTATATTATGTATGTATATATGGTGTATCAATAATACTTTTACAAACGTTGGAGGCGGGTTACTCACGCCAAAACAAGGTAAAATGTCCATATAAAGACATGTCCATATAAAGACATGTCCAAGAAGCCATCTTTGGACCTCAATAGAGCAACTCATATCAAATGTTCAAAATGTCCTCCGCTTGCTTCTACACATGCATTCACCCGTCGGATTATTGACTGGTGTCAAATAGTTTCGTCGACCCCCATGACACCTTGGTGAAGCGTCACTGCATTATTAATGTCTACTGCATAAACCAATTCTTTTAGGTACTTCCACAAATAAAAATACAACGGACTGGAGTCGGTGGGGACGTGCATGCCATAGAATTAGTCCTCCCCTATCTGTCCATCTTTCATGGTGGATGCCAGCCAAGAATGTGAGTACAATGTGCTGGTACCCCATCATGCATGAACTACAAGCGTCTTTATCAGCGGTACACCCTGTAGCCTTCTCTGGAAGTGTGTTCGAAATAAAGTCCCTGTCTAAATTTTGTTATAGTTTTTTGATACTATATATATATATATATATATATATATATATATATATATATATATATATAATTATTTATTTAAAAATATGATTCCAAAACGCTACATAAGAAGTCTCATGTTTCAAAACAAGAGCCGAAAACGTCAATATAATTATTTAAATTAAATTGAGTTAAAATAAGCTCTGTTCCATCTTCAAGCGAAATTTTTTTGGGAATAACGTATTTCTGAAATTTACGTGTTTTAAAAATTGAAATCAAAATTTCCATGGTAACAGCTAGGGCGAATTGTTTAAATTGGGTAGGCGAGTGTTGGGTGTTAATAATAAGTATCAGTATAGAGTTACTTTCATAGATGTCAATTGTTTAATCCATAGACCAATCATCAGATTCATGGTTTGAATAATTAACTAAAAACATGCATACAATATAACACCCTTCATAATCCATAGCCCAAATAAATAGTTTAAATACCCTACAAAAAAGATAACCCTTTATGAAGTCGTCAAAAAACAAACGTTACGACAGTTTTTTATATGCACAAATCCCTTTCATAAAAATAAAATAAAAAAATAAATAAATCTCCATAGACATGCAAACTAGACGATGGTTAATACATCTTCCGTTTAAAATTTAGACACCCCCACCTTTCCCTGACTTGACATCTGTGAAAGTAACTCTATACTGATACTTATTATTAACACCCAACACTCGCCTACCCAATTTAAACAATTCGCCCTAGCTGTTACCATGGAAATTTTGATTTCAATTTTTAAAACACGTAAATTTCAGAAATACGTTATTCCCAAAAAAATTTCGCTTGAAGATGGAACAGAGCTTATTTTAACTCAATTTAATTTAAATAATTATATTGACGTTTTCGGCTCTTGTTTTGAAACATGAGACTTCTTATGTAGCGTTTTGGAATCATATTTTTAAATAAATAATTATATTTATGCTCTACTTTTGTATCGAGCACTATTTTTTAAAAATAATAACTAAAATACTAAGGAACTTTGGATTATTTACCTAACCAGTTCCTTCCTATTTTCTATATATTTTCACACACACACACACACACACACACACACATATATATATATATATATATATATATATATATATATATATATATATATGCTAGGATTTTAAATTTTAAACATTTCAGGCGATGGTAAATAAGTGAAGCGGTACAATCATAATATTGAAACATGGAAGCTTTTGTGTAGGAAAAAACGAAATAAATAAAAAAGAAAAAAGAATGTTTATTTTGACGAGAATGAATTAGAAAAATATGTAATATTTAATTTATGAAATGGATGGACTCATGGGTGAAAAGTTAAATTTCTTTGTTAAAATATCTGTATTATTTTGTTTTTGTACTTGTTACTTCAAACATTGTTATAGCAGATACTTCGTATTTGAAATAGAAGCCCTATTTATTTTAAACTGCCTGCGCATTCGGAAAATCTTAGTAAAGAAAATGTGTTCCCCGGTAGAAATATGTGTTATGAATACACTCCAACACGTGCACAGGATTGCCTCATCAGTTTTGTTATGACTTGGGGGTCATGACAAGGTTCAATATCATACCTGTTCAACCAAACGACAGTATCGAAATAATAATTATTCCTGTAGGCGATCCTGAAGCAAATATCTTCCAAGCACACAACAACGGACATATAAAGAACAGCCACTGCGGATCTTGAAATAGCAAGCGACCAATCAGAAACGGCCTACGTTACTTCACCGCCCCCCCCCCAGCCAAAACGAGACAATTTTCTTCCTTTGGCATCCATTTAAGCGTCTACCGCAAACTTTAAACTTAATATCTAAAAAAGGAAGGATTTGCGGACATATGTTTATACGGAATTTTGTCTTTCTTTTGGTGTGAGGATCCGGCTTCCAAATTTTGTAAAAGTATTTTTGATACACCATATATATATATATATATATATATATTATAATATTTTTTTTAAATAGGATTAAAATATTATAATATAAGCTCTACTTCTGTATGGAGCACTGTCTTCTTAAAAATAAAAACAAAAATACTAAGGAATTCCGGATTATTTACGTAACGTGTTCTTTCCTATTTTTCTGCATACTTGCGCGTGCGCGCGCGCACACACACACACACACACACACACACACAGATATATACATATATATATATATATATATAGATACACCCTGTATATATGCATAAAATATGAAGAAGAGAAACATACGCAGATTGAGAGCGATTTACGTTTTTGTCTGCCTCTGTATATATCTATATAATAAATTCAAACATCAGTGTGTCACTGTGTCACACTTTTTCAACTTTACTCCTAGATGCCGTATCTCAAGATATCATACCATTTTGGAATCAGGCGAACTCCGTGAGCAAATTAAAACCATTCCGGGCTGGATTCGGACCCGCAATCCTGAAATTGTGGATTCCCAATTTTTTCATATTGCGATTGTTTTCAGTAATTTTTTGCGACGAAGTTTTTGAACTGCAATAATTTTTATAACCTGGAAATAAATTTGGGAATAAGAGAAAATTTTTGCTAAATTCAGCGAAAGTCACCCATGAAATAAAAATAATTGTCTGTGTGGAAAGTAAGGACCAACGTACATTAAATTGTCTTTAAGTGGCGGCAGAAGAATTATCATTGAACTTTTAAATGGTAAGCATAAATATTAATGCAATACTTAAATGCAACAATCAATTTTGAGTTCTTCTGTAGTTTATTGTTGCCTATCGGATCTACTCTACCCTAACTATTGTGATGAAGACGTCATCTAGATCACTCCGCAGGAATAGCTGAAATCATGCCCGATAGGGCGGTTTTTAAGATCGTATATATATATATATATATATATATATATATATATATATATCGACAGAGAGAGAGAGAGAGAGAGAGAGAGAGAGAGAGAGAGTTTCGTAGCGGTAGCCTCCAGCAATCACTCCGTCCACACGTCACGTGATAGCAGCTATTGACTTTTTCATTTTTTCGTCTTTTCTTTTATATATGCACTTTTCATTGGTGCAAAGATTGCTTTTTACCCCTTTTATTTTGTGTGTGTTTGCGTTCGTGGGCACTCCTAAAGCATTTCTTAGACGGTCAGTTTTTGTCTGTTCGCTTGATTTGCGTAGGAGTATGATCGTGTCGTTCTTATTGAGGTCGGCGTTGTTAATATCGAATATAAATCTCAGATGCCAAAGTAATAATATACCAACTGCCTGAATCAAACTCACCCATGGCAATACTAATGTCAGGAACCGTCAGGGTACAGAATGGGTTTCTGGACCTGTTTAAACAATTCAATGTCCTCCTTATGGGGCTGTAAATGATGGCCAGGTTTATCGCATCTATTAACAACATCTCGGTGATGAATGGGTAGAAATTTCAAATATCGGATTGGAGGAAAGATCATTCGTTTTTTTTTATTTATTTTATTGAACCAATCAATGGCATCAGGGGTATTATGCCACTGGTTGATTCCTTAAGCATTTCTTATGTATTTGCAGGCTCTTTCGATGATTTTCTTGCTATTCCTACCGATGTTATTCCTTGATGGGCTGATACTCCGGTATTGCGGGTTGTGTGGGAAGCTATCCCAGCTTTTTCGTAATTCTTATTGACCTTCCTTTTAATGATTTTGTGACGTCGATCTGGTAATGGTTGCCGGTTTTATCAGTACTGATGATAATCTTATCCGATTGCTGGGTAGTGACAATGTCTTTATACATATTTTCTTAAGGTTATTAATATTTTGATGAATTAGATCATATTAATAACGAATAATTCTCGAAGCGGTTGGTCGCCGCTGGGTTGTGTTTTTGTGATCTAGATCTTTTTTGATGTTTGCTCTTGGTAAAGAATATCTCCCACCTCATCCTCTTAATGACACTCCCTATTTTGTGTAAAAGGATCAGTTCATAGTCTTTTTTTTGGAGGGGATCAGAATGTTTTCAGATGAAAAGGCTCCATAACCCAGTAACAATTACTCTATATTGCTTCGTGGTTTAATCACACCTATAAAAGTGCTCTCTACTGAAAGGAGCAAAATGCAACTGAATAGGTAAATACAGATAGGTATACGAGCGATCGTAGGTGAATACATATACTCTATAGTGTAAGAAAAGACAGTGCTCAATTTTAAATAACAGATCTATTTAATATATATATTTATGTTATATAGAAATAAAGTGTCGCTGCCGACACTTGAATTTGAACATAGATCGCCAGTGAACACAGTCAATCCCATTATTGAATTAAGTGAATCACGTGACCATAGAGGAAACGCATATATAGGAAGTCGCGGGATATCTAGATTCATTGCATTTCTATTCTATCCTCTATTACTCTACCGATCGCTATTTCTAGTCTATCCTCTATTACTCTACCGATCGCTATTTCTATTCTATCCTCTATTACTCTACCGATCGCTATTTCTAGTCTATCCTCTATTACTCTACCGATCGCTATTTCTAGTCTATCCTCTATTACTCTACCGATCGCCATTTCTAGTCTATCCTCTATTACTCTACCGATCGCTATTTCTAGTCTATCCTCTATTACTCTACCGATCGCTATTTCTAGTCTATCCTCTATTACTCTACCGATCGCTATTTCTAGTTTATCCTCTATTACTCTATCGATCGCTATTTCTAGTCTATCCTCTATACTATACGGATCGCTATTCTCTACTTATTTATTTATTTCACTGCTTTTACTTAAATTTCGCATTATTTTCTTTTCATTATTTTTATTGGTACTTCATTACATTTTAATTTAATTTATTTTATTTTATCACGGCATATTCTATTATTATTGATGTCATTAGTTATAGTTAGTTTAGTAATACTAATATTAAAATTAGTAATATTACTCTTGGTTCCCCTCCATCACCTTGATTTTCTAACGTCTTATCATGTTTATTTACTTTTTTAACACCAACGTCTCTCTAAATTAGAATTTATATTTCTTATTTCCAACCTTATTTTCAATCTTAAATATTAATCTGGGTCTAAATCCAAATTCAAATTTAAACTACAATTTATTTAAATATTTTAACAACAATAATTTTCCACCCCAACAAGAATTTAAAAAAAATAGCGGTATCAACCCAAAATAAAACAAATAAAAATAATAATTCCAATTGCTTCGGCATGAAACTCGGAATTGTGCCATTAATGTAAGGTATATACACATGTTGCCTTGTTAGGGCCAAAAATAAAGACACAAGAGATGGACTGAGTTAAACAAATATATTAATAAAAACAGTAATACAAACATATGCAAACGAGAGTGTTACAGCAAGAATGTTGGGTCTGACGGTCAGAGCTGACCGCTGGAAAATTCACACTCCAAAAGGCAGTACCTGCTCCTATTTATAGCTGGGAGAGTGTACCATATATATATATATGCGTACCATATATATATATATATATATATATATATATATATATATATATACCTCACACACACACACACACACACATACACATATATCAGTGGTTTGAACTGAATATAACATGTAATCAGCTAAGTTATAAGTTACAATTACATTTATTTGTATTAATCCCATATATATATATATATATATATATATATATATATATATATATATATAGATATATAAGTGAACATTGAAGTCAGAGGCGACAGGCTGTTTCATGCTCGACGCAATCGTCAGGCCGCCAACTGCATCCAGCATGAAACAGCCTGTCGCCTCTGAGTGTTGACTTCAATGTTCACTTTTATATTTATATTTACATGCGCTCTATCTCTGATATTGAGCACTTTATCCCATAAATATAGTTCGCCTTAAAACTATATTTCTTTTATATATATATATATATGTGTGTGTGTGTGTGTGTGTGTGTGTGTGTGTGTGTGTGTGTGTGTGTGTAGTGTGCACTGATGAGCTGTGATACAGCGAAACAGGCATGTATGTGGATGACATTATTATGCTCTCGAATAATTTCGGTTGAGCACTGTTGAGAGGAATCGAACCTGTATCCTATCCGGAACCGTCATTTAGGCATTTTGAAATGGACAAAAAGAAGGTATAAACATAAAAATGTCTTAAAATAATTGTGGGGCTTTGTCCCTTTCATAATGTGTGACGTCATTTGTTTACATTTGGATACGCTCTGTCCTGTCGAAGGACGAATATTTTCTATGAAAATTTCTCGGACATTCAGGCCGGTAAATGTTATTAACACTGTTTATTATAAAACAGAAGATTTACTTAAATATTTATATCTATAAAAAGAATGTATAAAGATAAAAATGTATATATATATATATATATATATATATATATATATCGAGAGTGATAAAGATAATGAACAGGATCAGATAGATAATAAGCACAATGAGATAGATAGGTATTAAACGGGGTCAGAAAAGTAAACGGACAGATAATTAACAGAAATATATATATATATATATATATATATATGAAATCCGTAAGTGTGAAGGATAATCCAAGTAGGTGCTTTTTATATAAAATATTAAAATATATCCATAAAGAGAGCTCAATGTAAAGAACACAGGATTTCAGTCTGATTTGACGGGTATTAAAAACTGACCCGTCGAAATAAATTATAATTTATAATCGAGTTTTCAAGGATGGGTTAATTTTTTCCTTGAATAGGAGGCACGGTGGGGTAATGGATATCGGCTTGGATTGTGGGATCGCAGAGCCGAGTTCGAATCCAGGTTGAATCTATTGCATTCACTTACGTGCTAATACCCATTGGGGAATGTATGAATCCTCTTCTTCTCCCTCCAGCTATGGGTTAAATAGCAGGACAGACTGGGTTCTATAGCCTCGGATGGCAACTGGTCTAGGAGAAGGATAACTCTGAATTCAAAACCTGCGGATGGTCGTTTGGGGACCTTGTGGCACGTAGTGCACCAAGTCTCTGTTTTCGGCCCTTCAAAAAGTGTGGATGGTCCTGCACGAAGCCTTCACCATTATAATCGAATCTCATGTGCCGGTGTCGGGCTGTCGGTTTCCTGGAAACTGATCTGCTTGACCCTCATACGTCGAACCCGACGGGAGAATCGATTTTATATATATATAGGTAACTACAGTAAATTAGGTTTTTCTGGCTCTCTAGGTTTGACTATATATATATATATATATATATATATATATATATATAATGACAATAGATATGTGAACAGACGGAGAGATGAATTGTTTGATCGAAACCTGATGGCCTCTGCAATCATTCCTCTTCTTAAGTTAACATTGTCAATTATTCCCGAATTCCTTTTCTTTTTTGTCAAAAGACATAATTCTATCTTGTTATCAAAGAAGCAAATAATGAAAAAAAAAAAAAAAAAAAAAGAAACAGAATATCGTCTATTTCCAAATGTCACCGAATGTGACTTGCCTGGGAATTGCAATTAAGTTTTTCATCACTCAACGACACTTCGAATTCAAAAATCAATCAATTAATTTACTTGTCTTCGCTTTTTTTCTTGCTGACGTTTCTTTTTCGTAAATTGTCGTTTTCGATAGGACGCCGCATTTGTCAGGCTTTCATGTCGGGTTTGCAATAAAAGACGATTAGGTTTATTGTATTGTCACGAGCTGAACACCTCCAAAATTCCACGTGGATCAATTTATTTAGCAGAACCCCCGTTGCTATTACGAAATGAGCAAACTTCACTAACCTTACATTAATTTCCCGCTCTACCGGCTTGGCGACGTACACCAGCCTGACAGGGAAAGGTTTGAATTGCGTTTCTGAAATAATGTTTATAGTAATATAAAACTAATGTCGGATAGAAACTGCTTTAAAAAAATAACTGTTTATGGTTCGAATACGAAAATAAATCTCGCATATATAAACTCGAATAATTCAAAACGGTAAATGACCTTTCGTTAAATAGGTAATTCAAACATTGCTCTTGTCAGGGTACCCCCGTGGCTGAATTGGTAGAGGTACTCATTGGGTGTGAATCTTATCCAGTTCATATCTATCTATCTATCTATCTATCTATCTATCTATCTATCTATCTATCTATCTATCTATGTGTATTCTCATCTATCTGTATGTCTCTTATCACTTTCTAACTAATTTTGTTATCTATCTATCTATCTATCTATCTATCTATCTATCTATCTATCTCCATTTGTTCACATCAATCTCTGTCTATTCTTATCACTCAGTTTTTATCTATCTATCTATCTATCTATCTATCTATCTATCTATCTATCTATCTCCGTGTGTTCACATCAATCTGTCTGTCTCTTCTTACCACTGCGTTTGTTATCTATCTATCTATCTATCTATCTATCTATCTATCTATCTATCTATCTATCTATCTATCTATCTATCTCCGTGTGTTCAGATCTACTTCTCTGCCTCCATTAAATTGTTACAAATGTTATAAATGATTTCTTCTGACAGTTCTCTCCAATAGCTTCCACAATTCAGTGTCGTCTGCGTAGGAAGGCCTCTAAGCATTTGCATAAGTGTACAGACGCAAGTAGAAAGATGTCCGTATATTTTTCTCCCTCTCTCTGTCGCCCTCCCCCTCTCTCTGTGTGCACTTGCATTCTCATCGGTTTAATTTTCAATGCAGCATTGTTTGTCTGTTTTCAAGACGGAAATGACGATCTCTGTCGTATTGCCGCCAGCCATTTCACTCCTACCATTTTCTCTCAGTGCCAGGCCGACCATTTCCACAGAATAAATACGAGCGAAGCGACACTTAAGGATCGTCCTCAGCGCTCATAGCTATCTCGAAGCTCGCCACAAAAGACAAGCGACAACAATGAGTCGTGTTATTAAGTTATAAATATTTTCATTATTCGTCCACTGTCCTTCCTTATCAGTTGGCCACTGTCTTGTCTTTCAAATTGTAATGATCCTATTTCTTTTACATAAAAAATGACACATTGTAGCGTGATTTCTGTTAGCGCAATGCCATTAACCTGCTCTTCTATAGTTGTGTGGTAAAGAAAAATTTAAGATCTTACCTTATGCTTTTGTTATCTGTCTATATCTCTGAGATGATGTATTACAGTTACTTACACTATTTACATTGTTTAGACTGTTGTCCTCATCCACTGTACACGCCAAGCTTCTGATGCAGTATATTAACTATTCACAATGTTTTGGACTGTTGTCCTCATCTCTGTTGCCATATTTATGACGTTTCAGTCGTTTCACGCTCCGGCCTTCATCAGGGTCTGTCTAAATTTCTGAGATGAGGTATAGTAATTATTTACACTGTTCACATTGTTCGGACTGTTGTCCTCATCTTCATTGCTATATTCACGACGTTACGGCTATTGTATTTTTCGGCCTTCGTCAGGATTTGTCTATATTTCTGAGATGAAGAATCGTAATTATTTAAACTACTTACATTGTTTGAACTTTTGTCCTTATCTTTATTGCCATATTCACGACGTTTCAGCCACTGTACAGGCCGACCTTCTTCAGAATCTCTCTATATATCCATAATGCAGTATTTTAACTATTTACAATGTTTTGCACTGTTGTCCTCATCTTTCTTGGCAAATTTACGACGTTTCAGCCGTTGTACGCTCTAGCCTTCATCAGTGCCTTTCTAAATTACTGAGATGAGGTATTTTAATTATTTGCACTACTCACATTGTTCGGACTGTTATCCTCATCTTTGTTGCCATATTCCCGACGTTTCGACCGTTGTACGTCCCCGTTTCTTCAGCATATATCTGAAATGAGGTATTGTAATTATTTACACTATTTACCTATTCAGACTTTCAAGTTTTCCGTTTTCCCTTCATCAGGTTAGTTGAAAAGTCAGGCAAATTATTGAAGACGCCTAAATTTTCGACCAACCTGATAAATATTTTATGAGAGTTCTTAAATTTAAAAATTTTGAAAAACCAATAACATTTTTGCTCTTTTATATAAATACGTGTTACAAAATATAAAACCCTAGCGTTTGCTTTGATAAATTCTCTCAAAGGACGAGATGCGTCGGCTAAGGTAAGTTTTTATTTTGTCATTATTCAAATATATTCTATCTGAAATTTTTGCATATTTTTATGTCTTTAAAAGTAATGGAGTGCATTCTTCTGCGGAAATATTCGTTGGAATAACAATAATCACATCGGCGAAATTGAAACAGGTAAACACGGGGGGTGGGTAAGGAAGGTGCCACGCCTAAAAAAATTATTACTAAAGACAAAAATGGGTGTAAATAAGCTCCTATAAAAGAGAAAACATTTTTACTCACAACCCACCCACGAGACGGATAATGGAGTTCTCCTTCAGCTTGCACAAAGTCGGTCATTATATATATATATATATATATATATATTTAAAGAAAAACAAATCACTTTAAGGCTCCATTATAATAGTTTATTTCACCAGAGACTTTTAATTTTCCCTGGATCCTCAGACATCACTTTCAAAAGGTGAAACGAAAAAAAGAAATTAAAATTTACACATTTGACGGGCAGTATTAAGCTTATAAAAGTTAACATAGAAGGTAGTGAGGAATGGTGTGAGAGACATGGCCGAGTTTAGTAAAGGGAAGGGAGAATTTTAAAATTTATTTTTATATTTCTTTTTATTATAATACTTAATATTGAAGAAGGAGGGGGTAAGGATCAGACATTAACCTATTTATTCGGTCAACTCACCGGAAATGATATGAGGAAAGGGAAGGAGAAAAAAGGTGGTTTGACATATATATATATATATATATATATATATATCTGTCCAACCACCTGCAGAAGGCCGGAGCGTACAACGGCCGAAACGTTATGATAAATATGGCAACAAAGATGAGACAGTCACTTGAAGAAGTCCGGAGCGTACAACGGCCGAAACTTTGTGATAAATGTGGCAACAAAGATGAGGACAATAGTTTGAATAATGTAAATAATATAAAAGTCTTGATGATTGCGTTTAGCATGAAACAGTCTGTCGCTTCTGAGTGTTGATTCAATGTTCACACACACACACACACACACACACACACACACACATATATATATATATATATATATATATATATATATATATATATATATATATATATATATATGTTAAAATAACAGGAAAGAACAGTAAGATTTATAATTTGGTGTTTTTAGCAATTATTTTTATTTTTAAAAATAACAGTGCTCGATGCATAAAGTAGAGCATAATATTATAATTATTTTCTTTTTTTAAAAATATGATACCATCGCGAATCGACGTTTTAAAACTAAAAAAATTAAAAAGAATAGAGATGAAACATACATTTTTATACTTGATCATTAATTAGTAATTAAATTCTAATATATTTATTTGTAAAAATACAGTATAGTCTATTAGTTAATAGAAGGAGAAATGGTAATTTAAATCTGTAGGAATAAAATTTAAATATTAAAAATATGACTTACTCATATTTAAATGATCATTTTAGAAAATCTTTGTGTATAAAAATATGAATTAAGCGGATAAATAAAAAGGCTAAATTTTTGTCATTGAAAAACCAGACGACACGTTGAGTTACAGATGTCTATGTTTGTGAGCAGGCACCCCTACCCCACCTAAACTTAACCTGACTTTGTCAGTAACGTATATTTGTACATAAATTGTCTAGCGAAATTAAAACCCAACCACCCCTAATCAAAATAGATTGAATTTTTCTTAACCTTAACAACTCAATATATTAAGGTTGTCTGCACTTATAAATTAAGTATTTTTTTAGAAAGTAATTCCTAGCATTGCTTGACAATGGGACGAAACTCTGGATTTTTTATAATTAAATGTACAACTTCAGTTTTGAAACATAGAAATTTCCGGGTCGCGCTGGAATCATATTTTTAAAAAAGAAGATATTTATAATATATATATATATATATATATATATATATATATATATATATATATATAGGTGACTACACTCGTCTCGGAAAACCTTCGGTTTCTTGATTTGCTAATGATCAAATCAATTTCGAAGGAAAAAAAGGTTTTAAAAAAAGAAAGAGCTAGGAACATGAACGTCTGTCGAAAATAATCGTACAGCATACAGGTCCAAAGCCCAAAAAAAAAAACCGATACGAGTAATCAACTAACTTAAAAGTGCTCAATACAAAAGTATAGCAGACCTAGTCAAACCTAGAGAGCCAGACAAACCTACCAAGGTTTCACCTAAGCGGATCGTCAGGAAAGCCAGCTTTCCTGACGATCCGCTTACCCCTGGTTAGTTTGTCTGGTTCTCTAGGTTTGACTATATATATATATATATATATATATATATATATATATATATATATATATATATATATATTCGTTCCTAATATTATTAATAATAATAATATTTTACGTTGTTTTCTCGTTACCGTTTTTTCAAGATGGAAACTACTTTTTTGAAATTTAACCACGTATTCTTGATAGTTATCTCGTGTCAAAAAGGAAAGCTTAGAATGTTATTATCCTCAGTGGTCTATACAAGAAGCCAAACAAGTCACTTCTTGATGGCTATGGTCAACAGCAGTAAATGAATAAATCACTACATATCTTCCCACAGTTTTGTCTCGGTGGCATTCACCAATTTTGCCGTGGGCTGCGTTACGGCGCGCTTATTTTTTTTTTCTATTGTTGCCGTAATCGGGTTTCCTTTCACCTGTAAACATCGTGGTTTCCGTCATTTCTGTCCGTCTTTTGATGGTTCAGAACCCAGCCAATTCCTCGTCTCTTTTTGGCTTTGAGGTTAGCAAATAACAACAGTCGCTAGTGGCCCGGCGATAGGACTCAGAAACAACAATTCTTGCTGCTCCAAAAAAAAAAAAAAAAAAATCCTCCATCAATATCTTTTGATTAACTCCGAGGTTAGAAAATATTGCGTTCTTCTCCAAACGGAATAAATAACAATCAATAATACTTCTATTTTTTGTTTCATAACCCGTGAAATTCTCCATTTTTAAGCCAGATTTGGTTTCGTCTGTTACCGACTGTAATTTGGGTAATTTGGCTGTAGCAAAATTATCCAAATCGTGAAACAGCATGCGATAATTGACCATCCCACAAAATGTTTAATATCTAAAAAAAAAACAAACAAAAAAAAACACTAAACTAGTTTCGTCTTACCAGGTTTTCAGAAATGACGTTTAGCCATCTTGACACCATTTGTTGTAAGAATCACTGAAAAATCCATTGAGTTATTCAGATAGAAAGAGAACAGGTTAAAATCGTTTTGTATCAGCCCCACTGTCTTCCCAAATAAGCAATGGTGAGAGGAAAAAGATCATTTAGTCCTTCAGTAATGGTACTAACAGACATAGTCTGTCTTCCATTTTGAAAGTCCGTTCAAGAACCATCAAGAGAACGGTGAATAAGTTTTAAAAAGAGCCAACAGTGGAGAGGACAACTCGATCAGGAGGTGACAACTGCAATATGGATCATCATTTAAACTTAGAACTAAATACATTCTTGTTGTTCAAAGTAGAGTCCAGTAGTGTTATAAAATATTCGATGAATTCCAGTAAGATATCTCTAATCATTTCTAAGATACAATGGTTCAAATATTAATGTAACAATTGGATAATTTTGCTGTTAAACAATTTGGACAATTTTACTGTTACACCCTATATTTATTCTTTGTAAGAAATCAGTTTGTAGATCAGGTTTCATTAACGTATTTTTGTAAAGGGGGGGGGGTCTCGAGAGTCTTGTTTCATTGATATATTCTTTTCAGTCTGTCCGGTTCTTTACCTTTCTAAAGTTGGGTTTATTTTATTTTATGGCATATCAACACCTCAATGGGTTATTTAATGCCGACAAGATTTTTACGATAGGTTCGTATGAACAGAATATGTATTCTTTGTAAGAAATCAGTTTGTAGATCAGGTTTTATTGACATATTTTTTGTCAAGAGGGTTTAGAGAGATTCATTTTTTCTTTTTTTTTTTTTGGTTTGCTTTGCTTTATTTTATTTTACAGCATATCAACCTGAATGGGTTATTTAATACCGCGAAGATTTTTAGGATAGGTTCTTATGAATAGAATATGCATTAATTTTTTCCAAAATCTATTGCTGGTAATATTTTTTTTTCCAGAAAAATGTATTGCTGCTATTTTTACTATAAAAATTTATTTTTATACTTTCATAGTGTTTTGACTCCAGTTTGGGGGGTTAACTATTGGCTTATAGCTGAGGCCCTAACAGGTGATACCACCCCGGATCAAATCTGGGAACAACAGAGGTGGCTTTTTTTGTCGAGAGTCAAATATATTCCAGGTAATATTTCTTTTCCAAAAATATATTGCTGGTATTTTTATTACAAAAATCTATTTTATACTTTTCATACAGTTTTGGCCCTAGTTTTGGGGTTCACTATTTGCCCAGAGATGGGATCCTAACAGGTGCTACCACCCCTGGTCAGGTCGGACTTGGGAACAATAGCAATTAAGAGGTGATTCCACGTTCCTCAAAACCTCCTGATCAGAGGCCTTGCTGCCGGACGTAGTTTATCGTTATAACCAGGACAGTCCCATCAATGAGATCAGATTTTGTCATCACTGACGAAAACCCTAAAAATAAATAAATCGGGCTGTTAAATCATGGCAAAATTAAAATGGTCGGTGGAGATAATTGGCCAAAACTAGATAATCATAAAAGATCAATTAGATCCCTTGTCATGAGTGTGACTACCAGCTTCAAGTTATAAAATTTACTTTTTTGCGTCTAATTCTGGAATGTTTGGAATAGTCCCGAAAAAGGTTTTTAAAATTGTAAAGGGAGACAACTGTGTTCGTTCAAAGATTCGGGATATGTGAAGTATGTGAGGCGTGTTGTCTTCATCTTCCAGATACTACTGACGTGAAAAAACGAGCGCAAAATTATGATAAAAGATAGAAGGAAAATAAATAAGAATTCATAACCTTTTTTTATTCGTTTTTTCCTTATAAATTGCTCAAACTCAATTTCATTGCTGGTCCTGGGTATGACGATAAAAAAGACGAAGACGCCGAGAATATGACCAATGACATAAACATACACAAAAAGCTGTCTTATGGAAAAGAAAAACAAAGGAAATTCTAGGAAAATTCCTCAAACTTTAAACGAGATCCCTCAACATAGGTCAGGAAGACCAGATTTTGTCTTCACAGACATTATCATCAAAAATAAATAAATCAAGGTGTCAAATCATGGCTGTCGACATTTCAGCAAAATGTGTCAAAATAACTGACCGAGACTAGAGTCTTAAAGAAGATTAATTAGACCCATAGAGATGAGTGTGACTACCAGCTTCAAGTTCGAATTTTTTTAAGAATCTCGAAATGTTTTTTTTTTAAATTGGGTTGATAGCTGTTCTCTATGACAGTGAATGCTGGAATATCACCTCAAAGATAAAAAAGAACCTTCAAGCAAGAGAAATTTGGTTCTACAGTAAGATACTGAGGATTCCATGGCCTGAACATGTTAGCAATGACGAAGTTTTGGAGAAAATTGAAACAAAAAGTAAACTACTACCAGGAAAATGCAGTTGAAATTTCTGAGGTACGTAATGAGGATGGCGGGCTTGGAAAATCTGTTACTCACAGGACAGATCGAGAGAAAGGGAGACAGAGAAAGACAGCGCGTAACATACATGAAGGGCTTGAGCAAATGGATGGCGGGACAGGGTTTGGGAGGGATGACAAAAAGACAAAACTTATTAAGAGCAACAAGGGACAGGAAGATGTGGAGGGCCATGGCCGCCTATGAATTGAAGGGACGAGGCAGATAAATGAAGATGAAGTACTGACAAGGCGTGTTGTCACTGGATTTCCATCATCCAGATATAAAAAATGAAGAAAATTTTATACTGACGTAAAAAAACTCAAGAAAATAATTACTAAAAACGGAAGAAAAGAAATAAGCAGTGAATTATGTAATATCAGTCATTCTCGATAGCAGTGAATGCTAGACAATCCTGAGGTCTGGCGAGAGCTTGATTCCCATATAGATATCCAAGGCAATAAACCGCCTTGAGAGAACATGGATGCATCATGATAAGTAAAAGTACGGGGTCTGCTTGGTGATGGTGGAACGTTACTAATTGATTTTGGCCATATTGGATTTTACAAGCCAGTCCTTCCCTCATTGTATCTCCTGGGCAATGTCAAAGGAGAAATAAAATGTAGGTTCTAGTTTTCAGGAATTTTGAAGGCGCACTGATAAACTGTTGTATCATTCGCTTAGGATCCGAGTATGCTTTTAGGCAGGTCTTTCAAAGAGTATAAGTCTGTGGAGAGAAACCTAAAGAATGCCATCATTGATCTCATCGGCTTCCGATGACTGGCCGCTGACAGACCAGTTAGGAAGAACTTGAAATTAAGAGAACCTTTCCAGCGATACCATAGCTTCAGAGTTTATATAGCAGACCCAGATGCCACACGTTGTCAAAATCTTTGATATATCTAGGCTCCCTCGTCCTTGGCTACTGCCTCGCTGATTTTAATCCCAATTAAGACTTCAGCTGTCAACTGTTTAGAGCTTTTCAAACAAGATTATTTTCCCGTATAAATTCTATGAGGAAGATTCAAAATCGTCTGAAAGAGTTTGCATTAACTCAAATGTCTCTGAATGTCTTTGTTAAAGGACAGTCTTCGGAAGCCCATATGATCAGTGACAGAGTTCCTTGGGGTTCTATCACCGGTCCTACCATCTCTCTACTCCATATTAATGATCTGCCTAAGCGTATAGTCCGATCCTTAGAGAGTACATGAGCGAATGATACAAAAGTTTATAGATGCACCTCCCAAAATCCTGAAAACCAGAACCTTCAGTTCATCTCTTCCTTGACTTAGACTAGAAGGACTGGTTTGTAATTATACTTTAGCAGTAGATCTTATATCTGAGTTCCACTTGATGCCTGGTGAGAGCTTAAGCCCCAAAAGATGTTCAGATTAAGGAGCCTTATGGAGCGAAGACCCATCCACCATGATAGGTGAAATTATAGGGTCTGCTAGGTGGTAGTGGAACATTACAAGCTTGGTTTTGGTCGTACTGTTGTATCATTAGCTTATGTATTCATTAAGGGTTTGGAGTATGCTTTTAGGCAGATCATTACTATAGAGTTGAAAGAGGATAAGGCTATGGAGAGAAACCTAAGGAATGCCATCATTGATCTCATGGGCTTCAGATTACTGACCGCTGTCTGACCAGTTAGAAAGGACTTGATAATTGAGAGAACCTTTCCAGAGATACCATAGCTTTAGCGTTTATATAGCAGACCCCGATGCCACACCTTGTCAAAAACTTTGATATATCTAGGCTTCCACCTTCTCGGCTACTGCCTCGCTGATTTTAATCCCAATTAAGACATCAGCTGTAGATCTAGCAGAACACTCAGGAGGTTGTGTTGTTTTAGCCATATTGGGCTTTACAAGCCAGTCCTTGCCACATGAAACCTCCTTGGCTAAGTCAAGGGAGAGATGAACTGTAGGTTCTAGTTTTCAGGATTTTTGGAGGTGCGTCTGTAAACTTTTGTAGCATCCGCATAGGTATTCACTCATGATTGGACTATATTTTTTGGTAGATCATTAATATGGAATAGAGATTGGGTATGGCTTTAGGGAGAAAATTGAAGAACGCCGTCATTGATCTGATGGGCTTTCGATGACTGGCCGCTAACAGACCAGTTGAGAAGGACTTGATAATTGAGGGAGTCCTTCCAGAGATACCATAGAGTTTATATAGAAGACCCCGAAGCCACACCTTGTCGGTATTTATCTATCCACCCACGAGGATAGAATGTGGCACAAGGCCGGTTTAAAGTGGGTATCTCCGAGCCCGTAGGCTCGGCCAAATATATAGCCTTATTGAACCCGCCTAGACGGGTTCAAAGCCTGTCTACCTCCCCGGACGAAACCTTGCCCATCGGCAAAGCCTCGTTCGGGTTCCTCTCTGCTAATGCAGAGAGTTCGACAGACGAACGCAAGATCGATTCAAATCCTACTACTCCACACCTTGTCAAAACCTTTTCCTACTAATCCTACTACGCCACACCTTGTCAAAACCTTTTCCTCGTCCTCGGCTGGCTTTAATGACAATGAAAACCTTGTTGTTGAGTTTTGGTCGTGTTGGATTTAACAAGCGTGTCCTTTCCAAATTGAGTCACCTGGGGTACCTCAAAAGAGAGATGAGTTGCTAGGTTCTGGTCGTTCAGTTTTTTGGAGGTGCACCTGTAAATTGTTGTATCATCCCGATAAGGAATGGACTATATGCCTAGGCAGAACATCAAATATCAAGAAGAGTGAGGGTAGGACCGAGGAGGGAACCCAAGGACTGTCGGCATTGATCTGATGGGCTTCCAATTAACAACGCCCTTTAGAGACCCTTCAGTTAGTGCAAACACTTTCAGACGAGTTTGGTATGCTAAAATTGAGAAGCATAAAAAAGGGATAATTTCGCAAGCATTAGAAGCATTAAAAAAAAAAGAGATAATTTCGCAAACTCCACTGATTTATAGTGAATTAAGTTTATTAAATAATAATAATAATAATAATAATAATAATAATAATAATAATAGTTAAGAGAAGAGCAATGATTTAAGAAAAGAAGAAACAATGTTTGACAATGTTAAACAATGTTTTAGCAATATGTCCGACTTAAAAAAAATCAAGTATTAAAATACATAAATCAACCAAAAAATTATAAGTCTTTGTTCAGATGTTGCTTGTCTACAATTTATTACTGAATGAGTACAGTAAGTGTGGCACAAGGCCAATAAAAGAGGGATATGTATCAAGGCTGGTCGACGCTATCTTATACCTTAGCTAATAAGATTCTAGACCTATTCGTTCGTTACAATTTTCTCATTCACTATAAGAATCTATCCGTCACCATTCGCGCCTACATACACCAAAATACCTCACACCCAGAATACATCCCCCCCCCACAAAATAAAACCCAATGACGTAAAACGTTACTTGTCTTGTAATTAAAAAAACGGCTGCCCTGGTAATG
Source organism: Acanthosepion pharaonis (assembly GCA_903632075.3). NCBI lineage: Eukaryota > Metazoa > Mollusca > Cephalopoda > Sepiida > Sepiidae > Acanthosepion > Acanthosepion pharaonis. Next base: position 3,916,401 of record CAHIKZ030002446.1, read on the forward strand.
ATTGCATCAAAACGAATCAAACGCCACCCGTGTGAAGGCATGAAACTGAAACGTCCTTAATATGATGGCGATCTTGTTCATTTTGGAACTTTCTCTCAGTAGTTTCGATTCTGAGCTTCTTGCATATCTTCCAGTGCACATATGTCGCTACCTTGTTATGTCTGTAGATATATTCATTTTTTGCTAGGTCCGGACATCCGGACTGTATTCATTCAGTAATAAGTCGAAGACAAGCAACATTTGAACAAAGACTTATAATTTTTTGGTTGATTTATTTATTTTAATACTTGATTTTTTTTAAGTCGGACATATTGCTAAGAGGAATTAGTCAAACAGTTTAGTATAAATCTCATGGAACTCTCCTGCCATTTTGTTCATTCCCCCGGGATCAAGAAGTTAGTAATTTGCATTCGTAACTATTGTGATTTGTTTTAAGGGTCGAAAGGTCAGTAGATTCTAAATATTTTTTCAAAGTCCGTATCTTAAGATTACCAAAATTACAGAACATTTTTTAAAAACGAATTGAAAAATATTGGAAGATTTACGTCAATTATCGACAGCCGCCATTGAAAAAACGCGAAATAAATAATAATATTTATCTTTTCATCTAAAAATTTTATTCGGCCTTATATTAAGTGTGGCTATCAAGAATTGTGACTGAAACAAATAGCGAATGAAATAGTTTAAAATGAAGATTACTATAGTTTTATACCAAAACAAAACCCAGAAAAACACAATAAAAATTTTGACAGAATTCAATTCGCCATCAGTTGGCAGCAAAATTTTGCTGTTATTTTGAAAATACTCCATAATGGCTTTGAGCACATTGAGCAAAAATATCGGTGTTTTAAAGAATTTTTTTCCAAACTGCCTATAGTTTCTTTCAAAAGAAAACATCAGACAAACTTTAATAAATGTAATCGTATTTACATTAGTCGGACTATTGTCCTCATCTTTGTCGCCATATTTGTCACAACGTTTCGGCCGTTGTACGCTCCGGCCTTCTTCAGGTGGTTGGAATTTCGAACTGAACCCTTTATTTCGATCGCTGGGGTAGACTGTTCTAATTCCACGTGCCATGTTTGATGGATGTCAGTTATCAGTTATCTCCTGCTAATTTTCCCTCTGAAAGTTCTCCACTGCCTTAACCAGGAATTGAACTCACCTTCTTTGGGTACACCATTGGAAAATTCGTAAACTTAAGGAATCAGCACATATGCTAGGCCACAAAAATCTCCTGAGCCGACCAAGCATAGAAATAAATACAATATGGGAACCAGTAATAAGGAGTGCCAGAGAAAAGCAATGATAACAAAGTTGCAATATGAACTCTGGTAAAGACATGCAATGATAACAGCAAAAAATTGCAATATGAGCACTGGTAAAAATGATGCTGAAAACATTAGGTTTATAATACTCAGAAGTTCATACCCAGATGTCCTCAAGGACACATGGCACAGTGGATAAAGGCGTTGGTTAGATCCAGTGACAGACCCAAAGAAGGTGAGTTCAATTCCTGGTTAAGGCAGTGGAGAACTTTCAGAGGGAAAATTAGCAGGAGATAACTGATAACTGACATCCATCAAACATGGCACGTGGAATTAGAACAGTCTACCCCAGCGATCGAAATAAAGGGTTCAGTTCGAAATTCCAACCACCTGAAGAAGGCCGGAGCGTACAACGGCCGAAACGTTGTGACAAATATGGCGACAAAGATGAGGACAATAGTCCGACTAATGTAAATACTGTACATAATACCTCATCTCAGAAATATAGACAAATGTAATCGTCCATACTCAAAGACAACATTGCAGTTTCGGATCGTTGTACATCCGAAATACACCCATAGAAGCGGAAAACAATGTTGTGCAATAACATGAGTCAATTATTTTTTTTATCTCAAATTCAAATTCAAATATAATAAAATGAAAGAAAGAAACAGACGTGCTCCAACAGAAAACACATCAGTGGCGGAACAGCACTGGGTTGAAAACTGAGACAGAAAGCCTAATTATTGCAGCTCAGGACCAAAGGTTAGCAACCAGATCCTATCACTGTCGCATAATCAAGGATGGAACTAACCCAAAATGCAGGATCCGGGGAAAATATGATGAAACCATATTATCTGAGGATGTCCGGAACTAGCAAAAAATGAATATACCTACAGACATAACAAGGTAGCGACATATGTGCACTGGAAGATATGTAAGAAGCTCAGAATCGAAACTACTGAGAGTATGAGCGCCAACCAGACACAGTTACTGAAAATAACGATGTAACTATCCTCTGGGACATGCCAATTCAAACTGACATGGAAATAAAAGCCAACAGACCTGATATTATCATAAAAGACAGCAAATTCAGGAAGTGTATGCTTATTCATATAACAGTACCATCTGAGAAAAAACATTCAGAATGAAGACTATACCAATAGTAATCGGAGCTCTGGGCCTCGTGAGTGTCCTCGGTAGCATCAACATATAGGATCGCTCTACTAGGAATATCCCCTCTACTAAGGAAAGTGCTATCAGGTAAATGACAATTCTCCTATAGGGCCTGAGGACCATAGTTTGAACCTGTCTTTACAGGATACAAAGATGGAAGCATAACAGACACAAATAATAATAATAATGATGATGATGATGTTGTAACTATCCTCAGGGACATGACAATTCAAACTGACAGGCAAATAAAAGCCAATATACTTGATATTATCATAAAAGACAAGTAATTCAGGAAGTTTATGCTTATTGACATAGCAGTAACATCTGAGAGAAACACCTCCATGAAAATTATCGGGAAATTGTCCACATACAAGGACATGAAGATCGAAATTAACAGGATATGGGGAATGAAGTATGAGACTGTAGCAACAGTAATCGGAACTCTAAGCCTCGTGAGAAAAGAAATGGACAATTTAACTAACAGTGTCCCAAGTACCATAAACATACAAGTTTCCCAGAAGATCGTCTTACTAAGAAAAATGCTATCAATTAAATGTCAATCCTCCTACAGAGCCTAAGGACCATATTTTTGAGCCGGTTCTACAGAATACAAAGCAGGAAACATACCAGACACAAATAATAATAATAATAATAATAATAATAATAATAATAATAATATATGCGGGTGGGCCGATGTTATTGTTCTTAGACTCTTATTTTTGTTGAATTTCAACAAATGAATATTGTCACGCACAGAATACTAGAGTTGTGGCGCATTCATTTATCAAGGAAAAAAGAAAAAAAAACATATGCCAGTTTATCGATTATTCGATATTGCTTATCATCCCTTGTGGAGGTCACTCATGAGATCATAATTTATTGAAACGTTATTTTGTTTTGTTTCGCCAGCGATAAAGTCAATGAAGTTAGTATCTGGCGATGTTTAATAAAACAGATTGAGTTTATTTGTTTATTATTTCTTGTCAGGCACATTGCTAAAGATGTCTTAATGATGGTGGAAAAGGACAAACAAGATGGCCACCTTATCAGAATTCACGGACGCCTTTGATCGGTACGATTATATTTAACTAAACACAGAGAAAACTTTGGTTTCATTAGATCTCTCTATGGGTTGATGTCACATCACCTATGACGTGCCGTTCACCAATCTCATCACTGGACATTATATGCTACGTCAAATATACAATATATTTGACTATACATATCGATACGAAAAATGAATATACGAGACCTGGTCAAAAATATAGGAAGGGTTGCTATGATACGCAGATTGAAGCCTTTTAGCGCAGATTGACTTTGAACTCTGTCGCGTATGCACACTAAATTATAACGTTCTCTCTCATTTCCCTTGTTCATAGCAGTTGCTTGGAAGGAAAGTGTGTATAGTGTGGTCACCTTACCGCGCGAAAGAAGTTCCATCAGTGACCATGACTTGTGCCAAAGTTTTAGCCAAGGACATCAGTCCCCAGATTTGACAACCACCACATTCCTCAAATTCCACTCCTTGCGACTTTTCCTCATTTCAAAAATCAAATTCTTGTGAAACTCCCTTCCAGCTTCATGTTTTCCAGCTAACTTCATTCTGCAAAAATTTAAATGCAATGTCAATCGCTATCTACTGTCTTCCTGATTACTCTTTCCTCTTTCTGCTCATTATTAATGTCTGTTCCTAATTCTTCCACACCTAGTAACCCCTTGTGTCTTAGTGGCTTTACTACCTTCCTTCTGGAACTCTCTTCCGGTCCCATACTTTCCAGCCAACTTTAATCTATAAAAAATTAAATGCAATGTCAATCGCTATCTACTGCCTTCCAAATTACTCTTTCTTCTTCCCGCTCATTATTAATGTTTCTGTTACTAAATATTCCACAAATAGCAACCCCTTATGTCTTAGTGGCTTTATTGCCTTTCCTTATGGAGCCCCCTTCTAGCTCAATGCTTTCCAGCCAGCTTTATTCCGCAAAAAATTTAAATTCAATGTCAATCGCTATCTACTGTTCTCCCGATTATTCTTTTCTCTTCTCGCTCATTATTAATGTTTCTGTTTCTAATTCTTCCACACCTAGTAACCCCTTGTGTCTTAGTAGCATTACTGCCTTCATTGTGGAACTCCCTTTCGGCTCCATGATTTCCAGCCAACTTTAACCTGCAAAAATTAAAATGCAACGTCAATCGCTATCTATCTAGTGTCTTAGAGGCTTTACTGCCTTGTTTGGGGTGATTCCGATTTAAAAAAAAATCTCAGTGGAAAGGAGCCAGATTTCAAGACATCGAGGAAATCAAAGATAATGCGATAAGGCAGATGCTAGCTATCCCCAAAAAGAAGTTCCAGTTATGCTTCCGTAAATGGAAATACTGCTGGATAAAGCGTTTGGCTTGAAAAGGGTGGGGGGTCTAATAGTGGTTGGGAACGTAAATATTTCCCTTTGATGTTATATCCATTTTAGTTGTTACTGCTATCAAACTGGTTTATCTTATTTCGTACAGTTCTTTCTTTGTGATTCTGTAGCGCCAGTCCACGAAAAAGTATGGCACTCGCTAAGACCACCAGGTTTAATTCGATCGAAGCCATATTTAATCATACAGATAACAGTTTAGATATTTGTGAACGTATATGACGCCACGCATAACATCCATATGAATATCTTTGTAAGGTCTCGTGATGACTGTTTAGCAATATGACTCAATACAGTGACGAAAGCGGCAGTCAATTTAAGTCGATTTCCAGAAGCCTAACAAAAAGGGTGCTTTTTAGATTTCCACGGCCCTGATTGAGGCGAAATCTGTATCCCCCAGCAGCTTACACGTTCATGGTGTATTTCTCTTTGGGAATATATCTTCTCCCATATATAGAAAGAAACTCAGGTTCGCGGTACTCAATTTATGTATACCTAAAAATCACCGATTCCGCTTCACGGAATATGTTCTCGACTGGTCCATAAAAGATGAATCCGACCCGCTTGAATCTGGATTCCGAAACATGGCTTCTCCAGAAACAGTGAAGAATCTTCATATTATATGTAAGACCCTATTCCTATTTCTTCGCATCTGTTCTTGTATATGCGCAAAGCAGCGTCTAGAAATAGATTAAATAGACTGGGAGTCTCATTTACTCTGAAAAGTTTCCGTATCGGGATCCTTGCTGCACGTGTATGAAGTTTTGACCGATAATGTTCCTCTATCATAAGTAGACATTCATTTGAGTCAGTGCTTGAAGGCGGTTTCTAATGGATGAGAAGAGAAAGTCTTTTATTGATGCGGCCACTTAGTGTTGTGAGGTCGCCGTTGCAGATATGCAATTTCTTGGAGTTGTTTGATGACATATAACCCATCATTGCATCCTTAGTTAGAAAGAAAACGACCCTGGGTTGTGAGGAGTTGACTTCCATAGAACAATGGGAGAAAACTTAATATGATGATCATTAATACTTTCACCAGAATGGATTCAATTGAGGGTGATGAGGACTCGCTTTTTTGTTTTCAGAGACGTTAATGGGAGATGAATCCTATTTTTGCGGGGATGCGCTTCCGATTCCAGAGATCCTTGACGGAACTGAGCAACTTGTAATATATGAGTAGGATGTAGAGTGTATATATGTAGAGGAAAATACTCATGAAAAAGGAAGAAAGAAATAACCTCTACAAATTTAAATAAATTTTATTGCTGAGTGTTTGTTTTCTGTCAAATTAAAAGAAACAAACTACAAATATCCTTGCGAAACAAATTCACACAAAAAATATTTTGCTTTCGTTCTTTGTAACCGAATCAGTTGCGTTATATTGATAGAAGAAACAGAATTGGGCTACATAAGGAGAGTGACACATATTCAAGTTGTTTTATGAATGCGTGTAATTCTCTAGCAGTAGTAGTCGGCAGACGGAAAAAGCTGCATTGCTGCTAAAATTTTGTTTACAAAATTCCGTTCGTATGTTTCAATTATGCTTAATTTATTTTAAAAGTAGCCAGGCTTTATAAGAAGTTACCCGAATAAAATATGTGGGAAGTTTAAGTAATTAATTATAAGAAATAGTTTGAGAATTCAAATTGCCCACAACAACGAACAACTGATCCTGACTCGTCTTCCTTCGGTCTGGAAACGCAATCTGATACAGTCATGCGGCCTCGCGTCCATTATCATTCGCACGGCCGTCTGTAAAAATCATATCTGCCTGCCATTGTTAAACGGAGCACTCCTCAGTTAACTCACAGTTACAAACATTAAACATTGAAGACAGACTGGCGACAAATATACACGAGTGACAAATATAACCGAGTCTACATGGTAACACAGTTCCATCTACCGCAAACTTACTTTAAAAGTATTGGCTCAAAAACGAAGGATTAGCGGAGATATATTCATATGGACATTTTTCTTGTTTCGGCATGTAAAAGTAATTTGATACACAAACACACGTACCCCCCAATATATATATATATATATATATATATATATATATATATATATATATATATATATATATATATATATAGAGAGAGAGAGAGAGAGAGATGAGTCAGTGCCGAAGTATTATCAGACCAATCCACTAGCCAAAATCCAATTTTGAAAAAGAAAACCGAAGTCTTGAGTCCTTGCTTACATATTAGGAAATTCCTCTTAAAAATACTAAAAAAAATGTACATTTCAATTAACCCCCACCACCGATACATTTATCATACTCTTCTTCTTCTTCTTCTTCTTCTTCTTCTTCTTCACATCCTCTTCCTCCCTTTCTATTAGAACCAACGTCGAGCGTTTGTTTATTTATTAAAAAAATAATAAAATATAGTAGTCACTAGTTTGTTTTTTTTGTTTTTTTTTTTAAATAAAGCGTTAAGAGGTCATTTGATAAAAATCGCCTAAAGAAACCAAGGTAGTGGATACAACTGACCTCCTGATTTTTAAAGATCTAGATAGATAGATAGATAGATAGATAGATAGATAGATAGAGAGTTAATGAAAAGTTTTGAGATAGATAATAAGCAAGTTGAAGAAGGTAAATTGACAGACATGAACTAAATGAGATAGTGAAATAGATAATGAAGAGAATGAGATAGATAGATAGATAGATAGATAATAAAGGCGTAGTTGCATTTGTAAAAGCATTGAAATATCTTTCCAATTTGTTTATATCTATCGTTCCATCAGGTTTTATATTCATGTGTATTTAAATAATGTTATTAGCAATTTTTTAAAAGAATCAATACAAAAAACAAATAAAAAAACAACAAAAAAAACAACAAAAAGAAAACAACAAAAAAACAAACAGGAGCATCTGACCATGCAATCTTAATCTATTTCATATCGCGAGGAAGCAATGCTTTTAAGCCCACTCGTCAAAGCCGAATATGACTGTCGATAATTATCACAAACACACCCACACACGCACCCACACACAAAGACGAACTTAGTGACATGCATACTTCTTAAGACACCCACATACCTACACTCACTGACGTAATTGAATGCGTTTACAAATATACACATGGACTTATTTTGCCACTAGAAAAATGGAGTAAAAATAAACATTTAGAAAAAAGAAAACGACGATATATCTATTTATATATAAGTAAAAAAATAATACTTATTAATGTAATTATTATTATATAGTATGAAGGTTTTTTTTACTTACATATAAATAGATATATCGACATGTGTCTATATATATGAGATGAGGTATTATGATTACTTACATTATTTACATTATTCGGACTGTTATCCTCATCTTCATTGTCATATTCACACCATTTCGGCCGTTGTATGCTCCGGCCTTTATGCTTATGTTTCTTTCTATATCTGTCTATATCCCTGAGATGATATATTATGATTACTTACATTATTTACAAATATTCGGAATGTTATTCTCTTCTTCATTGCCATATTCACAACATTTCGGTAGCTCCGGCCTTCTTCAGGTGATTGGAAGTTCGAACCGAACTTTTTATTTCGTCGACCAGGGTTTATTGTTCTATTTCTACGTGCCATCCCTCTTCCGGGTGTCTCAGTTATTTTCCTTTAACTTAATTCTCCGTGTGTTTGAATAAAGGCCCAGTGGCCCAGTGGATAAAGGTGCTGTTTAGAACCAAAGAGTCGTGAGTTCAATATCAAGCTACAACGGTTGTGATACAAAATCTTGGAGAGTTGAGTTAAAGTTAAATTCTAATCACCCGAAAAACGTACAACGGCCGAAACGTTGTGAATGTGGCAATGAAGATTAGTATAACAGTCCGAATAATGTAAATAATGCAAGTAATCATAATACCTCATCTCAGAGATATAGAGGCCGAAACATTGTGAATATGGCAATGAAGATGAGAATAACAGTCCGAATAATGTAAATAATACAAGTAATCATAATACCTCATCTCAGAGATATAGACACATAAAGTAAGTAATAAAATATTTTATAATAATAAAATGGAAAAATAAAATCAAGAACAATGTTAGGCAAGCTCTAACAAAACCCCCAAAGTGGAAATCCCCAGTAAATGGCAAGGAGCCTAACTTTTGACTCTATCATCTCTCATTGATCCATAAAACCCTTGCGCAGACTTTATCAATGTTAATTAATAACGCCAATGAAATTCCAGAATGGATCACTGAAAATATTGCTTATTTCCTGCTGAAAACGAGTGAAGCAGATGGTCTAAAAAATTATAGGCCAATAACATGTCTGCCCACCACATAAAAATTATTCACGTCTGTCCTGACGAACTGTACATACTCTTTCCTCGAAGAAAACAACATTCTTCCTCTGAAACAGGAGGGATGACGAAGAGGCTCATATGATTAAAAAGATCAACTGTTAATAAATAAAATGATCCTGGAAAATTGCAGTAAAAAAAGGTAGAAATCTCAGCACAGCTTGGATAAATTACAATTAAGCCTTTGATAGTGTGCTTAAAGATTAAGAAAATAGCCTCCTCAGTGATTGTAAATTGACATTAGTATAGCATGGAAATGTGGAAAGCGATATAAAACTTAATTGTTTGAATATCCGACGAGAAATCATTCAAGGAGACTCCCTATCATAGTTTCTGTTTGGTCTGTCCTTAATCCTTAAAACAAATATTGCCGAAGAGTTAAGCTGTTTAAAAAAGCGGTGTCATGGGAGAAATCGTTCTTTTTAGAGGAAGGACCATGTTTGCCCTATCACAAGTTGTACAGAATGAAATATTGACCATTCACTGGAATCCAAGCGTCCACTCTGATAATGTTATAGCTTCAGCGAATAAAAAACAACAGATCTTTGAAAATGTTTGAGAAATTACGTAATACAAAGGACCTCGGGATAGAAATAAGTAGAATGTGACATCTGAAGACAGCAGCGTTACCTGTTGTTATTGAATCTTTGAGTATAGTATCAAAAGTAAGAAATGAATACGTACATCAAAATACCGATTACCCTAAATGAATTGAAAAAAGAAATCGTATTTATAGATAGTTTTCTTGTCTTGCGTAGAGTGCTTTCTAGGGCAGGGTTTTTCAAACTGTGGGTCCCAACCCTTCAGTGAGTCGCGAGATAAATAAAATGGGTCGCGACATAAAAAGAAAGACAGGAAATTTTTTTCTCTATTCCACGTGTCATTTTTCCTCTCATTCCACGTGTATCATGTCTTCCTCGCATACCATGTGTGCCATTTTTTCCTCTCATTTCTCATGTACCATTTTTCCTCTCATTCAAAGTGTGACATTTTTTCCTCTCATTTCTCGTGTGCCATTTTTTCTTTCGTTCCGTTTTAAAAATCGTTAGAATATCCAGGACAGTGCTGGACAGTTCACGAGAACTGTGACTTGATATTCATATACTAGCTACAAATAATGCCTCTATAAAAAGTCAAAGAATAATAATAATAATAATAATAATAATAATCCGGAGACAACTGACAATTTGGCAGCTCTAGGGTCAATAGAAAACTTGAAACGACATGAAAGTCCTGCCCATTCCATACATTGGTCAATATGTTGCGCATTCCACCTCCCTCAATATTTGTGGGAACAGACCAATCGATCAGGCATAATTGTAAAACGTCAAGTTGAAAACATCTGTCTTCTGATAGAAGATTCCTCCCCAGCCGACGAAAGCCCATCTTTGAAAACGTTTAAGAAGCCAATAGAATGCAAGGAACACGAGATAGAAGTTAGTAGAAGATGAAAGCTCAGGACAATATTACCTGCCGTTATTTGGAGCTTTGGGAATTGTATCAAAAGCAGCAAATAAATACGTAGATCAAAATACTGGTTACCCTAAAAGATAAGAATTAAAAACAAATCACATTGATATGCAGTTTCATGTCTTGCTTAGAGTGTTGTACCTTCTCTTTTTCGTATTCTCTCTAAAATTGCGATAGATAGTTTAATAGATAGGCAGATATGAACAGACATAGATATGAAAAGACACACACACACACACACACACACACACACACACACACACACACACACACACACACACACACACACACACATTCTTTCGTTTTGGGTCCAGAGATGAAAAGAGACATCAACAAAGGGAATTTTAAAATTAACTATTTTATTAAACACGTCGACATTTTTAACTAGCCGGTGAGATCTCTCTCTCGCCCCACTGTGGAGTAGATCTAAACACGATAGAGAACACGTCTATATTGTTCGACGTGTAAGAAGCAACTCATTGAAATAACCTTTCTTTATCTATCTTTCCCACGCTAGTTTAACCAATAAAAATAGACTTCTTTTGTTTTGTACTGTATCTGACCTCAAAGGTCGAACTGAGGAAGTCAGAGCAGAAATACATTTCTCTATAAAACTGCTAAACTAATATTTAACAAGTGTACTCTCTATGCAATAGCTACTACATTTTGATTGCCTGACAACTGTTGTTTGCCTGTCCTGATGCAAAACACCTTACTCGCACTCATGAATCAGCTTCCTGTGAATTTCTGCATAACTTATCCAGGGTGGAAGATTGTAAAGCATATCACTTCTATCCCTGAAGTGTCGACTAAGTATAAATAAATGCAATCATTAAAAAAATTAAAACTCTGTTTCATGTCGGATTAAAAAAATAATATCCGTTATTTCTTTAGAAATTGCTTTGTGTACGTTTATTATAGAAATTGAACAGATATGGGCTTCAAAGACAAATAGAACTGTGCTTTATTGCGACGCTCTTCGTAACCACGCGGTAAAAACAGGCCGGATCAGATGGTGGTTCCTCCCGTAGAGTGAAGGTGCGCAGGTTCGAATCCTACCGAAACACATATTCCCTTTAGACGCAGGTCAGTAGAAGAAATAAATACTGTTCAATATAACCGTAGTTCTACTCGAATACAGGTATCCACTAAAAATAACGTTTGAAGTAATATATATATATATATATATATATATATATATATATATATATAATAAAAAGGCTTAGACACTAATACTCCATGGTCATAATTTATTACATTGGTATCGTAAATACGATGCAATTCATCAGACCTACAAATTCAAAAAAATTATTTCACTACATGGCACAGTGGATAATGGCGTTGTTTTGATCCAGTGTCAGGTCCCAAAGAATGTGAGTTCAATACCTGGTTAAGGCAGTGGAGAACTTTCAGAGGCAAATTAACAGGAGATAACTGATAACTGACATCCATTAGACGTGGCACATGGAACTAGATGAGTCTACCCCAGTGAGCGAAATAAAGGGTTCAGTTCGACATTCCACCCACCTGAAGAAGGCCGGAGTTTACAACGGCCAAAACGTTGTAATAAATATGCCGACAAAGATAAGGACAATAGTCCGAATAATGTAAATAATGTGCAACACCAAAAAGTTAAAAAAATAAACAATATATCAATTCCCCCTAATGTAACGGCATCAACAAAACTATTTGCCCCTTAAGGGCAAATGTCAACATGAATGTGTAGTATATAAAGTCGAGGTATATAGCAATAAAATTAACAATAAACGTAATGACAAAAAAAGTTAACGTTTGGTTCGAATCAGAGACCATTTAAAAAAAAATATTATAACCATAAAAGTAGTTTCAAACAGGAGATATATAGACATAGAACTTGTTTATCTAATCATGTGTGGAAAATTAATAAAGAGGAAAGCGTAGACCCCATATTAAAATGGAAGATAATACAAAATACTGCAAATATAAGGCCGGCAATAGGTATTGCTTCCTATGTATGGGGAAAAATTAGCCATAAACATTTATAATAACCCCAACATCAGAGATCAGAAATTGTAAACACAAAAAGCCTGGTTAATTGAATAAAAGGATATTGAGATGAGTTTCCTTTTTTTAAGGTGGCCGTCATTCCAATAAAATACCTTTGGCTTACTTTTTTCTTTTTCTTTTCTTGTTTTGTTTTTATGCTAATTTTATTATTCTATGATGGCTGTTTTTATCAATGAAATGTCGTTTGGGTCAACCCTCTTTAGACAGGAGTATCCTTAAGAAACTTAGGTAGGTAGGTTCTGGCTCAATAGATTTTTAGATTTTGCAAGACTTAGTGTATTGAGTACTTTTACGTTTTACTTAATTTCCTCTGACGGTGATTTTTTTTCTTTTGACTAAGCATTTCAGTGAAGATTGAGTTTTTTTTCGACGAACGTGAAAGTCTTTAGTCTTTTCTTTTTTTACTGAATTTTTTCCCTGATATCAGTTTGTTCAAATATATTTTTATTTACAAATTGTTTTTTCTGTTTTTTTTTTTAATACCGCCCGAGTATAGCTATTAAAATAATATATATATGTGTGTGTGTGTTTTGTGTGTGTATATATATATATATATATATATATATATATATATATATATATATATATATATATCATCTCTGTTTTTAATATTTTATATTAAAAAGACCTATTTGAATTATCCTTCCCACTTACGGATTTGATATTATGATAGATAGATAGATAGATAGATAGATAGATAGATAGATAGATAGATAGATAGAAAGACAGATATGAACAGACTGAAATTGCGATAGATAGTTTAATAGATAGGCAGATATGAACAGACATAGATATGAAAAGACACACATACACACACACACACATATATATATATATCATGGCAAGAATGATAGCTAGCTAGTTAGATAGATAGATAGATATATAGATAGATAGAAATAGACTGTGAAAGATGTGAAGACAAAGATATGAAACGCCTGAGTTAAATATGAAAAGTATATATATATATATATATATATATATATATATATATATATATATATATATATGTAGATATATAGATAGGTAGATAGGAATGACAAATGAGAAAAGATACATTTTATTTTAATAAACACAAGTTTCTATTTTCTACAAGATCAGAATTGCTTACACGAAAATAATCAGAATAGATACTAAAGCTAAAATGGCGATGACTTTTCTCTACAACCTTATTTGTAAGGCTGGCATTATCGACATTCTGACTCTACATCGGGCCATTCATCAAAGTCAAGTCTTGATGCCCAACAAATCGGCTATTCATACCGGTCAAGCAATCCAGTTAAGTCCCTCCCGCCAGCGGTTGCAGCCACAACAGCGTTGCAGAGTGACGCCTGAATGGCAATATCGATCGGATTAAATGCTGAACAAATTATGTGTTGTTTTTTTGATGGATTTTTTTTAATAAAAAATACACACACGGTCGGTTTTGATAGGACGAATCAGTTTTACATCGCATCTATCTTAGTCTGTACGTATCTGTCTATATACTTATCTATCGCAATTTCTTTCTTGCTTTCTCGTTCTGTTCATATCTATCTATCTATCTATCTATCTATCTATCTATCTATCTATCTATCTATGTTCATATCTTGTCCAGTCTGTTGATATCTATCTATCTATCTATCTATCTATCTATCTATCTATCTATCTATCTATGTTCATATCTTGTTCAGTCTGTTGATATCTATCTATCTATCTATCTATCTATCTATCTATCTATCTATCTTGTTCAGTCTGTTAATATTCATATCTTGTTCAGTCTGTTAATATCTATCTATCTATGTTCTATCTTGTTATCTATCTATCTATCTATCTATCTATCTATCTATCTATCTATCTATGTTCATATCTTGTTCAGTCTGTTGATATCTATCTATCTATCTATCTATCTATCTATCTATCTATCTATGTTCATATCTTGTTCAGTTTGTTGATATCTATCTATCTATCTATCTATCTATCTATCTATCTATCTATCTATCTATCTATCTATCTATCTAATGTATGTATGGCCGTATTTCTCCTCATATCATCTTCCCAAGCCATTCCAGTCTATCCGTGAATTTGGGAAATTTCATTGAAATAATTTTGACTCGGCCCTAGTATTTCAGTAAGCGGATACACATAACAGTTCTGATGTTCGACGTTAATGGTGTGTGACTCACCCTGCCTATCTACATACATATATACATACATTAAATACTTTTTCCCGGCCTGAATCGAACCTGTATCTTACACGGAACCGGCATATAGCCTGATGTGCCATACGTACTAACCAGATGCTTCCTTTGTAGCTAAATGGTATTGCACATCAGTCTATATGCTGGTTCCGTGTAAGATATAGGCTGGATTCCTGTTGGAGGACACATATTTTCTTTGAAATTTCTCGGACATTCAGTCCAGTAAATGTTGTTAATACTGTTTATGATAAACAGAGCATTTATTAAAAAACATTATTTATAAAATATTGTATAAACAAAAATATATTAATTAATATGTGTGTGTGCGTATGTGTGTGTGCTAGAGGATCCTACATCTGGCAACAGGACTGTGCACCATGTCACACAAGCAAGAGAACCCAGTCATGGCTGTCAGACAATTTCTGCAACCACATCACCCTTAACATCTGGTCACCTATCTCATCAGACTGCAACCATCTTGATTATTATGTGTGGGGCGCACTTGAGCGAGAGAGATTAATAAAATTCCTTGTAACACCAAAGATGAGCCGAAGGCGAGGATTATAGCAGCATTCAACAACTTAAACAAGGAGATTGTTCAGAAGAGTTGAAGGAGATTCCGAAGTCATCTGGAAGTTGAAGTTAAAAACAATTTTATTGAATAAATTTACTCTTTAGCATTTCAAGATATTTTTGTGTCATTTTTGGTAAATATATCTGTTAAAATGATATGTTAGTGTTATTTTCATTTTTGCGTCATTTAGATGTCAATCTATCCATTCTACAATATATATATATATATATATATATATATATATATATATATATATATATATATATATATATATATATCACGTATTTAGGCAACAAGATTTCATTGAAACAAATTTGATTACATAACACCGACAGAAGTGTTTTAAATTTCTTTTTCATATATTCCAGTCACCGTCATTTTTAAGAATTTGGAGCGACCAGTATGTTGGGCCAGATCTATTCAAATGACATTCAAAGTTTTTAGAAAGGAATTGGAGAAACAAGACAGATTTTTACTATTTTTCAATGTAATCCTCCTTGACATAAATACGCTTGATCCAATGATGCTGAAGTATTGCAATCTCATTACTGAAAAAGATGGCGTTCTGATCCTCCAAAAACACCTCCACGACACTTATGATCTCATCATTGTTTACAAAATATCCCCCATGCACTATGTTGGCCAAAATAACTACTCAAAAGGACTCTATTCCTTCATCTGCATCTTTGAAAGCCCCGGAAGTAACACCTAAAAGTCAGGGGATGAATGCCTCCTCCCCTTCGGCTAAATATCAGCCACCCTGGACACGAGGAAGCAGCAATCAGAACACTGAGCCCAACCCTACAATGACACCAACTATAATTAACTCCAATAACCCTACTCCTTTAGTAACTGCCCCTGTTGGCAGAAAGGTGAGAGAACCGAAATTGGAAAGAACCTACCATGATACTTTCTAATTTTACTTTACATTCAACCTTGATAAAAAAAATTTTTTTTTTTTTTTTTAAATTTGTCTTATTTAGAAAAAAAAATTCTTTTACTGTAACAACTTTTGACAAATGGAGTTAAGTTTTTTCAATATAAAATATATTGTGTAGTGGTTTTAAGTTGATTAAAGTTGTGTATAATTGAATATTTATGCATGAAGTGTGTATGTGTGTGTGTGTGTGTGTGTACATACAAAGGTCATTCAAAAAGTTCTAAGCTTCACCTAGGAGTTGGAGAAGCAAGACAGTTTTTCACTCTTTTTCAATATCGTCCCCCCCTTGACACCAATGCACTTGGTCCAATGATGCTTAAGCATTACAATTCCATCACAAAAGAAAGTCTTCCAAAAACTCCTCCACGACACTTATGATCTCATCATTGTTTACAAAATATCCACCATGCAGGTAGGATTTTTGTTTAGGAAACCAGAAGAAGTCAGATGGAGATAAGTCTGGTGAGTAATGGGGGATGATGTAGCAATTCAAAGCTACTGTTGGCTGCTTCATCTACTGCAACCTGAGCAGTGTGAATGGTCATGTTATTCTGGAGCAAGAGTGCAGTTTCTCTCTGCATTTTGACTTGATTTCTTCTTTCAGTTGTCTTCATTCTAATGAATAGTACTGTCCATTAATAGGTTTTCCCTTTTTCATGTAGTCTATCATGATTGCACCTTCAGAATAATAAAAAGAAAACAGAAGCCATCACCTTGCCAACAGACGCTGCATACTTGAACTTCTTCAGGAGGGGGTTGAGAACCAGAGTGTTTCCACTGTTTGCTTTGAATCTTTGATTCGGGTCCGATGTGGTGAACCCAGGTTTCATCTTGAGTTACTAATCTGCGGTGAAAATTCTCAGGGTCAGCCTGGAAGTGAGTCAGAAGCATTCTGGAAATGTCAACCCTTTTCAGCTTTTACTCATTCTTGGTACTCATCTTGCAGACAGCTTACTCAGCACCCAAGATCTCAGTTACAACGGTAGAGACCGAACCAGAATCAACGTCTATGGATTAGGCTATCTGTTGGACAGTAACACGTGTGTCATCCAAAGGTATACGGTGAATGGCATCAATTTATTCGCCAGTGAGGATCATCTTCTAAACTGTCCCTACCCCAGCTGAATTCCACAGCTCACTTCTTCATGGTTGCATAGGAACGGGAGTCCTTAACAAATGTCTGTACCATGTCCCCATGGATTTCCTTAGGGTGTCATATATTTTACGACTGCTTGGGCCTCTTTTTTTGTCCATTTTAGATTTGTCACACACCCCTCACCTTCATATGGGCCTCACTGGCACAGAAATTAGGACAGAAATCTGAATTTTTTCCTAGTTTTATAAGAAGTGGTAGTATGTTGCCACAACAAAAAAGTTCAGCATTTCTTTCTGGGTGAGACAGAATTTTTTAAACGATCCTCATATCTATATATTTTTTCATGATCATTTCAATAGGATCCTTTCATATTCACGGATAACCCACTTCTTCATGGTTGCATAGGAACGGGAGTCTTCAGCAAATATCTCTACCATGTCCTCATGGATTTCCTTGGGGTATCACACCTTTTCTTTTACAGATACTTTATGACTGCTTGGGCCTCTTTTTTTCCATTTTTAGATTTGTCGCACGCCTCTCACCTTTGTAAGGGCCTCACCAGCACAGAAGTTAGGACAGAAATCGGAATTTGTTTTTCTAGTTTTATGAGAAGTGGTAGTGTGTAAAATGTTCAGCTCTGGCTCTTCTTTCAGAGTGAGGCTTAGAAATTTTTGCACGACACCTGTATTTGACTAAATTCCGACCATTTTAGATTGCTGGAATCAGAATTTGAGGTGATGTCGTCTGCAACGGTCAAACGGAAAAAACATTTTAATATGAGATTTTATTTTCCCGTCACATTTATCCTCATCCCCATCAGTCGCTCGACTGCTTCAAATGTCGGGGGTACCTAAGGTCGGTAGAAACAGACAACACCCTCTGGGATGATCTGTCAGCGGTGGCTCTCAGAATTCTGGTATTGTCATGTCCGTCGACTCTTTGAGGTTGTCTGACCAGGTCTTGCGCTGGCGCTCCCGCTTGCATCTGCATTCAGCAATGCCTTGCGTGATACTCTTGCAGAGGAGCGGGCCGAACAACTCAACACCGCCGACTCAACACCGGGACGAAGCATGACTAACACAACTCAGGACCGAAACTATCCAGCACTAGAAAGAATTCTTGCATGCATTAATTTCATCTCTTCTTATTAATAACTCTATTGTTTCTTTCCAGGTATGAGGGTGGGATGAATTTTCATAGGCTGACTATGAAGGATTGATGCTAGAACTGTGAAACCTTGTATGCATTAATTTCAACTCTTCTTAACATTAACGGCATTGTTTAGGTAATCTGACACCTGAATGCTCGAAGTAAACTTCAAATGGACAAGATTCGACTTCAGTTGAAAATGGAAAATATATATATATATATATATATATATATATATATATATATATATATATATATATATATAAACTGATTTAATGCTAATAACATCTAATCTAAAAAGCAATTTAGTTAAATTGTGAAAAGAAAAACGACCAGCGTTCATATGTTTAATGTGAATCTCTTTCCGCCTCGCTGATGTAGATTTGGTTGAAATAAAATTCATTTTTCTGTTGACACTTTTTGATCAGTGAAAAAATGCCAAGTTCGGAGTTTTAAAAATTTGGTATATATATTTATTACGGTCGCTAGAATGTCCTGCCTCACTTCAAAATGAACTCCATTATCCTCGACGATCTTCTGCAATTGATCAGCCAGCATCCGAATCTGTCCCAGATACCAGTCCGCTGGCATTGAATAAAAAACAAAAAACAAACTTTAAACAATTTTCCTTCACTTCATCAAAAGTCTTGAATCGCTGGTCGCGGAGGAAGTATGTCTTTGAGCGGAGTTCGCCGTAGTCACTTGTCGCAGCATCGGGACTGAACGGTGGATGTGGAAGAATCTCAATACTATTCATCTGTTTAAACTTCTTAGTCAACCTGGTAGTGTGTAGCCTCGCATTGTCTTGCTGAAACAAAACCTGATCTTGAATGACCAAAGCAAGGATATTCCTTTAATTTGTCGTACACACGGTCTAGCTGCTGGCAATACAGTTTAGTGTTGATGGCGCGACCGTGTGGAACAAGCTCAAAATGCAGTACTCCTTGGAAATTCCACCAGACAAAGATCAAGATTTGTTGATTTCTTTTCGCTTTCTTACTTTGTACAATTGTGTGATTTTCATCCAAAGTTAAATCATTTTCCAAACAACATCATAGACAGATAAATAAGATAATTTATGGTGTATACTTGTGTATATATTGACTTAATATATAATGCGACATTTGACTTTTTTGTGTGAAAATCTTGATGTTTTTCATTTAGCTCGTGTATAATGTGATCCCAACCTCCGGTCAATAATAGTAGGCCAACTGTAGTTAAATATTTCAGTAGTGGGCACTGTTCTGGACATATTTTATAGTAAATAAATAATCTTCAGTTTTTTCGTTTTATTTATTTATTTTGCACAAAGCGAACCCAAAATGGTGAGAAAAACCACTTATCGTCAAATATCTGATACCTTACTTTTCTTTTCGTTTTTGTCTGACTACGGTAGCTCCTTTTGCCTGGGCCTGCCCCCAACTGAAACATTTTTGACATCGATAGGCATCAGACAAAATAGGCGTCGCTAGAAAAGCAGTATTTCAGCGAATTACACAAGTGCAAACGAACATAAATTAGACAAAAAAAAAAAAAAGCATTGTTAATTTTTCATTCATATAACAAGATATTTGTATAAAGCCACGTGAGCGTTCGCATTCTGATCACGTGACTCGAGTTTGAATTTCACCAAGGCCGATTTGTCAGGAAGGAGACTTCCTGATTTTATCGGACTGGGATCGATCCCAGCTTGCGGCACCTTTGGAAACTGCTTGAAAACCTTACCACGGGTTGACCGTTGTGAGTGAAATTTGGTAGTCATCTCTTGTCTTATAAACCAGCTGTCGCCAACCTTTTGAACTTTATAGACCACTAAATGTATAATTTTAAATTCGGCAAACCACGAATATGAATTTAGAAAAAACAATTAAATACATTTATAAAATAATAATCAAGAAACTTTTATTTTATTAAAAGGTAACACATTTATAGTGTAATTATTTAAATAAAGCAAATTGAAAATCTGAAGTTTATTCAAGTATTACACTATTTTAGTGAGATATTTGTTCCTGTTTGTCAGTTTGTGGATTTTGAGCATCAATTACGTCACTGCAAGATGAAGAGCTGTGTTTATTTCAAGCCGTGGCCGGTAATTGCTGTAATAGATGAAAATGTATTTCGCACAAATATGTCGTTGGAAATTGAGGCAAAATTTTCATTGCTTTTTCATATTGTGATGAGTATCCATTTTTTTTTTTGAAATCCAAATATGACGTTTTCACAAGGATGAGTTGAATTTAGCTTTGAGACTGTCGTCGCAAGATAGATCGATAAGGCTTTCTTTTTCATTCATGCTTAAATTACTATCTTCAATTTTTCTGCGGACACATCAAAAAATTTGCACAGACCACCAGTGGTCCGTGGATCACTGAATGATGACCACTATTCTAAACTGTGGTAACCAATGCCCTGAAAGATATAAAATGGCAGTGATAAAAAAAAAAAACTTCCTAAATAGAGCTTACCTAAATTCTTTTCCC